>KK502440.1:1325416-1366577 GCA_000688735.1 Glossina austeni | reverse complement strand
CGAGTTATCATACGGCATCAAGCATGCACATGGGAAGTTAAACTTACATTATTTTCATTGAAGGCAATCTTATTAAAAGAAGTAATCGATGATTGTTAGAGATTAATAGGAACCTGTTTTACGTATTAATTTCAGTATTTTTCTCATTCTTTTTTGTTTTTTTTTTTTTTTTTTTGGTTTTTTTAATTTTATTTTTAATAAAATTTTTGGATGTTGTTTTCGCTTCTTATTCTCGTTTTTAAAACCATTTCGCTAAATATGGTTGAAGTTTTTGAAATTTTATATATACGTGAATATCAATGTGATGGACGGAATGGTCTTTGCTATATTATTTAGTTGCGTTCACTAATTTCATGAGCAAATAGTTATCGAGCGGGTCGAGCATGGTTAACGTCTTTTAATAATAGAATAATAGAGAGGATATCTGCCTGTCCGCCTATTTTACCATGTTTGAGATTGCGTTTCATCTACGCACCCATTCATGTTTTCCTCTTTAGTGCGATGCTTTGTGGCGAGAGAACAACACCTTTTCATTGTAGAACAATATTTCAAAAATAATGAAAGTTTGGCGGCGATATCTTACAAAATATGGTCATCTTGAGCGCTTCGTTAATCGTCAGAGAACGCACATGCGATTGTCCAAAAACCAATGCATCCACAACGTGTCACTGCTTGTTGCAGATTTTGGGCTGAAGTCATCATCGGACCATACTTCTTGGAAAATAAAGCTGCTCAAGCAACAAGAAATCAATTTTATCGCATTACAGTTTGGACGACATCTCTTTACGTTTGGGATCTCTTCGCATATAAAGGTTCCGATAGAAATGTAGTCATATTAAGCGATTTGGTGTAGGGTGTATTCACAATCGGATGTTTTAAGTTGTTGGACTCGAACCGTTTTCTATTTTCGAAAAAAACAACAAGAAGTGTTTTTTTATTTATTTTTAGCTTAGCGCATCTTAATATCCTTTGGCAAAACATTTTTAATGTTGCATCAGCTTCACAGCTTCTTCAAAGGATAACAAATTTGCAACATTGTTAATGTGGAAAGGTTAAGAAATTGAACAGTGCTCTTAATTTTATCCCAATATCGATTTATCTCTCCAGTCTCAGCTGCTCCTGTAAGCCATAATGAATTCCAAGACGTATTTCATTAGTAGACGCTTTCGAATCGAGAATTTAAAGCAATTATTGCTTGTCTCGTCTCGATGAAAAACGAAGAAGAAGAGGGAAAAGTACACCTATCCATCGTTCTATGTTTTCTTGATTTTAAGCGGTTTGTGCAAAAAGAATAATTTTTTTCTCTATTTAACTTTGACTGGCTAAAGTCTTCTCCAAGATGATCCAAGACATGGAATAGTTCTTCGATTTTGAGATTTTCATACATGTCCATATGAGATGGAAAGATGGGGAAATAAATTACAATTTTTAATAACAGATTTCATTTATTATAAATCTCATCGAGCTTCGATCAACTATCAACGATTACAACGTACTCAAGCGAAGTAAGTGATGGAAGTCAAGGAGATCGATCGTCAAAGTGAAGTGAATGACGATGATAGTGATTGTAACTTAAGTTTTTTCTAGTTAGTAAAAAGTCTAGTCTAAACTAATGATGAAAAGGTTATTGTTATGCCATCTTATATCCATCACCAAGGGATAAGGGATGAGGGATTTATTGTTTTTGTCAAAACGTTTGCAGAGCCCAGAGAGAAGCATCAGACATCCCAACCAAGTATACATATTCTTGATGAGTATCAAATTCTAAATCAATTTAAATATGTCTGTCTGTCCGTCTCTCCGTCTGTGTAATGCCTATTGTAAACATTCTCTCGGCCGCAAAAGTGAAGCTATCGACTTCAAATTCAGGAGAAACACACTTGCACGCAGGTTTTGTAATTGAAAAATAGGCTAAATCGTTCGAAGGACACGTCTTCACCACCATCTAAACTGAGAACTCCTCTGTTTTTCGAAAGGAAGAAAAATTGAGTTTTTGCTCGTTACTTGCAGATTATAGCAAATAACTGAACAAAAATTTGAATGCATATTCTATGGGCGGTGCTGTAGCATTTGTGCACAACAATGGAAAAAATTGACCACGCCTACACACAATATTATAGTGTAAAAAAATGTAATTATTTTTTCAATACCTTTGAAACGTGCAGAAACAAACTTCAAAAGCCCTACAAAGCATGCAAATTCTAGGCCAGTCTCAAATTTGGAATGCACCTAAACAGGTCCACCTGTTCGCCTGTTCATCTGTCTGTTTGCGCCACATTGTAGTATTTGTGGTAACCATTCTCCCGTCTAGAAATTTTCAAAAGGACACGCCTACAACGCCCACCTGCCAGCTAAGCCCACTGCGTATTATAGAACTTGAAAATTTTGTTCTCTTACTTCTTTTGTCTTGTTTAGGATAACGGTAAGTGGCCCGGTCGAATTTAGTTTTCTTGCTTGTTTTACGTTTTGTTGAAACTGCAAATGTCACGAGGAAATTATTTATAATGCAAAGCGGGTAACTGGTGTAATGTTAAACCGATTACGAAAGACTTCATGACTTTATCTAAAAACTAGTCTCAAATTGAATTCAAGAGAACAGCCGATGTCTCGCACGCGTCAACCTAATACTTCGTATGCATCTTGAATATTTAATTGAAATAAATGTTCAGAAGAGAAGAGAAATGGCTGCGAAAATCAATTAATAAAATATGAAATTGCGGTTTGGTTTTATTAAAAAAAAAAAAAAAATGCTTCGATAAATATTTAAAAATTGCAGTTCAGTCGACCTAAACATTCAGAAAAATTCAGCGAAAGCAGTCAGCCAGTAGGTACATAAACAATATCTGAAAATCTGGAAAATAAATTTTCTTTTAATTTCTCTTTTTTATCCACAGCACTATTGGAAGTAATCTCTCAATTTATTGAACAGCATTATAAAGCATTGGGACAGCAATAGAAAAACCGAAATGAATGCCAAAAGTCATAAGGAAATTAAACTGACGTTTACTCTTATATCCTGAACAGTCCTGACATCCTTACGAATGTACGCCATTCAGATATAAATGAATTTAAGAAATATCTGACAAAGTCTAGTAAGTGATTGTACGCCAGCGAGTAGAGGAGAAGAATTCCTCCTCATAAGAGGGAAAATCAAATCATTTTTATGCTCTCGACTGGGAGATTTGTTTTTTATTTCACATTTCACATTAAAATCTCGTTTGCGGGTATTTGTATTCTATGCATACATTTAGGAAGACATTCAGATAATATACTGCATGTTGCCTCCTAACTAAGGTTGTCATTAAGTTAATCTTATTTATTTATTTATTTATTAGACGAAGAAAAACTTTGTGGCGTTTTTTTCGGCAAAATTCAAGCATATTTTTCTTATATTTCGAATGAATATTCGATAATTCAATCACACATACAACACATCCGTCATTTTCGTCGGTAAACTTTTATGATTTTTTTTTTCTTTTTTTTTTTTTTTTTTGGTAAAAGCATTATTCCGTTTCCATTATGCAGTCCCTCTGATTTCTCAAAGCGAAAAATCGAATCAAATAAATGAAAATGAGATCATAGGTCATTAAATGAGCTCTGCAGGGGACGAAACAAATGGTTGTCGGTGACGGCAAAACACATATGCAGGCCATTTATAGTTTTTTTTATTCAGATTAAAATTTTCTTCCCGTCATGCTATCAACATTTTGTACTCTTTGTGCAATTGTTCTGTGCGCTTTTTAACGCATCTATTAAGCGCACCTACCGAGTCTAGGTCAATACTCATTTGATTAGGGTTCGGTTTTAAGAAACTACGAGGCTTTGCGAGAAATTTAAGCGTAGTGGAGGTCTCATTGACTACACCCGCTATTCCAATGCTCGTTGTGACTATAATTCCCTAACAAGCTTATGGGGGCAACTGCTGGTTGACCTCAAGAAAGTTTTTGCGTTTATTGATTCGAAAGGCAAAAGCGCACAAAGCCTACCCTGCGGTGATGCGATATGAAGGCTGAGAATCGTCTAATTTTAAGGGCGGTTACCAGCTATTTTGCGGCGGAAACAATACTTTTGTAATTGTCTGCTGCAGGCAAACCCTTCACATCCGGTTGATTTGTTTGGTTTATTCCCGAACATAGCTCAACCCCTACTGCGGAATCTGAAGAAATATCTGAACCGCTATTGCGGAACGTAAGTAAGTGGATCTTAGTCGACCATAATCTTTTATTTGGAACAAGCGGGAAAACTTGCTTTATCCGATACCATAGTACGGTCGTTTCCTCACTAACTAACGGAACGTAAGCAAAGAATGTTGTTTAATACAAGCAAGAGCGATTAAGGCTTAATCTGGGGTGCCCGAGAGTAGTCAACTTGGCCTCTCAAGGGGTCGATGTGCTTTCTATATAACTTTGCTGTCTAATCCTGGAATCTGTAGAATTCTTCTATTACGTTGTCTTCGCTTATCTTTTTAGTTCTATAGCAATATTTCGATTACTTTATGTACTTTGTACTTATCGTACTTTGTTGCATAGCTAACCTAAAAATCCGATCCCCGATATTTAATATTATTAAATAAAATTTTTAACTGAATATAGTGAAGAAGAAAAGAATTTTCTTTTCTTTTTTTTTTTCGTTCTATTTTTTCGTTACTGTAGCCTGCCTGTTGTCTGACTAAATGATTTCTACTAATAAGAAAATTATTAAAGTAACTTAGGTGTAAGAAAACTTAATGAAATTTCATGCGATTTTGTTAACAAGTTAACACGCCTCATAAATTGTCCCCTTGTGTGTGCTGTGGTGCCTCATAGGTGGGCAGACGGAACGAAAGGGCGGTGGATTNACTTTCATTATCAATACAAATGCATGCGTTGAGACGGTTAAACTAGAAATCCATACCGCATAAGAAAACTTGATGTCCTTTTGTGGTCATTAATGTAATGTAATAAAAACATGTCTTACGTTTGGTTTATGTGTTTATGTGCTTACGTTCATTAGTGCATCCCTTAAGTAGCAGTATTGCTCGCTTCCATTCTATTCTATTCTATTCTATTCTATTCAATGTATATATGTATCTAAGTCTTCTTAATTTCTAGTTTTTGGTGTTATCGTGGAAAACATTTGGCAAATAAAGGAAGGAGAGACTAATTATGACTACTGCTCAAAGAATCTGAACGTAAGCGGGCCTGTCTTCTTGACTGCCTGCCTGCCTGCCTGCCTGCCTGCCTGTCTACATGTGTATATATGCATATGGTATACATATGTATACGATATACCCTATGCCTATAATAAAGTAGCACACGCATAAGGGACAATTGTGTAATTTTTACATTCAACGTTTTTATAACGTAATAATACCAATACTGTGTATGTTTGTGTGCTTGCTTTTCGTAAGTATTGAGTTTACTATTATTACTGTTGTACACATGTTATGCGTTTTTTTTCTTTTGGGCTTATTGTGTTGTGGGTGTGTGAGTGCGTGTGCTTATGTTTGTGTATGTGTATCGACGTGTTCAGTCATAAACTTCAATAATCGTAAATATAGATTTTGGTTTTAATAGGAAGACCGAAAAAAAATTAATAGTCGGAATGCAATGTGTGTTCGTGTAAACGCATGCATGCATACATATATACGAACGTGTACGTGTACATAGACAGGCTATTTTTATTGCTCGCATTTCCTTTTATACACGAAACTTTATAGGTTTTCCCTGATATCTCTCACTTTCGCCTCTCACTCCTCCTCGCCCCCCCTCCCCATGCTTCTTAGCCATTGACCGAGTAATAGGAAACAATTTTTATTGATGTTATAAATACTGATCAACTAAGCAAAATTTACTGGCGTTCATAGTTTGTTTGTTTGTTTGTCGGTTTGCCTGTTTATCTGTTTTTTTTTTTTTCTTTTTTCTTCTTCCGCTTATTTTTATTTTTTTTTCTTTTCTTTTATTAACATATTTCATAATATTACGTAACATTTATTTATAAGGACTCTTATGTTCATATATCTCGTACTTGATTCCTCTTGCATAGCTTGTTATTATCCTTTTATTTGTGTGTGTTGACTATCCGTTGTGTTCATCTTTATTTAAATTGAAAACGCTTAAAATTCAATTAACCGTTAAATCACTTGCAATTTGCTTAAAACAACACCATAGACATTCAATAGCCACAAACAATAGCCGCAGCCGCGATTGCACGACCGCTATTGTTATACCCGCCAGTTTTTAATACCATTAGCATCTCTCTCTCTCTCTCTCTCTCTCTCTCTCTCTCTCTCTCTTACTTTTAGTTATGGTAGCGCACGTAGAAAGTGCAATTGATATGAATACGGTGGCAGTAGATTAAAAAATAACCCTTTTCGACTGACCAGGCATCCATGCAGTTGGGTCTGTTGTGAATTCAGGCCAATTCATTTGCCATTCATTCATTCATTCATTCATTCATTCATTTATACATGGGTGCATATGGAAAGTCACCACATCATGTCCACAAATTCGCACGCATTTGTTACAGGCTTACTTACGCTCTCTCACAATTCATCTCATACTACATACTTGTATATGCATATGTATAACATACGCCAGCACTCAGCAGTCAGCAGTCAGCAGCCAGCAGCCAGCACCCAGCAGCCAGCAGTTAACAGCTAACAGCCAACAGACAACACAGCCCATCATCATCCATTGTATACAAAAATATTTCTGCAATTCAAACGTTTAACCTGTGAATAATCCTCTGCGGCGGATGAATAGGAAACATTCATTCACTCAAAACGTAAAACGGCCTAACTCATTCGCTATCTCCTCAAAATGCATACATGCACATACATTCATTTACATCTAACAAATGTTTCCAATATTGAATGAATTTCGAATCGATTTTTATATTTTAAAGATGGATAATAAAATAATTAAAATTAAAATCTATTGCTTAAGGGGAACAGAGAAAATATACACACATAAACACACACACACACACACACACACACACACACACACACACACACACACAGACACACACACACACACACACGCACACATGCAGAGAAAACATAAAGACTTCGAAGATGAATTATTTGTGAGCTCGCTACGAAATGCTTTCAAATTTGATATAGTTGCGGTAATGCTGCTCAAGTATTATTAGCTAAATTTATAAATTACGGTTATTCTGCTTACCATCAAATAACGATCACATATGGAGCACTCCAAGAGCAAGAAAAAGAAACGTATGTGACATGAAAATCTTTATTAATGATTGAATTGTACCGAACTTTGTGGGCGGGGTGGTGATGGTGGTGGCGGTAGTGGTGGTAGTGGCGGCAATATGCCCACACATATACACACATATATGAAGACGAATATCTACTCACCCGACCGCCCTCACTACCTCACGCGTCATCGACGCAAATACACATAATGTAGTTTTTTGCCCTAAGATAAATTGTTAGTTTACGCTGAGACAAACGCATATATAAAATAAAGAACAAGAACAAGAAGAAGAAGAAGAAGAAGAAGAAGGAGAAAAAGAAAAATCAAAAATAAAATGAAATAAAACAAAGTTTTTGTTTACTTTGATGTATTTGCCAGCAGTCTTTGATGGCTAAAAATATTAAGACATCTTGAAATAATGATTTAATAAGGATAACACAGGGTGCAAGGCAGTAGTAGCCTTGAATGAATGAATGAATGAATGAATGAATAACAATCTAACGAGCATTGAAAGCCATGTCTGTCCTTAAATCTTACTTAATGATGTAACGAAATAAAAACATTGGTTTTTTTTTTCCATATGCATCCATGGATATGCATTAATTTGTGTGTGTGTGTGTGTGTGTGCCTGTGTGTCTCATAATTCGGCTTTCCTTTGCTAACGTTCGAAGAGAAGGAGACAATGAATGAAATTTATTATGCGCTTATTACCTCTCCAGGATAAGTGAACTTAACTAAGAAGGTGCAATAACTTTAATGGATAAATAAACAAAAATCAAAATCAAAATCAAAATGAAAATCAAAATCAAAATGAAAAAGAAAAAGAAACTGAATAATTTTTCTTTTTCGCTCTGCATGCCTTTCAGCTTCAAAATATCGTATCAGATATTAATTTTGATTATTTAATAGCTCAACATTTAGAAATATTTTTCGATTAATTCATTCGTATGTATGTGCTCTGCGTTATGCCTCATGGTGTAGAAAGGATGGCTGCCTATGGCTTTCTCTTCATTATATCTATATATATATATATATATATATATATATATGTGTATATTTGCATGCTTGTATTTTGTGATTATTCCGTTCAGTTGAGTCATAGGTTTTGTAATGATTAAATGTTACAATCGGTCGGTCGGGCTGTAACATGACATTTCTGTTCAGGAAATAAATTTGAATTTATAGTTGGTTGCGTGCTGCTAAAACGATTGACCATTATATTGGAGCTATAGAATGAATATATTATGAATTATATTTTATGAAAGGATTTCTACATCGAGGACATTTTCTGCTGTTAAACATTACGAAACTCATACAATTCTATACATACATATATATACACAAATACATATACGAAACGTTGAATTAACTTTAAAGCATTCGAGCTATGAGCTCGAATGTTTTCAAAATATTTATAATAGAAAAAAATATACAAAAAAAAAAGAAAAAACAAGCGAAAAAGAAAGAAAAAAACAAAAACTTGTTTGTTTGATTTTTTGAGCACGAATCGTTGATTAATATTATCGATAACAGTGTATGTATGCTTTTGCAAATTAAAGCATGCTATTTGTACAGAGCATATATATATTTATATATATTAAAGGGTCGCCGTCAGTCGATTGAAGTTAAAGTTAAAGTTGAAGTTGAAAACATGCTCAACATTCAAATATATTTATAACAAACAATATTAAACTCAGTCGCGGTTTTGCGCTGGATTTCTGGTTACTTTTGTTGTTGTTGTTGTTGTTGTTGTTGTTGTTGTTGTTGTTTTTTTTATTTTTTATTTTCATTTTTGTTGCAGTCGTTCGGTCCACTTATGAACACAGTAATATAAAACACAATTGTTGCCGCGTCATGAATGTGAAAAATTATGACCGATCGACACGCAAATACAAGAAAAAAAGCTTTATGTAGTTATGTATTAAACTGAAAATCAACAACAAAAGCAATAATAACATCGAGTAATACCACAAAAAATCCCATGCTTTGTATAACGGTAACTGTTTACAATCACACAAAATATATGCATACACTCTTATATTCATTCATACATATATGCATATATATATATATATATATATGTGCGTATGTATGTATGTAAATGTTAAATGCAATTGTGTTGCCAAAGAACTTTCCTTCGGTCGTACGATATGAACGGTTGACCTGGGATGGAGACGACTGGTTGATTGGTGGTGCAGGTCAATACATCCTTTTTTTACTTCTTTTGCTTTTTTCTATTAGTACCCCTGGATATATGAAAGCATACTAAGTTTCTCATTCGCATTGTGATATCCAGTTATTCACATTAGAAATTTTACTATATACCACATATATATATATATATATATATATATATATATATATATATATATACAATCTAAAGTAGATATATTTATTTATGTATATAGTAAATATATCTATATTACTCATCGGTCCCTTATGTAAGCTTATTTCTTTCTCTGTCCATTAAAAGGGTCGATAGAAAACGAAGTATGTCTGACTACAAAAGGAAACGATATTGACAATGGCCCTGATTAGCCTATAAATAAATCCGAACGGGAGTAAAAGTACAAAAAAGCGAATTGAAATATTAATATAAATAATCATAATAAAATAAAGAAAGAGGGAGAAAGATAGAAATAGATAGAAAGAGATAGAAATATGTTAAGTCTGAAATTTGCTGGCAGATATTTATCAAAAAGTTTTCTTTCAATTATTTTGATATGAAAAGGGCGATATTTTAGGCAAGAGCAATTACGGACATACATACACATTGGATACGTAAAATGTAGTGAGAGAGAGAATTCAATATTGCCTCGAATATAAATATAAAGAGCTATGTTGTTGGTGTTTTACTAAAATGCTATAAAATTAAATGGGGTTTAATAGCCTGTTATTCATTGTGTAGAGAATTTATATGACTGGTGTTTGAGTATTTGATCTTATTGTAGCGATTAGTAATTTTCGAATTCGTTTGTTAGTTTTTTGCTTTGTGCTGAGGCCGTAAAACAAATCAACCCACCATTTACAAACTGTGACAGTTGTAATAGGAGATTTTATCAGACTTGATTAATTTAAAGACAAAAGTATGCAATGTTTTACTTATAGGATAGGAAAAGCCTTAAAGTAGATTTTATTATTTTATTCAAAAAGAAAAAATCAAAAACAACAACAAATCTATTCAATTTGTTGTTGCTTATTATATGCGTACACATATATATGTATATATATATAAACATAAACATAAACATTTCGCAGTCACATAGTAATTTCCATTTTTGTAAACATATAAAATGAAAAAAAAAAAAAAAAATATTAAAAAGGAAAAACTCGAATTAAATAAGCAAAAAATAAGAAACAAAAAGATGAAGAAGAAAAAGAAAAAGAAGAAGGCAAGAATGTAAGATAGTCTTCTCTAAATTATAGAGCACTAACAAATTAAGCGAGTAATAATTTATTGGCAAAACATTATCGATATCTGTAATATGTGAGTGGAAATTATGTCTTGCTAAGTGCCAGACAAACAACAAACAACAAACAACAAAGAACAAATATGAAATGAGAAATAACAAACTAATAATTATTATCTTTTGCACAAGAAAACTTTGTCCTTATCATCATCATCATCATCCACATCATCATCATCGTCATCGTCAGGCTAAGGCTAATGGCCAAAATGCAAAACTATAAATTATGACGAAAATAATGAAAACACCATTAAGAGAAAACATTAAAATCATATCCAAATGAAAATATGTTTTGATTTCTCGACTAATACATAATTAGTGTACACTTTGCACAGAATTACGTTCTTTTCCGACAGGAAGGAAGTGAATGCCTTCAAATTCGATTGGCGTCATAAACAAGATCAAGAGCATGTAGATGTTAATCTATAAAGTATTTACAAAAAAATATATATATATATATACAACAATAATGTTAAAAACACAAAAAAAAACAAAAATTCCCCAAATTTAACTTTAATATCATTCTTTAATTACTTTTTCGTTTACGTTTTTGCTTTGGTTTTTCGTTTTTTTTTTTCGTTTTTATTTTTAATAAACAAATTTTGCAGCTAAAGAAGGAGATTTTTACACTCACACACACACACCCACACACACACAATAAGAAAGAACATCATAAATCTAATAATTAATATAGTTATGCTATTACATAAATGTAGCATTTTACAGATGTTTCACACACAAGCGCACACACCATGAGGTAATAAAATCATTTAAAAAGACAGATTTTTAAGTTTTGAGAACTTATGCGAACTGAAAACAACATTACGAACAGATTTAGATATCAATGAAAAATTAAGAATTTAACCGTTAGTTCATTCGACTTTAGTCTCCTCAGATAAATACTTTGAATATTAATTCCAATTTCATTTATCAAATCGGGTTAAATGGAAACTTCTTTGCTTATCATTTTCGTTCGTTCAATATAAACCAAAAGCTTGGAAGAAGAAAAATATGTTTATTTGTACGATGTATTCGACTTAAGGCGACTGGAATCTCGATTCAAAAGTCAGCTTGACATTTGCATAATATGACGCATCTACATAGTTGCACTTTGAATTTTTGTAGATTCTTCATAAAATCGTATCAATTGGAAACAAGTGAGTGATTATCCATCACCGTTAAAAAAAAAAAAAAAAAAAAAATAAGAAGAAAAATGAAACTGGATGGGAACGACTGATTTTTTCTATTCCCAGAATAAAAGTGAAAATTTATATGTATGGTGTATGTACGTTTTAGTTTATGAGTAACAAGCAAAAAACGCGAAAAGCAAAGGTGGTCACAGTTGTAGACGTTACAGGCGTGTCCTTTGACCGGTTTGGTTTCTTTTGCAAATTTTTAGGCGACATCTTCTTTTCCACGAACGGGCGAATGTTTACCATAGATATTACACAGTTGCGTAGATGGACAGACGGATCGACGAACGGACGGAGAAGCATTCCCAATTTGAAACTGGCTAAGCATTCACATACTTTACGGTGTTTTTCAAGCTTGCTTTTGCGCGACATAAATGTGTTGAAAAAAAGTTGCATTTTTATACATTATACTATTGGATAGGCGTGGTCACTTTTTCCAGTTTTGTGCAGATATTGCAGCATCGCCCATAGATTCCAACTTTTCCAACTTTTGTACATTTTTATGCTGTAGTTTACGAGTACTGAGCAAAAAACCAATTTTCATTTCTTTTAAAAAAGAGAAATGCTCTTAGTGTACGTGCTACTGTAGGCGTCCCCTTCGACCGATTTGGCCCATTTTCAATATCAATTTGCGTGCAAGAACTTCCAATATTTTTGCCAAACTTGAATTCGATAGCTTAGTTTTTGTGGCCAGTAGGACATTTAAAATAGATATTATACAGACGGACAAACGGTCAGAGGGACAGACGGACATGCTTAAATTGATTCAGAATTTGATACTGATCAAGGATATATTATATACTTTGTGGGCTCTCTGATGTTTCCTTCTGGGTGTCGCAAACATTTTGACAAAATAAACATACTCTTCATCCTTCGATGATGGGTATAATGAAAACCATTCTATGTAACTTAATTTCAATAGAAGAACATAAAGATTACAAAACATACATGAATAAAGAAGAAGAAAACAAAATGGTGTCATCATAACTAGCGTGGAGGCACACTTGCAGCAGAAAGTAGATCCCACCTAGTAGATCCGAAGTAGGAGTGAACCACTAGGCCGGTGAAAGCATACGAAAGCTTGGCATATAAAGCTGATTATATAAAATAGTTTAAATTACGAATTGTACGAAGCTTTAAAGCGTTTGGAAGACGCTCGTATTATGCAGAGTTGACGATTTCGATGCCATACGGTACACATTGACTTGACCTATATTTTTATAAGTTTAAATTATATTTTAGTTTAAATAATTAAGTGAAAATGTTTCGTATAACACGGTTCCGACACAACACGGTACAAATTAACCGCGTTATTCGAGACACGCCTATATTTAAAGAGTCCGATATTGAGATGAAATTATGGATATCATTGACATTTTTGCAAGGGACCCTCAGCAGATTGAATAGCTCACCATTTTATCTACATTGACTAAGTTTTACAAAAATAAAATTTTTAGAATAACGTTTAGAAATATTGAAGTTAATCTCTCCTGGTAAGGGCGGGAAGTCAAATTATTTATTTTTCAATACCAAAAAAAAAAAAGAAAAAAAAAAATTTCAATGAATTAATCAACACAACTGTAACGAATTTTATAAAGCAGAACATGACAATTTTAATCATCAAAATAAAACATCTATGTATAATATAAAAGGAAAAGAGAAAACCCCATATGGGTCAGGGCCTGTCATGAAATACGACCTTGCAGGCTATATAGGAAGTGGTCGGGAAATTGATGCGATATAAACTATTTTAAGTAGACTTCGTCTCTGGGCTAAATCACGTCAGGGCACCAAATTTTATCTGTAGGTCGGATGGACAGGCAAGCTTGATTTAGAAAATGCTTCTGAATCGATTAGTAAAATAAAAGGTGCGTCTATCTCAAGTCCTTTTAGGTGTTCCATAATAGATTCTCGGTGCACAAGTCGTGTAGGGTACAAAAATTCATAAAAATAAAATATACTTTTTGTATATATATATATATATATATATTGCCATCTTGAAGACACAATTAACAAGAGAAGCTACTGTTTATTTTCCCATAAAGAGAAAAAAAAGAGGGGGAAAGAAGAGAACTTTTTGATATTTTGGAAAAAAGAACTCTTTAACCTCGGACCTGTTGATTCGAAATTTGATGCAACTATTCGTTGAGGCCTAATAAAACTGGATAATAAAAACTCTTTAACCTCGAACCTGTTGATTCGAAATTTGATGCAACTATTCGTTGAGGCATAATAAAACTGGATAATCAAATGCACCCGAGGCCACAATAAGTAAGTAACTGTAACATACATGTATGCATGTATGCACGCTTACTTGACCTTGACGAAGACAGTCGAATATTTACTCGAACGGGCTAACAATTTAAGAGGGAAGTAGATCCTATTAGCCCGTTCGCACACCTTTAATTAATAAATATAATGGGTATTTAATATACATTCTAGAACGTATACATATTTATATATATACATATAAATATATATATATGTATATATATATATATATATATAAAGATGAGGTATTTTTTTTATTTATTTATTTATTATTATGGTTTTTTTTTCCTTTTTTTTTTCCTCTACATTTCGATTAGAAAAACGAGAGACAAGAAAGGGCTCACCGTCTTGTCTGATTAGCTTGTCAAAACATGACGTTTCGCCGCATTGCTTTTTATCACTTAATGACTTATATGCGCTAAGTCACTTAGTTTGTTGCTTGTATTGTTAAACCAACAGTTTGGCCAGTCATTCTGTAGTCAGTCATTGGGTCGGTAATCATTTAAATGCATCATTAACATTTAAAAATAGAAAAACCGTAGCAAAAAAGGAAAAAAAAAATAAAAAAAAACCAGTAGAGAGTACAAAAAGCTAATAATAACAATAACAAAGAAAGATAGAAAGAAAGAAATATAGAAAAAGTTAAATGCACTCGTGTTGACATTTGATAAATTATGTTAATTAGAGGAAGAAATAGTGTTTTGTAATTTGTTGTTTTTGTTGCTGTTGTTGTTGTTGTTGTTGCTTTTCTGTTGCATATAATGTCGCACAAGATGTACATATGTGTGTGCATTCATATGTTTATAAGAAATTTCTTTGAACTGAGCAATATTTAAACAAAAGGTGTGTAAATCAATTAATTAAACTTATAGTCTACCTACGATGAACGGCATATATTGTAGCATTTTTTATTTATTTATTTATTTATATTTCTTCTTCTTCTTCTTCTTCTTCTTCTTCTTCTTCTTTTTATTATTATTATTAGTATTATTTTATGTTACCTTTTATATAAAATCGAGTTGATAAAAAGTGTTTTATCCTATTTTTGTTTTTGTTTTTGTTGTTGTTATTGTTGTTTTTGTTTTTTAAGTCTTTAATAAAACCGAACGTAAATGGTAAATAAATCATTTCTGGTTCATAACTATCAAAAAATTATTTCCCCAGTGAAAAATGCTGTGAAAATCGCAAGCTGTCAATGCTTTATTCCTTTTCCTTTTCCTCTTGCTCACTCTCTCTCTCTCTCGCTCTCTCTCTCGCTCTCTCTCTCTTTCTTTCTTTCTTACACAAGTCAAATTTTTGCTTAAGTTTAAGTAACGAAAGGATTCTTCAGTTCTGTTCAGGAGTATGCACAAAAATTTTAATAAAAAGGAAACGATTATATTTTGCCTCGTTTTGAATGTCGCACTACACTACGTAGAGCCGCCAAGACAATAAATTTGATCAAAAATCTTAAAATATCATAAAATTTGACATTTGAAAATTGCTAAGGATATACGACGTAATAATAATAATAACAACAACAACAACAACAACAACAACAACAGCAACAACAGCAACAACAGCAACAACAATAATAATAGCAACGTACTGATAAAAAATAAAATAACCATGACGCCATATGCAAATATCTCACACCACTCGAGCGAATTTATTCTATGGATTGATAGAAATTTAGTAAAACGAAAATCTAAGATATCGCATTGACGGTGGATGGTGGATGGTAGGTGGTGGATAGTGGGTGATGGGCGATGGGTGATGGGTGATGGATGATGGGCGATGGGTGGTATTGCGGCATCTCTCAATTCGCTTCTGTGCTATTTTTTTTCTTTCTTTTTTTCATCAATTTTTTTTTGTATTTTTCGGGTTCTGGATAACAACTTACACTGAAAACATATGCATACATGTTATTGTTGTTGTATGTATGTATGTATGTATGTATGTATGTATGTATGTATGTAAGAATACATTGATGATAGTTCGTTCTTCATTTTTTTACTTGTATTGATGCTTGTTAGACACTAAAATATTTTGGAATTCGACACGCATTTAAACAATATTTTCTTGGCTCTTTTATGGATTGAATATGGAAATATTTTTGGGGTGGAGATCTTTATTTAGGCGCTAAACTCTTTTACCGCATATGTGGTATAAAAAAAAAAAAGCAAAAAAAAAATAAAAAGAAATTCAAAATAAGTGACGTCATGTCTTGTAGTGAATTAAATGCGCGCAAGGGGAGACTCTGATGAAAGATTTGTGTGAAATTTATGTCTTCAGAAAATGAAAGAGTTATGGTGAAGACTTTTGAAAAGCAAGTCTGCTAAAATATGACAATAGACTCCTTAATGAAGTCGTTTTAGAAGTGTGGCGAGTAAAGCGCATAACAAAACTACAAACGCTTCGGAGCGAATTTTGGATACCCCTCACTTCAACACAATCCACTAAAATAATTACATATATATATATATATATATATATATATATATATATTTTTTTTTTTATTCATTTATTGTTTTTTTATTTATGTGCTTAAACTTAACTCTTAAACTATTCAAATATGTGGATTTTTTTTTTTGTCTTTGTTCAAGTAATGCGTTAAAGTCGATTGTGTTCCGAGCAACCAAGACATTCCAGTTGAAAATCTCTTTTAATAAAATTCATTTCGTAAGGACTCCGCGTTGGTCGTCCACGGTCGTAGAAGCAAATATTTAAAGACTAGAATACAGTTAAGATCCAATTTATGATTACTTGCTGACTAAGAAAGTGGAAGAGAGTAAGAAAAGAAGAAGAAAAAAATGAGTTGAGCAATTATTGATTTACTTATTTATTTATTTTTTTTTCTATTCCGTGATTAGCGATTTATTGATTTTATGGAATTCTCTTATCATTATTGTTATTATTATTCTTATTATCATTTCGATATTGATATTTGTAGCGCATCATTTTCTTACGCGCTTTAGATTAATGAAGTTAATTAATAGAGAATATTCAGTCGATATTTTTCTTTTGCAAGTGCTAATGTGGGAGTATTTTCGCGCAACTCCAAATTCTTTTTTTTTTTTTTTTTTTCTTCGCCGAATATTTTGCATGTGTATGCTTATCACAGTGCAGCACTGTTCATATGCATTCACGCCTTTTTGGCAATGCATGATCACCTTTGAAGTCAATAAATTATTTCGCATTTATGCTAATGAGACAATTTTTGCAAGCCAAACTCATAAATTTCAAGTGTCAGGAGCTCTAGTAAAAGAGCGCCTGGTATACATGTAAAAGTACATATGAACAGACATACATATATATAAACATATATATATATATATATGTATATATGTAGGAGGAGGACAGTCTACTTCAGAGAAAATCAATGCGCGTAGGTGCCGCATATAATATACCGCTCGCGACATGATGATATTTTTGGCGAAGCAAATGCTTCATTGGGGAAATTAATGTCAGTTCATGTAACATAATGAATAGATAATTAAAATTCAATTTTTATTAAATGATTTATAGGCAGATACGATAGATACGAATGGGTAAGGAAAGGAAAGCGACGACGGCCACGTTGCAAATGTTTAAGAAAATGTCTTCTGTTTAATGCTTTCAAAAGAAATTTTTTAAGTAATTTTCGATGTTTTTCGATATAAATTAATGGTTGGATTTTTTTTTTTTTTTTTTTTTTTTTTTTTTTTTTTTTAATTGAACAAAAAGAAGATGAGGGATTTTGTTTTTCGTTTTTCGTTATTTTTTTTTTCCCCCAATTAATTTTACGCTTTAGAATAAGTATTCGAGTGAATTCACTTTCCGTAAATGTTTTATATTATTCCAGGGGAAAAAAAGTGCATTTATTTCCTTTCTTAGGTTTTTCAATTTTTTTTTTTTTTTGTTTTCATTTTTCTTTATTTTTTGCCTTATTTTTGTGTACATTTATTTATCCAATTCTTGTTTTTTTTGTTTTTTTTTTTTTATCATTTCACTTTTCATTTTTTTGTTAATTTATGAAAATTAGCTTAAGGCTAAAAAAATGTTACAATTCCGATATTACGATGATGTTGGTTACTGGTGGTGGTAATAGGGGGGTGAGATGGTGATGGGGAGCTGAACGAAAGTGGTTGTTTTAGTATTGATTTTGAGGATTTTTCTACAAAATTTTTGTATCTCGGCTTTCTTTCGTTTCGCTTGTACCTTTCTTGGGCACAATTATAATTTTTTTTTATATTTTTTTTTTGATATTATTTATAATATTTATCAAACAAATATTTAGCTAGAGGGATTTTTTTATGTATTCTATGGCGTGCCGTAAACTTGTTTACTTAATTTTTGCAGAATAACGCGCACAAATGTTAAAATAATTTCTAGTTTTTTAACCGAATTTCTTCTTTTTGTTGTTGTTGTCGTTCTCCATCTTCTTCAATATGTTGATGTAATAGTACATCAGATTTTATTTATTAAATTTGAAATCGACTTGCAACTATTATATTATTGCTGTTCGTCGTTTCGATGCTTGGATATCAACCCGTTATTTCTTATATTTTTCGTTATGCCCGAAAAGGGGGAGGCAACCAAGAGGCAACAAGTTAGTTGAGCATGAATGTAAGTAAGTTTTCCTAATTTGATATAATTTATGTGTGTATGTGAGTTTGTGTACGTGCTAATATTTGTTTTAGTTGTTTGCTCAAGTGCCTAAAATAATGCTTCAAATATGCGCATACATACTATACTTTACTATACTGTAACTATATAATAACAATAATAATGTGTGCCATCAGTATATGGCGTTCAATGTGACGTTGAATATGTTCATTTACTCAAGTAGTTCTAAACACTTATTGCACTTATTTTTGAGTATTATCGAAAAACTTTGCCAATATTCCGTAGCTGAACGTGCGGTTATTAATGTTTACCTTTATGTGCGAGTATTTCACACAAACAACGCACTCCAATGCATGTCCATATTCCATTTAAATGGTTAAAATGGTGCTATTTTCCAACTTCTAACAGTTATTTGAATTGTTATAGAGAGTGTTTTGTGTGCTCTATGCTCAGTGCTCTGCATTATATATGTTGTGTTATGTGTTCTATACGCAAATGCCTGATTGCAAAATTTCAAAAACTTTTACCATTGAACGCGTATGTACTTATGTTTTATATATATATATATAAGTGCGTAAAATACTAGTTGCGAGGGTAAGCAAGCAAAATATTTAAGAGGTCCATACATGCATTAATTTAACTTTATTTGTAATACATATATACATACATACATACATACATACATATATACATACATACGTATATAAGCGTGCATAAAATGAAACAAAAAATATACAATAACAACAATAACAACTTAATGATAAAAGCTGTCAATGTTTGAACATAGGTTGAGCTTCTTTCTCACTTGATTAACTTAACGAAATTCCAATCAATTTAGTATAAAACGTGCAGAAATGTTTGACGCCAAATTGAATTTAACTTAACACGATCACTAACCGCCACTAAGCACCGCTAACCATCAATAACCATTAACCAGTTACATGCATGCATGCATGCATGCAGGCAGGCAGGTTGAATGAATTCAATTGTCGATGTTATCAATCTTAAGGTTTCGCGCTCGGCAGCTAAACAAGAAAAACAAAAGTCCGTCATACAATTCCGTGCTGATGATGATCTCTGTAGGAATTTCAATTGATTTGGTTGGTGTCAGTCGATGTGAAGCGGTTGCTTTTGAAGACATACATATCTGCGGCACATTGACACAAATATACCGAACAAATAATTTGTTTCGTTTTCTTCACATATATGTCTTCTTCTTTATTGTTATTCTTACTGCAAATATCCGATTCGATAAAGAAACAAAACTTGTCGAGTCCTATAAAAAATAACATAAAAAAAAAATCAAAACAAATTTAAAAACCCAAACGCTTGATGACTCATTTCCATTCGTTGCTTCTTTTGGTGAAAGGAAAAAAAAAAAAAAGAAAACAAAAAAGAATAAAACAATTTTATATTAAAGCCATCAAATTTAATAACGATATAGTTGATACTTGTAATGGTTGTATATGGTATCGACTCAGTCCACAATTAAGGAAACAAGCTTAACTTGAAAATTGAATTATGGATATATTCGAGATATGTATTTAATTACTTTTTCGATTTCTTCAAACGATTCTCTATCACTAAATGCCTGTTAAGGACACTTTTGTTTTTCTCTCTAAGCGTATATAAATATATAGTTTTTCGATTCATATAAATATATTTGAAAATTTAGAAAAAAGAAAAGAAAAAAATATTTTTCTTTTTTTGAGAAAGAAAAAAATATTTTTCTTTTTTTGAGAAAGAAAAAAATATTTTTCTTTTTTTGACTTCTTTTCGAAAACTTATTTTAAATCAATGCATTAATGAACGGCATGCTTTGTAAATATGCAAAGTCGGGCCACTAGCAGTTCCAGGCTTCTTTTGCCGATTCCTTAATTGAATGGACTTTCTATAACTTTCGATTCTGTAGAGATATTTAAGCAAGCTCGTTACCCAAATGCTCCGCAGAGCATACCAAAAATGATCCCAATCGATTTACTAACACTTGCACAACTGTTGATAAATATTGTAATTTCAATTTATTCTAATGCATATAAGAATTGTTCCTCGCTGAATTACCAATAAATGTCAAGTGGATGTCTTCATTGTCGGAATTATAGCGGCTCCTCAGAGATCCTAGGTCTAATTGACCCAAAGCTATACACAAGATATCGGTAGTTCTTGTCCTTTTCCGAAATAATGACAGAAAAAAATGTATTCGAAAAGCTTGAACTTAACAAACAAGCCTGCAATTCAGTAGAGAATACGTTCTTTCAAGTCGTACCATCAGGCCATCAGGTCAGCGATACGATAAAGTCGAATATATTAGTTCCGGGAAAAAGGAGTTTAAAGCGGTTCTAATCTGTTATGCCTGCATTGCCTGCAATGGCTTGCTCGACTTTCAATAGTTGTATGGGCGTGGTAGGATGAATGGGTCTTGTTCCCACTTTCTGAACATAACCCCTCCTTGCACCCGTTTTCTATCCGCAGTCCTTTCTTCCCTCACCATCGTGTCTACATTCACACGAAGGCGAATGCATAGGAACATATATTAAATAAAAAAAAAAAATAAAAAAAAAACAATGTATTTACTGCTTTGAAGTCACCTGTAGTAGCACAGCTGTGCGTTTCGATGTTTTGGTTTATTAAGAATTTCGCTTTCACTGGACATAATTTTTGAAAAAATTTAATAGAGTTTTTAAGACAACGAATGAAAAAAAAACATGCGAGGAATACATCACGGCGTGATATTAGCGCTTAAACTCTTATCGTATACATATTTAATATTTAATTGTCGATTTTAAGTCTTATTCGTCACAGTAACTATTTTAAGTTCAACACCACCGATGAAGGCAATGACAGAAAAATTTTGTAAAAAAAAGAGCAAAAAGCAAAAAAGGAAATTACCAACGGTCTCTATACCCGTCTCTTTCTTCGTCTTCTTTTTTTTTACTTCGTCTTCGTCTTCGTCTTCTTCGTCGTCTCTTTTCGGTGCTCAATACATTGAATATTTGAAATGAATTTTTTTTTTTTTTTTTTTTTCTTTTTTTTTATCGAAAGAGAAGAGCGTTTCATACCTGAACAGACAGATATTAAAGCATACAGACCAGCTTGTCTGATCAAACAAAACTTGTACGTAGATACACTTCAAGCTCACATATGCATACACGCAATAGTATGTATATTATGTGCATGTATGTATGTATGTATGTATGTATATATGTATATATGTATGTGTTTGCGTATGTTCAACAAAAGCTTCAGTCAGGGGTTTTATTATAGCGATAAAAGATCAATTTAGCGCGCAACGCGTCACTGATTTAAATCCGATCTGCAAAACGATTTGATCCGTACTGAAACACGTCCATGGAATTTGCAATTATCGAACATCAAAGACCAACAAACGTATTTGTGCCGGATGATCAGCGAAGCAAAGAAAACCGATTTGAACACACAGCAGACAACACACAGCACATAACACACAACACAACGGAACACAATGCAAGCGTTGTGACTTGATTAGCTCAATAGTGTTCATTCATTTAGCCATGCGGTGTAACACAACTAACAACATATCGATATGCGAACAATTCGTTGATGCATTTACATGCGATACACATAAGTACACATGACATCGAATGGCATGGCATGGTAGGGCATGAGATGGTATGGCTTGGCACGGCGGTGCCGGCAGCGGCAGTGGCGGCGACGACGGCGGCGGCGATAGTGCAGTGAGGAAATCAACATTTTTATTAAAAATGTAATCAACGAACAATGAGCCAGTACTGGCAACAATCACATGATCCCTCGTGTTGTTAAATGATTTTAAATCAAGTCAACAGTAGCCGATGTACGCTGATGACAATCATGAAAATTTTCATTGATTTTTTTTTTCTTTTTTTATTTTCTTCTTTGAGCAGAATAAGAGAAAAATAAGAAAAAAAGAAATAAAAGAAGAAGAAGAGAAATCGCATACAGAATGGAGAGACATGATTAAACTTAAGTTAAAATTATGGCCCCGAAATAATTAAATGTTTATGCGTGTATTTTTGTACATATATATATATATATATATATATCGCGTCATTGCCTTCACTACTAAGCCTAACTAACTAAAGAACGAATGCTTGATATTCTCTGAATGTAATGTCAATGTTATCATATCCTTTAACCACATATATCTCTTTATTATCGTTGTACAATTATTGTTGTTGTTGTTGTTGTTGTTGTTGATTTTTCTCCTTATTTTTTTTTTTTTTGCTTTTTTATTCTCGTTATTGTTGTTATTGTATGTATATGCGGTTTGACTTTCATTAAAGAAAATTTATACGTTTACTCAAATGTCAAATATTGCAAAATTCCAAACCAACAACACTTACGCTATTGTTGTTGTTGTTGTTGTTGCCATTCATAGCCATTTCCACATCGTGTGTAGTGCTTATCTTTTTTTGTTCATGCTTTGTATTTATTTCGGTCGTCCTCCCGTAAGATCGTTCACATGTGGATGAACGTTTAAATGTATTGATGGTCTAAAGTTTGGGAATTTGGCAAAAGGTTCATTCAGTAATTAAATGTTTTCTGTTTCTGTTTCTGTTTCTGTTTTTTTTTTTCTTCCTTTTTACTCCTTTTTGCAACGACACAAATGTTTTTAATTGCGAAATAAAGTTGAACAATAACAGTAACAACATATTGCATAAATAAGCAAAGTAAGTACATGCGGTTCGCTTCTATACGGATGAAATTATTGACTCGAACTTGCAGCTCGACAAAGGGAGATCTTATTAACTAAGCTTACCCAGGGGTTTATAGACATGTACTGCTCCACATATTGGAAACACGTCGAGTATACTCCACTAACCAACATTCAAAGGGCTTCTTCTATGTGAACATTCATGGGTTTATGTGTGTGTGTGTGTGTGTGTGTGTGTGTGTGTGTGTTTGTGTATGCACATGTCTATAATCATTACTTAGTCACATGTGTTATTAGATTGCTTTACAATCGTATCCACCGATTTGCCACATTTCTGTTTTTGCCTCAAATCCACTCGATTCGAATCTCTTCCTTCTCTTTACTATAATTCATTATATTTATTCAACTTTAGTGCAAGCAAGCAAAAGTTCCTTAACACTAAGACTTTCTTATGTCAAAGTCAATGTTGTCCAATTTTATGTACAATCTTACTGCGTGCCTGTGTTTAACATAAACGAAAAAAAAAGCTAAATGAATAGAAAGTTAAAAAGTCTGGAAAAATGGAAAAATATTCGAGAGATTGAGAGTAAATTTGAGACAATTTTTCATAACAAGTAACAGTAAGAATAACTTATTTATCATTCGAACGTAGTCAGCGTGCAGCAAGTGCTGATGTTTGCATTCTAACGAATTAAAAGCTTTTGAAAAAAAAAAAAATTATATATTATCCACATATATATATATATATATATATATATATATACATATATAATTGATTTATTTATTATTATTCATTTTTTTTTATTTATTTTTTTTTTGTAAAATCACAATTGATGATTATTGCTTTTTGACAGCAATAAATAGACGACAGGACAGATGAGATTTCATGAGATTTCCTTCCTATATATATGTGAATGTGATGATATATAATAAAAGCAAAAGAAAAAAAAAGAAAAAAAAAAAAGAAAAAGAAAAAAAGAAATATAAAGAATCGAACGTACGTAAACGTAGTGTTGAAAGACAGAGCAACAGGAATTTTTGGCCAAAGCATACAAACCATCATAAAACTGCCAACAGCTGGAACCGTTAAATGTCGTCGACAAGCAAACATTACCGATGACCCCGGAATGAGTGTTATGTGTGATACGTATACGTATAGGTTTTTGGTCAGAATACAAAAATCATATGTTACATATGTATGCGTTCGTATGTATGTGTTTTAATATCAATAAAACATTAAAAGGAAATGTATTTATGACCATAAAGTTGTTGTTGCTTTTCTTGTTACGTAGTAAATACAAAATAATAGAAGAGATTCGGTCGGTTCTTTTCTATTTGTCTTCCTTTGATTTTACTCCGCTTAAATGTACATTATTATAGAGACAAACACTAACACTAACACCAATACTATCACTAACATGGAGACACTATAACGGAGACCAATAGCAAGAGGAACTTAATATTGTCACTTAAATTGTATGAATGGATGCTAACTGATCATAGAGACATACATACATGCATATATGTTAACATACATATATACGTACATATATACATACATACATAGGTCGCTACGATGCGTGTAGTGCGATGGTGTGTTTTCTATATCACGTTTTATAGCTTACAATGTATACACATGCAAGTGTATGTGTGTGTGCTTGTGTGTGTGTGTGCGAATGTGCTAAGATTTCTTTTTGCACAATTACCAAAAATTATAAATAGAACTAAAATCCTTCTCTATGTACGAACGCACGCGTATCTATGTATATGTGAATGTCCGTTTGCTTATTTATTGTAGTAGAAGAGACGGGGCATTAGATTGCGTTCGCTTTCGAAATAGACAATAATGCACTCGACACTTTTATTTCTTTTCATTAATAGTAGACGAACGCAGGCGATATGTATACAGAGAGAGAGAGAGATATATATAAGTAAACGATTATTTATCACAGTTAGTACACTTGGCCGTGTTCATTAAATATATTACAATTAGTTAGACTTGTGTTTCACAGTGTAAGTATAAAACGAGAAGAAGAAAACAAAAAAAAAAAAACAAAAAAAAACCAAAAAAAGTCGAAGCAAAGTGTTTTGCCAAGAAACAGTTGTCATAATTTTCGTTAACTAGAAGCGATTTTTTTTATAGAGCCAGGGATGAGCAAAAATTTTTATGTTATGCGAAAAAAGAAAAAAAGGAAAAAGAAGAAAAAGATTTGTAAAAAACACATTTAGAAAAATATTTCGCTCGTTTCGAAAACCCGGGCTTATGTTTTAATTAAAACGATTCTTAAGGCCACTTTAGCTGTCAATTAATTGTTAGCCAATATGACGACAGTTATGTTACAGTTACTGTCCTAATAGATTTCGTCTTTTTTTCGTTTCTGATTTGCATGAAGAGAAAAACGAGAAACGAAAACAATAATAAAAAGAAAAAAAAAATTGTTTAATTAAGTTGAAAAAACCTTGACTGTACCTCGGCTTGGTTACTAAGCTATGACAAACTTGAAAGTGGCTCAAGTGTCTGGCGAAAGTCCTTAGAGACTTTTCACTTGAGGCTATTACTTTTTCTCCTCTTCATTTCATTAGAAACCTTGATATCCGCTGCCTTCTTTTCATTTATTTATTTTCTCGTTAGATATTTTTCTAATAATAATACAAAACGAATCGACGTAATTAAAAATCAAATGATATTTTGTCGACTTCTATCAACACACAAGTGCAACCACCAATCAACCCTTTTTTTTCTCTCTTTTTGTTTTTTTTCTTATCCAGCAAATCTTCATTAATTTTAGTTAAAAAAGAAAATGAAAGAAAAAAAAAAAAAAAAAAAACAGCAGGCACAGTTTGTTAACAATTTTTAGCTCATTAACTGGTATGAGATCGATGAGAAGGGTGAGCAAATCTCTTAGTAGAAAAAGAAAAAGATATAGAAAAAAAAAGCATCGAAAAAATCGAATTTGCTTTCAAGCATAAGGAAAATGTCTCTGTTTGTCCATTTTGTAGCAAGTGATTTATTTATTTAATCCTTTCCAGCGCTGACTTTTCATTTTACCCAGACCATCATGAAGTCGTCTTTAGCTTTCGCTTGAAGTGAAGATAAAGGCGTAGTTGAACAGAATGTGCTTCAAGTAGGATTTTATTGTTGCCTTTTTTTTTTTTCCCTTTGTCGACATTTTCAATGCTCGCCAGAGCAAGTGAACAGCTTTCGAAATGTTGTTCTTCTTGCGTCTTAAATACATAATAAAAAGAATATTAAATTAAATTAAATCTTTCGAGTATCAATTCAATGATTTCTGGCTTCAAGTGCGCTTTTTGAAAAGAATTAACTAAGTAGAGTCAGTTGCATGCGCCTTAAAAGCGAATCCTGGCGCAACCCACCACCGATATATACATATATATGCATATATATATGATATTGATTGAGATCAATTTAATTGATTCATTCATTCGTCTTTGCAATTAAATATAAAAAACTTAAATCAATATGACAGGAAATTGGAAATTGTATAGAAACTGGTAACGTCTTTCTTTGTTGTTGTTTAAAAAATTCAAAAACTTTAAGCAAAAATCTTTTCTATTGAAATTTTTGCAAGAAAAAAAAAAAAAAAAAAAAAAAAAAAAAAAAAAAAAAAAAAAAACTTTTGCTTACTTCTTCTCGTAAATAGCATGTATATATGTATGTGTGTATATATGCATATATATATTTATGTATATCATGTATGTAGTGGTTTATACGAATTTATTTGTTTTTATTTCTCAGTTGTTTTTCTTACGATTTATTGCTGCGTCTCAATGCATGTGAAAGAGTTGTTTCCATTTGTCTTTGAATCCGTCTTTATAGAAAATCTGTTGTCTTAAGACAAATAAAATGCAATTAGCAAGATTTGAATTAATTAAGTAGTAAGTAGTTTTTTGGATAAGTATACACCCGCACACGTGCGAACACATGTCGATCCTTCCCTTTGCTATAGTTGGAAAAACAGTTCATAGTTGTTCAATTCCCTCTTGCGAGATAAGATGGGATGCGATGAGATGAGATGCGATGAGATGAGTGAAAAGAAGAGACAAAACGGGGCACGGGATCGGAGCAAAGTTTCTCCATATATGTGTGTTTACTTAAAAATCTTGGCAATGAAAATATTCCACAATAGGAAAAATTCTGTCTTTGCACAGCACATACAATACAAGCAAACCTAAACCTAAATCTTTGCCTCACTTAAGAGATTTTTTTCTTTTTTTTTTTTTGTCTTCAAGAAAAGGTAGAAAATGCAATTTTTTTCATTACCAAAATTTTTCATGTTTACTTAAGTTGAGTGTTTTACCAGAGTTTTGTGGCTTATCTGTAAAGAGCAATAATTGCTAACTGTCTGCACGAGAGATATTCGTATGTGTTTGTGTTTATGAAAGGGCCGCGCGACAAAGGAGGACTGCGATGTGGGGTGAGGGGGAGGGAAGAAACATTTGTCACAGGTGTTTGATTTCCACGTGTGGATTAATGTAAGTTTCGTTATGTGCATCGTATAACAAAATTAAGAAAAAGGCTTTGATTTCCCTTAAGAAAATCGCAACTTAATTTGGTTACTAATGACAGTAAAAAAAAAAAAAAAAAACATAAAATAAAAAAAAATAAATTCAATCAATATTAATATAATTTAATTAAAGTTTTCGCTTCATCTTCTTACTCATCTTTGCGCTTCTCTTCGTTTTTGTGTCGCATGTTTGTTTGTTTTGTGCTATCAACGTGTATGCAACAATTTGTGTGGTTTTCATGGTTATCTCGGTTATGCTATTTTATATTTGTGTAGTCAAATATCACGTAGCAAATCACTTAACTTACCGTCGATTGTAGTCCCCAAACAATGGGGAGTCAAGGGGTCGTTTTTAATTTTTTTTTTTTTCCTTCTTTTTTTTTTCGTTTAATATTTTCGTTTTATACTGTGTTCGGAACTCACAAATGCGTAGAAATCAATTGTTCACGTTTTTTTTTTTTATTTGCTTCTTCTTCTTTTTTGTTATTGGAATAAAATTGAAAAAAATGTCCTGCATTTTGTGGTTCTAAAAATTAAGAGAGAACGATGACGGAGATGAGAAACACACACAATCAACCTTTGTTGCTAAACAACGGTACAACAATATAACAACAGTGGCGTGCTTAGCATTATCAATGAGTTCTTGTTACAACAAAAAGAAAAAAAAAAAAGAAAAAAAAAAGAAAAGAAAAGAAAAGAAAAACACAAAAAAAAGAAAAAATAGAAAAAACAAAAAAGCTTCAGCTACAACAACAAAAAGGTCAATGATATTATACCATCATTACGGCCGCTGTGTGTATGTGTGTGTGTGTGTGTGTGTGTGTGTGTGTGTGTGTGTGTGTGCGTGTGTTCACTTTATACGTGTACTGACGAAGATGGAATAAAGTTGAGGAGTTTTCCTTTTCTTGTAAAGCTGCTGTTGCTACTGCTACTGCTGATGCTGCCGATGCTGCTGATGCTGCTGCTACTGCTGCTTGCGTACGTATCGGTGGTCAATTGCTTGCTATTTAAATGAAAAACTTACTTTTTGCTTTCAAACATTTTTTCTAATTTTTTTTTTTTTCTTCTTTTTTTTTTACTTGGCTCTTAGTTTCTTTTCTTGTGGCACGTGCTGTTTTTTTAACCAACCGTATATATTTCATAGTCTATTTGAAGAGATTCCTGCGCTGGAGTCTTGCTCTGCTTGTTGTTGTTCCGGCATGATTGGTTGTCATTTGTAAATGGTTTGTTATCAATTTTCGAGATGATTGAATTAAGTGATTTATTTGTGGCATGTGCCCTGTTTATGAAAACATTCATTTGTTGTTTGCCGTTTGTCGTTTCCCGTTTCTGCTGCTTTTTTTTTTTTTTTTTGAATTTAAAAAATCATACGCAAAAAAGTTACTAAATTTATCTTTAAACACATTGCGAATCCCGGGGACATCAAGCGCGAGGGTATAAAAGCCCAGCACTTAAATCGCTTTCTCTCCATTCGAAATATTAAGATCGACTGAAAGTAAAGGGATACTAAGGGGCAGCTTTCGGCGGTTGTAGAGTTCTTTGTGGTTTGTTTCGAAAAAAAAAAACAACAACAAAATGTTTCACATGATGTCACACGATGAATGTCACACTGATCAGGCATAAATAGTGTTTAGGGGACTTCTAATGGACACATGTAGGCACAACAATTAGAATCACAACATCACTGCTGACAGTCACTGCTTTTCGACAGTGGAACGAGTGGGACTTCCTAAGGGGCTGCGCTAATTATACGCGTTAGTCCATTCGAGATAACAGAGATTGAACCGGTCAATAAAACTAAGCGGCTGTTTTGAGTATTCGCGCTCATATAGCGTGGAGCTGTTCGTACAATGTTCGGGACCCTATCACGGCTATTTGATCTTTAACCCTAATGTTGACATGCGTTTTATACCGAATGTCAGTCTCTTACGAGAATTATGGGAATAATTAAAACCTCATTGTTTTTGCTTACAACTTAAATGCATTCGTTTATCCAAGCAAGCGATTATATATAAATATGAAAAACTACACACAGCCTGCAAATTTCTTGATTTCGAATCATAGGAAGAAAAAAAAAATAATAGAAATTTTCACAAGATAAGTAAGAAAATTCTTTCTTGATGCAAATTCTGCATGAGCTTCGGCTCAGTTCATAGCTCGCCAAGAATTTGTGAAATGTTATAATAATGCTACGATCACTGTTGTAAACGACAATTCCTCACACACATCTGCATTCCGAACTTGATCTTCGATTTTGTCCTTGCTGTCCAAGATACGGGATTGCTTTCTGTCTGCGAGAGGGTGAATCACATCGTGGTCCGTGATAAATAAATATTTTGCGAAAAATATTAATTCGAATTAAGGTGAGGAACAATTTTTTTTTTTGAAATGCAATCTGAAATAATCAATATATTGAAGTTTGAAGTTCGAATGCAATGCGCTGTCCGGCAGTACTGAAGCAATGCACTTGGGACGATCCCAACACATATGTCATATTTTCAGAAATACTTGCCCAGTCACATTTCTCTTGTTTCTATACTTTTCTGAATAACTTTTACTTGTATGTATAGGAAGCATTCCCTAAACGGAGTTCCCTTGAAGGAAAAGAAAAATTAATGACATTCGATGATGGATTTAAAAATGATTGAATTCTTATTCATAGAAAGTGAGTAAAAAAAAAAAAGCGAAGATATTTAATGTTGTTTGAGTTAAGGATAACGTGTGCGCATCATGGCTTAAAGCGACGATATTTTAGATTTAGTTCAAAGATTTTTCTAAAAGAGAAATGAGTCATAAAGAAATTGTTTTTTTTTTTTTTTTTGCATAAATCTATCTTGGACCTGCTACGTTGCTTAGCCATATTCGATATATTTGTATATAAAGTATTTTTACTCAAAGACTTCGTTATTCCCTTTATTGGCCGCCTTTTTGCCAATGCTTACGTCATTAAGTTGAAAAGTTGAAAGTGCTTAGAATTTACTCGTAATTATCAATCGTATAGAATATGTTAAGTAACTAAGTAACTTTTTTATGGTGTCGCCAACAACTATTCATGCTTCCACTAGGAGTGCTTGGGCAGTTAATTTAAAACTCATAAATTCAATGTTTTTAACGTTAATAAGCGCTGATAAATCGCAACATTACCACATAGGAAACAAAAAAAAATAAAAAAAATAAAAAAAAGTAGAAGACAATTTTGCCATTAAGGCATGCATACACAAAACACAAACATGCCTATGGAGAGAGAGAGAGAGAAAGAGAAGACGATATACAATTGCATCGTATGGGAACATATTAAAGTTAAAGCATCAAAAAGTAGAGCATCAAATAAAACGTATAAGTAAAGCATCAAAAAGACGTTAACCAAAACCGATTATTGCTCCTACTTGGCTTATACGGTTTCGACGATCCAGCCTGAAAATTAAGTAATTGAAACCATGGCGACATTGTAGGTGGCAGTCGAGAGGAACATAATGTAGAGGTGTTGGCCGCTTGTGTCGCTTCTTCCCTCTTGTTAACATTTTTAGTTGTTACTTTAGTATGAAATGCGCAATGATTTTGCTCTTGCTATTGTTGCTTAGTTGTTGGCTGCTTATTGGCCGTATAAAATTATCTGCAAGTTAATAAATTTTCTACTCCTGCGCATTAGTTGTTCTTTAAAAATATCACAAATAAAATGGATATTCGTACGCTTGTATGTTTACACAGTGCATGCATGGGTGCGTGATGTCTACCATGATTTATAATCACGTGCGCATGCGTAATTTGCTTTATACGACACAGTAGTCTATANATATAGTTATATCTTGTATATATATATATGTATAAATATATATATTTTTAAATAAAAATAAAACAAAATTTTATTTGCAGAATTTTCGCTTCTTCGCCTTTTACCCGCCAATATGCACAAGCAAGTCAATCTTTTTCTTCTCTTGATCTACTTTACGTACATATATATACGTATGTATGTATGTATATGTATGTATGTAAATGTGTGCATGTATTATGTATGCATAATATAAAAAAAATTTTAGTTTAGAAGGCACTCAAAAGAAATTTAAAAAAAAACCAAAAAAATTATTATTAATTTTCTTTCCGACTTCACAGAGTTAGTATGAGATAAACATTTTTTACATATTTTTTTTTATTTTTTTTCTTTCGTTTTTGCTTTGTTTTAAAAGGGAACATGTAGAGTTACTTTTTTGGATGCCTAGTGAATAGCGTCACAACAATCTTCGTATCGTGGTAATCTCTTGAAAGAAAATTTTCTTTATTTTCTACTTGACAAAGTTATCAAACATTAAACATTAATAAGCGATAACAAGAAAAATGAAAGCAACAATAACAACAGCATTAATGTAAATATCGGCAATAAAAAGATTGTTTAACAAAGTCTTTAAGTCGTCTAATAATCTGCAGATAAATAAGACATCAAAGTCGATAAATTTCAAGAGAAAAGGAAAAGTAAACAAAATTTTGTGTTTGATAGCAGCAACAAAGGCGATAACAATACGACGAAAAGGAATTACTGGAGAAAAGTCAATAGTTGGGAAAGAAAAAAATAAAATAAAGAAAAGCAAAGAAATCATAAAAAGCACGTTAATCGCGTCATTTCTTAATATTTGAAAATTAAAAATAAAAAAAAAATTTTTTTTTTGAATTTTTGGTTTTTTGTATGTTAAGAAATGCAATAGAAATTTATTTAAAAATAATGTGAGATATGAGTGTGTAAGCGCTTATTATAAGGAAGTGTATATGTTAAGCTTAAAGCCGACCATAATAATTTGTTTCGATATCGATTTGTGGAAAAAAGTTTAAATATTTATTTAAATTTAAATTGTAATGTCAAGTGCATGCTGCAAAGCTGTCAAATTATCCCTTAAGCATTTCTCTATAGTAAACTCAAAAACAAGCTAAACTTTTTCTTAACTATTAAAAATAACACAATAGCAGACACTGCCACTACTAGTAGTAGTAGTAGTAGTAGTAGTAGTAGTAGCAGCAGTGGTAGTAACAGTGGTGGACATTGTTGGATATTGTTTGAAACCTCAATAAAAAGGACAACATATTAAAACGGAAGTTTTATGGCATTTGATATTGAGAACTATCGAAGGACAATACGGAGAAGAGTTCATAAACACAACATTATCATTGTTACTAAATAAACTGAGTTAAGGGTTTATTTTCGAAGAATAGGAGGCTCCTGCTACTGTTGCTGCTGCTGCCACTGCCACTGCCACTGCTACTGTTGAGGTCACGGAAACTTGTAGAAATCAAGTAGTTTGCAAAAAACTATTGTCTCCAGTGGATGAAAGAGGTCAATTGTTATTTATGACATACTACTAAGGATTTACATTTTATATGACAAAGCGTATACTGTGCAGCATATAATATACACAAACACATAAACAAATAAACAAATAAATAAACAAACAAACAACTGAAGGAACAAGTTGTTTAAAAATCATCAAAAAACATTGGAAAAGGATCGGGTTATTAGAAAACAAAACCACATCATTTGTGTTGTAGCTGTTATCGGTGTTGTTGTTGTTGTTCTTATTTTTGTTGTCTTTTAAATTTAATTAATTTTTCTGGGGTTTTTCTGCTTTTATTTGTTTTCTTTTATTTTTTGTGTTTTTTAAATTTTTTTTATATTATTGTTATGAATTTAATTATTTTACTAATCAAAAAGTTGAAGGCATAAAAAATTTCATTGTTCTTTTTCAACTTGTTGTTACTTTAAACATACCATTAAATTTAATGCTGATGAAAGTAAATGTTATTAAAATCCTCACTTACCAAACGATTAAACGTCAAGTCATACATACGCACACATATGAAGTGCATGGCAAGCTTATAAAGAGCTACCCTCACCCTCCTATCCGTTTATTGTCATTATATTCTGTTGATACAGGAAACTGTCTCTTATTATATTCACCGCCAGCCTGGCATGACGGCATACTACTACCGTCATTCTATTTGCGACATATATCGAGAAAAGCTTAATCTGGAAGTAAAACAAAAAAAAAAATAAATAAATAAATGAAAAGAATAAACAAAAGAAAATCGAATAATGAAACTTTAAAAATTTCACAAACACAGCCACTAAACGGGATGTCATAAAGAAACGGTGAATCCTTTTGGTCTAATTGCGATCTAACATTCGGTTCAAATATTTGCTAAAGAATGAAATAATTCCGATCATCCTTTTGTACATCCCTTTGCAATTAAGAAAACAATAACCGTTTGAGAGCTAGCAAGCGGATGAGTACTGACGTTGTTAGTCAGTTAGTTAGTCACATAAATAGGTATCCGAAATTCGCCCCAAGAGCTTTCTTATTTGTCATTTCTATTAATAATATTGCACTCATATGTGCCAATGTGCAAAAAAAAATTAAAAAAATAAAAAACTCAAAGCGAAATGAAAGGAAAAACAAAAAAAAAAAAAAAAACATGAAAAACGAAAAACGAAAAACGAAAAACAATCAACCCGAAAAGCATACAACAGGTTGCGAAAACACATGAGCCACAAAATATGGTACAGAAAAGCTTGCAAATGTGAAAAAAGAACTGTGTTGAGGAAAAATATAACAATAAACGTATAAATAAAACAATAAAAAAAGCATTAAATTGCAGTGGCAAACCAAGGAATTTACATGCAAATAAGGTTTCACGAAAGGAGCGGGTGAATGGACAGACTGCAAACGTGACGGCAGGCAGACAAACAATTACACGTATGTGTGTATGTGCGTGTGTATAGTTTTCCCAGCATATGCTTTCTTTAGCGTAATATGCACGACTATATATGTTGGTTGGATTATAATGTGAAAATATAGCGAAAATCAATATCAAAAAAGGAACTATATCTGCATGTACTCCCATTTAGTAATACCGTTAGGGAAGATTTTTACGGAAGAGCAACAGAGCGGGTATTACTTTCCGCAGTTTGTGTTGTCTTCGTTTGCACATTTAAGTTTATACGCATACATATACACGCGTTTTGTGTGGGTGTGCGCTTATATGTGAGGTGCAATAGTAACTTTAACCATCTAATTTTCATATCATATATGGATATCATATATATATATATATATATATGTATATATATATATATATAAACATTCCTTCGTACATAAGAACATACATACATACATACACACATACATACATACATACATATACATCCTTGCATGCGTTTGCCTTTGCAAATATATCTACTCATGTATACGTGTATATATGTATGTATATATGTATGTATGTATGTATGTATGTATGTATATATATATATATATATGTATATTTGTAGATATAGCCATATAATTGTAAATATATGTTTATATATGATGTTATATATTTTGTATGTATATATTTTGTGCGTGTGTTTATGCGTTTTGAAAAATTAACAGTTTCTCTTGGGCACGCGTGTGCACTCTCGGCGGAAAAGTACACGGCAAATGTGTATTTTATTTCGCGGTCTTTGTTCAATGTTTTTGTCTTGAATAAATTTTATCAAAGTTTTGTAATTGCGGTAGAGTAGAGTAGAGTAGAGTTTCTTATAGACCAGACAGACATATCTAAATGCTGCGAAAACTCTAAAGATAATAAGTATATATCTTAAGATTTGCCAGCGTATTATCGTTGTTGTTAATATTTTATTATTGTTGTGATTGTTGTTGTTGTTGTTGTTGTTGTTATTGCAGTTGTTGCTCTTGTAATTGTTGTAGAAAGGCTTTCTGGTGCATGGTCACGAAAATTGAAAATTTTGTTTTTCTACATTGCGCGTTTCTAACGAAAAACAACAACCACATAAAACATTATGCAAAAAGGTTATTAAAATAATTTTTGAGGGCATAATTTAACTCTGTGTGTGTGTGTGTGTGTACAAAATAAACATATGCTTGTTATGCTTGTATCTGCATGCATAGGTATGCGTTTAAGGAACGAGTTGGCGAATGCGTTCATGTAAGAGTTTTGTTGATACAGGCATGATTACAAAATATCGGGGTTTAATTAGATATTACATTTTTCTTGGCTAAGTAAACATAAGTCGCATAAGAGGCGTATCAGCTGCGCTATGAAAAAGTTTTCATTAAGAAATAATAGATAAACAAACGAAAATTCTTAAAGTTAAGGAAAAGCATTTTTTTTTTATTATTATTATTATTTTTATTTATTTTTTTTGTTTTTTTTAACAAATATATTTAACTTACTTATTAAGTTTAGGAAATATTCTAACAATAGAAAAACACCTATCAAGAAAAAAAATAAACCAAAAACAGAAAAAAAAAAAAAAAACAAGGAACGCACGATACTCTCAATAAAACCATAATAAATCACTTACAGTCACCACATATCTACATAAGTGGATTTGTCAAATGCGTGTTTGTTGAATGCGAAACCCCTTGAAAAATAAAGAAACCGTAATCGTAACGCAGACACACATGCCAATCATGCGGAAATGCCTAAAAGTATACTTTCAATAATAACTAAATATATACAAAAGAATTCTACACAAAAGTAAACATTCAAGATTTTTGAAGATGATCCAATAAAGTGCTTAAGCTCGCAACTGAAAAAGAAATACAACCGTACAGGCGTGCAGGCATCCGCTCCTTATATAACATTTATATATATATATCATATATATACATATATATATATCATATAAGAGTGTATATGTATATCATATAAGAGTTACTTACTCTGAATTCTAACTAGATGATGTTCAAATATGAAAAAATGTATTGCACATATTTCTTTTGTTAGTGATGCCACGATGCCATTCATATTATAAATGAAAATAAATGTTTCGAGATGGGTTCAAAATGCAATCTATGATTTATATACATTCTTGGTAAGTTTTCTTGTCTGTCTATATGTCTGTCGGTCCTTCTGTCTTTCTGCCTGTACGAACTGTTGCCATGAACAAAGAGAGAAAAAAAGGGCAAATTACTATAAAGCGACTTTAAGTGTATTGGATTCATTCGAACATATAGTATATATATATATATATATATATATATATATATATATATATATATATACCTATACATACTGTATGCTTTTGACATTTGCCAGTTATACGTGGAAATATCTCAAGTACAGCTGATTCGCATTTTTATTTATTTATTTTTTTTTTTTTTCGTTCAAAAGAAGAGGAAAACGGAGAACAACAACTGTGGGCAAACTTTTTATTTTGGAAAATATTTTTCTTCTTCTTCTTATTTATTTCTTTATTTATATATTTATTTTTTGTTTTTTTTGTTTCTGAAGAAAATGATTTATACATTATTCGTACATTCGTTAAGATGTATGCATACGTAGGCATGCATGACAAATTGCGTGTGTGCAAAAGGAAGATGAAACCTTTCACGCAATAATATTGAGCGCTAATACGCATTTGGTTATCAGCTTTTGTATGTATTTACGTTTAAATGGATGTGTTTACTTGCGATAAAAGCATAAATCTACATACATATAGAGTACGGTTTGGGGAGGTATTGTAATGAGCTTTGCCAAAATTTTGAGTTGATTAGCGGTTTCGAGACTAGAAGAAAACAGCTTTACGCCTTAGATATGATTTATTATTAAATTTTAGTGAAACCATTTTAGCTGAAATGATTGCTAACCTCTCAACAAATTTACTAAATGTCGGGCATATTTTCGATCGACTGATAACACATCGATTCAATTTTATACATATTGTAATGTATTAGATCATAAAAAATATAGACCGTTACGTTCTTTTCTTTTTTCCGAAAATTCAAATATGTCTTTTTTACATTTTAGACGCATTTTATAAAACCATATAAGTGCTACTCGGGCATTTCATGGTGCGAGACTGACTCCACTTATTTTCTAGGCTTCTTAAGAGAGGTCAATCGAGAAAGTTCAATGAATCGTAGTCGGATAAACCAATGTCGAGGCTGTACGGTGGTTGCATTATTTGTACGCCATCATTTTCGTTTTTCTTTCATTCAGAGCTCGAACTAATATTGTGCTGAGGTTACACTATCAGGATGTGTTGTAAGCCAACGTGACTGCACATGCTCTCTACACACTCGTAAGAAGAAAACTTCATATAGTAATAAGTAAGTGTACCGACGAGTTGTGATTGCTTATCACCTTCAAAATCCAATTCGTTGATGTTGTCAATTGAACCAAAAAAGGTTAGATTTCAATAGAAGAACGTGTTACGACTCGTACCATGACCCACACACATATAAAGGCATCGTGAAATAATTCAATAATTTTATATAGAAGAATAAAGAAAGAAATGATCTCACATAAGAGAGATATCGATAACAAGACGATCTGAAGCGGAGAACATGTCCTACGTATGCAGTAAAGTACAAGCTTACTGTGTATCGCAGCACGAGTCGAACCTGCACTACTAGCCTAAGCGAATGTCAGCTGAATTCGAACAGTGTTTACAAGGTTCAAAAGTGTTAAACAAGAAGAAGCCGATACAATTTTAAACTTGGAAAGACTAAAAGACTAAAGTCGATGCATGTCGTACTCTCACCATTTCCATGGCTAAGGTTTACTAGTTAATATATGGGAGACAAATGTTCGTTTCATGTAATTTAAAAATTGATCACCACCGGGCGGGCGAGCGTGTTTGCAACCCGCATCTCCAATTATGTTGACCGTCTATTAGACCTCCTTCATGGCTTTGGCTTTCTATGGAACATCATAATTACATTATTTAGGGATATGCATGAATAAAAGCAAAGGCGAAGCGAGGCGAAAGTAGAACTTTATTCCCACATCTGTCGTGAGAGTGAGGACGAGGAACAGGATCATCGTATTATTTCATTTATTATTTGAAAGTCTATGCAAAGGGTATGCATCATGGACAACGAAACCAACGAATTTTCACATCCTTCTGCCAAATATAGAAAAGCAGTTTGCCTTTAACAACTGCTTACATGAACATACATGAGCTGTGAAGACATGTTACATCTTGCCTACTATTTATGATAAGTTTTTGCTATGTGCGGTTGTAACTCCTAATCCAGGCAATCTGGTCCATCTTAAGCTACAGTTCCTTTCGAACGTTGTTGTCAATTGTGATCTAGTTTCCTTGGTCCGCTTTCGCTCTCTTCAAAGACGGTCATTCACAGATGGGAATTCGATTCCTTTAGTATTTCATACTTAGTTCATATCGAGCTCACGTTTGTATGCAACTTTATGCTAATGGTTCGCAATTTTTTTAAAAACTTCATTGATTTTATCAACGATTGGTGGACTAAAAAGCGAGGGGTGCTTTTAACGTCAATGTTTGAGGTGAATTTTTGCTTGGCGCTGATTTTGATCATAAATACGACGAGTTTTCACACAGTTTACACAGTAGCGGGAGTTTTTAGACTCGGAAGCAATCTATCCGTGAAAACGTCACTAATTTTTTTCTTCGCCTAATATTTCTTAGTGAATTTCGTTGCCATTGTATTTAGGTGAGTAATAGTGCATTATTTAAGTTTTGTTTTTGCTTTTCTTTTCTTTTGTAAATAAATGGCAGAAAGCTTGGTCGCGTAGTGGATATTCTAGGTGGGCAGTCCTTTATTATTCTTGCAAAGCAAGAGCGAGATAGATTATTAATGAGAAGACCAATGAACGCATTCTAACGTTTATCATGAATTATTCTTTTTTATATTTTGTTTTCACCATCAATTTTTATATCGGTTTGTTTTCTTTTTTCGAACTTCTCTTTTTTCCTCTCGTCTTTCTTGTATTGACTGCAAGTACAGGTAAACCATCGGAATTAGTGATTAATTTTTACGCCTAAATTATGCAAATATGCTATGGCTCACATCTGTGCCTTTATTTCTGAGCTTCTGACTGCGTTCTAGATGAACCAAATAAACTTGTCCGTTGGGAATTAACAAATTTTTATGCTTTCATTCAATGAATAAAAAAGTTTTCGATTTTCTTTTTTTCCTTATATTTATTTTCTGGAGCTTATTTGAAGGAAATGAAAAATTTTATATCATATTTTCCGTCTCTCCTTTGACTTTCCTTTTGAATTTTTGATCGAGTGAAATAGAAAAAGTATGCAGTAAAATGAAAAAATGAAAAAATGAAAAAAAAAAAAAAATGAAAAAATAAAAAACGAATAAATAAATAAGAGAAAGAATATATTATAGACCCTTAAGTTAAACTGATTACAGTCAAAAAAGCAGGTCTGGCTAATATACTTAAGGGTGAATCTCGTTAATATAAGAAAAATCAAACAAATGTCATTTAACATTTGTTTTTAAATTCTGGTAACAAGCGGGAAAATCGACAGCAGAAGAAGTTCGTCGTTCTCATCAAATAAGATAACATCGTTATGTGTGACGTTTTGGCCGCGCATTCACGATATTTATATCGTCGTTTAAATAAAACAGTTTGTAAAAAAAAAAAAAAAAACCTGATTGTTTCACGCTTATTAGTCACCTGAGGGAGCGTCCATTTTTAAGAAATGAACTAAAGAGGTTTCTTTAACTTTCATCTTAGAATGTGTATCCCCTCTTTTCTATTCTTCGCTCTTCCCTCCCTCGTTCCTTCACTCATTCCATTAGGTTCGCTTTTATAAAAGACTTGCTCTTTGTTGGAAGAGTTATTCCGAAACTTAAATTCATGCACATTGAAAATCTTGATTAATTTTAAGAATTTGTTAAAAACAAATGTTGTAGAATAATGTATAAATCTTTCTTCATATATATATACATATATATGAGGTATACGTATATGGCACACACACACACATTTATGCAGCAAGAAAACTATGTATGCTTGCACTATACATGTGCTAGGGGGGGGATTGTAGGAGGGGGTGTGGGAAGGGGGGGATGAGGGGTGGTTACGTTGAAAAATAAAATGAAGTAAAAAAATATTTTCTCATTTTTTTTTTTTTTTTTTTTTGCTGATCTGATGATTTTTATATTTTTTCTTCTTTCTAAATCCACATCATTTTCATTTAAATATGTCACGTCCACATATTCAAATGGCAGTCGTACCAGTCGGTATTCATAGCCGGGCAAAAGAATATGAATTTTATAAAAATGAAATGAAAAAAAGTAAGCAGAGAATGCTAAGTAAACCTATATTTATTTCAAGTAATTTAAACTTGCACACACACACACACACATGCACAAGGATATAGGAAAAAATGTGAGAGAACTTTAAAAAAAAAAATTAAAAAAAAATAAAAAATATATATATATATGCATATATATATATATATATATATATATATATA
>KK502440.1:1311440-1324982 GCA_000688735.1 Glossina austeni | reverse complement strand
ATATATATATATATATATATATATATATGTATATATGTATATATGTATATATATATATATGTACCGTTAACGTTTCTACATGTGCCACCAACAGTAAACCGTCGTATTATAGATGCTACAAAAACATCACATGCATGTATTTACATACATGCATACTTTCGTGTGCGTGTGACTGTGCGTGTGTGTGTGTAGATAATGTATATGCATGCATACATATAGATAAAATATTATTTTAGGAAATATTAGCAAGAAACGAAGCAAATATCTGCAATTTCCACGAGACATACATAATAAGCGAAAGGGCGATGGGGTTGGGTGGTCGGATTGTCGGATGGTCAGGCGGTCGCTCGTTTAGATATCGCAAACACCGCGGACATATAAAATTCGAAGAGAAGATAAACAACATTGAAAATTTAATCACCGCATTTTCTATAAGTGTGATTTGAGAGCTTTCAACTTGTATCATCAACTTATCCCATCACATATTCCAAAAGTTGTGCTCTGTACGCTTCAGTTCCGTTCAGCTCCGTTCTGTTCTGTTTGTGCATTTTTAATTATTGGCTTTGAGTGTTTTTCGTTTTGCTTTTTATTTGCGCTCATTTTTTGATACAATTTGCCTTTAGTTTAGCTAAATGTATGCATACACACACACACACACACACATTTGCACATTTTCTTTGATTTCTTTTTTATACTCCTTTTTCTCTTTCTTCTTGTTCTTCTTGTTCTTCTTGTTCTTCTTTTTCTTCTTTTCCATCATCTCGTGCCCTTTCGCATGCCAACTGCAGCAGGAGCAACAGCAACAGCAAAAAGCAGTGGTCAGCCAAAGAAAGGAAAGGGACGACGGATGACACATATAGAATGCATAGAAATTAAAGTTGTATAGTGTTTCTAAATTAAAATTGGCAATGACGTTAAAAGGTTCACAAAACAAAACCAACTAAACTGAACTCAACTCAACTCAACTGAACTGAATTGGTCTTAAGACTTAACTGTATTTAACAGCGCTGTCCATACCGGAATATGGACTATGGACTAAGGACAGAACTGGACGGGACTTTAGCGGAGAATAAGTGCAGACACAAAGTCAAATAGAAAGTGTAAATTAAAAACTTTCGTATTTTCCTTTGCTTTTGAATATTTTTCCTTTTTATTTTGCACACAAATTAAAGGAACATTACAAGTGTTTCATTGTTTGTTTACGGTTTTTACTTAAAAAAAAAAAAAGAAAAGAAAACAAACAAAAGAAAATGAGCGAAGAGGAAAGAGACTGAGAGGAATTTGAATTATTTTATTTTTTTTTTATTTAAAATAAATACTACGATATTTTGAAATGAAGAGCAATGTAGCAGACCATGCACTCGCCTTGATCAACTAACGAACGCAAATGGAATTTACGGTTACATTCATTAACTATATACATAGGAGGAGATCCGAAATATATATATCAATGTGATGCTCATTTTTACCAAAACAATTTTACATGCGAAACTTCTAATCTAAGAGCCAAGTTTATATTCCAAAATAACGCATTGTATGAAGAGCAATAGTAAAAATAATTCGATTCAATGGGGTCGTCCTTAGCTCAAAACGTTTTACAATCTACATATTTCGAAAATTAAGTTCTATAAGTTAAATACAAAAAGACATTGACTTGGGCAAGCGGACAGACGGACAGATGGACGGATAGGCTTAAATTGCTTGAGAATACAAGTAAAAGTATTGTAATGGACCACGACTCGCTTAATACAATTATTCGTAGACATTTCAAAATAAGGCGTTATATGGGAAAGAGGCGGTTTCGAAGCATTTTTGTATAGGGTTCGTCCTTGGACCAAAGCACGTTAGAGTGCTAATATTTCGTTAAGATATCTCAAAAATTTGCGACTTGTAGGTTGACCACAAGACAACAAGACGGACTGACAGAAGCTTTAGAATCACTTTCTGCATCAATCTGAATAAAAGGTCAATCCCACGTCCCTGTGGGTATTGTATACATCTGCACAAACTTAATATACTCTTGTGTCACAATGCGAGGCAGAATATAATGCCTTTGAATCAATTAGTAAAATAAAAGGCAGCCCTCTCTCAAGTTCTTCCGTTGTGTTGCATACATCCGTTGTAAGGTACATAAATACATGACGAGCATTTTTAAATTATTTTTCCGTTTTGTTTTCTTAAAGACAATAACTTTTTTTTGCTTTTAGAAGGACTGACTATATCAGATGCAAGAACAGAAAAAGGAACTATTTGAAGTTAAGGCAAGAACATCGCCCTGATCAAAGTACTTGTATACCATCGATTAAAATGCCTTTTGGTGTTACAAGCGCGAAACAAGAAGAAGCAGAAGATAAAATGAGCATAAAAAATTTGTATGAGAATTGGAAATAAGTCCAAGTGCAAAGTTGCACGATCCAATTCGATTCAACTCAACTCAATCAAATTCTAAAAACAACAATCTGTGGAAAATTTCATTTCATTTGCAATCAAAGAATCGCCAACATTTCGAAAGTGTTCAGCGATTTCATATTTATTTTATTATTTATTTATTTATTTTTTTTTTGCTTTTTGCAAATAAGAACAAACGGTGAACAATGACACCCAAAGGATTAATAGTTGTACAAGTAAATAAAAAAGCCACTATACTTGCAAATGGGTCCGTGTATATCTGCTCGATTCGAACGTATGGATAAAATTGTATAGCAAACACCCACAAAATAACCGCAAAATAACAGACAAACAATATAGCGACAAAGGCAATATTTTTCTTTTTTAACACAGACTCGAACAAGACCTTTATACATATGCGTGTAGATATGAAATGAAATTGTTATATAAAAAAAAAAAGAAAACATAAATCAATTGGACACGCCACAATGCAAATCTATTTTTAAATGCAAAATAATATGAAGTAAAAAAAAAAGGAAAAAAATTAAAAACAAAAAAAAAAAAAGACAAGAGAAGAGAAGAGAAGGAAACTTATAAAACGAAAACATCCCTTCTTCTTTCACTCTTAACTGGAGTCAATGGTGCGTGCGTTTGCTTGCTTTGAAAATAAAACCCTTTGGATTCACAGGATATTGATAGCTTTTATAACTGAAAAAAAAAAAAAAAAAAAGTTGAGCATTTTTTCTAGTTTAAAACCAACAAAAAGTCACGCGGGAAATGCGCTAAAGGAAATAAAAAAATTAAAAAAAAAAAAAGAGAATGACATCGAAAATATCAGCATAAAAACGCCGCTGGGCGCCAGGGCAATAAAAATGTAACAAGTATACGCAACAAAAGACATAAAAATTTCGCTGTTCTTTTTTCCTAAAAATAAAAATGAAAATGAAAATAAAAAAAAAGGAGAAAAAAGAATACCTAAATATGCAAAAAAGGAGGAAAATCAGCATATAGGGAACAATTCCATAGAACAGATAAATGCTATTATGTTTGAAGAGTCAAAAGTATTTTCATTTTTTTTTTTTTTTTTTTCGTGAAAACAGGTACAACATTGCTTTCAAGGGTGAGTATTATTTTGCGCAAAAAAAAAAAAAAACAAAAAAAAAAAAAAGAATAAAACGAAAAACTGATCCAGTGGTCGTTGTGGTTTAGAAAACAACCGAGTTCCGAGTCCTATTTAACATAAATACACACAAATGCTAAAACAGCTAAAGCCTTGAATAAATAAGAGTAAATCGTTTTTTGCCTCCGTTTTTGTATGTATGTGTGTGTGTTTGTGATGATGTTAAGCCAACAAATCAAGTCAACAACATCTTTTTAACACTTTCCCTGCCCGAGCGAGATTCATCCAAAATAAGTATGCATACAAATCAGATTTCCTTTAACAACAATATGTGATGGGTTATGATATGTTATGCTAAAGAAGAAGATAAATGTCGGGATGTTTGATTTCTTGGAAAAAAACAAAAAAAAAAACAAAAAAAAAAAAAGACGAAGAAATATGAAGAAAATGGCAGGTCTTTTTCCTTAAGCTCCCGGCATTGTTAAGTAAATTTATTACTGTCCATCAATTCAATCAAAAGGAAAACGAGAGTTTTCGAGTTACGTTCTACCGAAGGATGAAAGGAGACAATGATTTCGGTTATTGTAAAACAAATAATAAGAAGAGGAAGAAAATTACTGTCAATCAAGATATAAAATTATTTATACAAATATTTCAAATTTGTTTTTTTTCTTTTCTATTTTTTCTATTTTTTTCTATTTTTTCCCTTTTTTTATTTGCAATAAAAACGATACGATTTATTTACGCTATTTTCAGTAGTTGTTCCCCCCCCCCCCGCCAAATCAAGTAAGTGATATGAATACATGAATATATGAATAAAAAATACATTTACGGTGCTGGACATATTAGGTAGTATAAGCAATTACTTGATTGCAAAAACTTTTCAAAGCTTAGCCGGGCAAAAATTATAACAACAAATATAATAATTTTTAGTTAATTTTGATTTTTAAAAAAACTCGGTCTCATTAGATTAAACGATATTGGTATGAGAATAGAAGGTAAACTAAGAACTTTGGTGGCTTTTTTCAAAGGCATGGCTGACATCCTGCAATTCAGTCGATAATAATTCCGTTTTAAAAATAAATCAAACCTTGAAAAAAAATACTACAATTCCACAAGTACTAGACATAATCACATATGTCTTTGGTAGGCTGGTGAAGATGGTCGCGGTCTTTATGCCAAGCACAAATTCTTAAAATCTGCAGCCCTTTGGCCGAGCAATCGTTGGTAAAATCAACGAAGTTTCAAAAAAATTCCGAACCATTAGCATAAAGCTGCATACAAACGTGAGCTCGATATGAACTAAGTATGAAATACTAAAGGAATCGAATTTCCATCTGTGAATGACCGTCTTTGAAGAGAGCGAAAGCGGACCAAGGAAACTAGATCACAATTGACAACAACGTTCGAAAGGAACTGTAGCTTAAGATGGACCAGATTGCCTGGATTAGGAGTTACAACCGCACATAGCAAAAACTTATCATAAATAGTAGGCAAGATGTAACATGTCTTCACAGCTCATGTATGTTCATGTAAGCAGTTGTTAAAGGCAAACTGCTTTTCTATATTTGGCAGAAGGATGTGAAAATTCGTTGGTTTCGTTGTCCATGATGCATACCCTTTGCATAGACTTTCAAATAATAAATGAAATAATACGATGATCCTGTTCCTCGTCCTCACTCTCACGACAGATGTGGGAATAAAGTTCTACTTTCGCCTCGCTTCGCCTTTGCTTTTATTCATGCATATCCCTAAATAATGTAATTATGATGTTCCATAGAAAGCCAAAGCCATGAAGGAGGTCTAATAGACGGTCAACATAATTGGAGATGCGGGTTGCAAACACGCTCGCCCGCCCGGTGGTGATCAATTTTTAAATTACATGAAACGAACATTTGTCTCCCATATATTAACTAGTAAACCTTAGCCATGGAAATGGTGAGAGTACGACATGCATCGACTTTAGTCTTTTAGTCTTTCCAAGTTTAAAATTGTATCGGCTTCTTCTTGTTTAACACTTTTGAACCTTGTAAACACTGTTCGAATTCAGCTGACATTCGCTTAGGCTAGTAGTGCAGGTTCGACTCGTGCTGCGATACACAGTAAGCTTGTACTTTACTGCATACGTAGGACATGTTCTCCGCTTCAGATCGTCTTGTTATCGATATCTCTCTTATGTGAGATCATTTCTTTCTTTATTCTTCTATATAAAATTATTGAATTATTTCACGATGCCTTTATATGTGTGTGGGTCATGGTACGAGTCGTAACACGTTCTTCTATTGAAATCTAACCTTTTTTGGTTCAATTGACAACATCAACGAATTGGATTTTGAAGGTGATAAGCAATCACAACTCGTCGGTACACTTACTTATTACTATATGAAGTTTTCTTCTTACGAGTGTGTAGAGAGCATGTGCAGTCACGTTGGCTTACAACACATCCTGATAGTGTAACCTCAGCACAATATTAGTTCGAGCTCTGAATGAAAGAAAAACGAAAATGATGGCGTACAAATAATGCAACCACCGTACAGCCTCGACTTTGGTTTATCCGACTACGATTCATTGGACTTTCTCGATTGAGCTCTCTTCAGAAGACTCGAAAAATAGGTGGAGTGAGTCTCTCGCCACGAAATGCCCGAGTAATTTAGTTTAATAGAATTCGCTTAAAATAAGATAAAGAAAATATATTTGAGTTTTGATGAGAAAACGCCACGAAATTTATCCCTTACCTGATAACTTTTGATATTTAATTGCGGGATACGCCCATGTATACGTGGTGTGTATCTATTTCAAGGATACATGCATATGTAACGCATGTGAACAATCATAATAATCTCAAGCGTACGCATCGCAAATATTTTTAAAATGTTATAAATAAAATTGTTAATCACATAACTCCGTTCGGAGCGTAAAGTACGTGTGCTTTGCTTTTTCATTTATTTATTTATTTATTTATTTATTTATTTATCATTATTTTTTTTTTTTTTGTTCCTTTTGTTTAATATTTCACCAGCAATGCTCGCTTATTGGTGAAATGAAATTTGCATATTACGAGTCGTCAAACTGTCGAAATGCTTTGGGCGCATTAATGTATCTTTTTTGTGGGGTGTTGGGAGAGAGAGAGAGAGAGAGAGAGAGAGAGAACAAATATCGAAAAATTCAATGCGTATGTTCTAAGCAATCTAAAGCTAAATATTTAACATACGTTAACCGGAATTTTGCGAAAATTTCTATAAATAATTGAATTTTCTTCTTCTTTGCTTGTCTACCTCCGCTAACAGAAAAAAAAGAAGAAAAACATTAATATTTTTCATATATAGATATGATCGAAAAAATATTTTCAATAATTTCTCCTCTTGTCCGCATATATGAGTTTGTGAGTGTGTGTTTATGTGCGAGGTTACTTACTTAATCCATTTTCATATAATTTGTTGGCATCAATTAAGTTTTTATCGGTTAGAAATAATTTTCTTTATTACATTTTTTTCCTTTCCCTTTCCCTTTTTTTTCCTTTTTCTTTTTCTTCTTCTAAACATTAAAAGTTAAAGTTCCGAATAATTTTTATATCTATAGCCTTGTTTTATGTCGCTGCTACACCGTCACCGTTAAGTGGGCACACGCCCATGCAAACGTTTGCTTGTCACTATTGCACCGTTACATAAAAACCCAAAAAAAAAAAAAAAACAAAAAACACTTTGAAAATCTAACATAAAATTAACAAGAAAACACATCAAAAAATTATCTGAAAACCAAAGAAAATTTACCAAATTTACAAAAACGAGAAGAAGGAAGAAAAAGGAATTACCGCTCCCCCTTAAGCTAAAAAAGACACGCAGTCAAGCACATTACCATCACTCATCAGGCAAAATGGCTATTATTCATAAATCATTAAACACAATTTTGCATGAGGCTAGAATCGTTTTAAAATAAAATTTTATCGCTTTTTTAAGGAAAAACTCAACCAAGAACGGAAAATAAGGAAATTATATATAACAGAAAAAACAAGAGCCCTAATGAGCCAAAAAAAAAAAAAATAAATAAATAAAAATAAGAAGTAATGCGAGATAGAAATAGGAAAAAAAAAAAGAAAACTTTTTTAAGAGAAAATATTCAAAATACAAAATCCATTGGAAATTCGGTATTTGCTGATGTTTGCGAACGCTTGTTAATAAAAGAATCCAAGTTTGGATGTTTACTTACAACACAGCTAAGCAACAAAAGCGACCATCCACCATCACCATCACCATCACCATCACCGTCACTATCATCATCACTCTACCGCCTGCCATCGTTGACATCAACACCACTATGCATAATGACACCCTAAGCTTAACAAGAATTCCGCCTCTGACCAAACTGCTCGCTGTTCTGCTTATGTACGCATAGTGTTTTCGTGTTCGGTGAACAAGAACATTTTTATGAGTCGGGCCGCTTGTTCTTTTATTTTCTTATAAAAATTCGTTATTACACATTTTGTTTTCATTTTTTATATAATTTTTGGGTGTTTTTTTTTTTTTTTTTTTTTTTTACGGTAAAGACATTAAAAATTTTGCTTAAGACTTTTCCTTTTCCTTTGGTTTTTTTTTTTTTTTTTGTATATGTTCTGGTCGTTTGATTTCCGTTTCCGTTTGGCATTGAGATTTTAGACAATAAAAAAAAAAAAAAAAACGCACGCAGGATCTTCGCGTGCCGATAACTCTTATATATATTGAGATCGTAAAACGACGGATGGAAAACCAAAAATTAATCTTTTAATTAATAAATTATTTTTTATAAGAATTTTATAGCATTTTTTTTATTGGAAGATCTTAGGTTTTCAGAATCTTTTGAAAATTTTCACTCAGAAAATAGTTGAAATAATTTCTTTGTTTTATTTTTTTTTTGTTTACTTGAATTTGAAGTAGGACTTATTTTGTTATCTGTTCAGGCGATTCGACGGAAAGACTCGAATCTGATAACATTACGAAATAAATTGTGAGAAATTCATTAACATAATGAAAGACAGTTTGTTCGGGCATCAATATGCTTATTAAACAAAGTTTGGATATTCTAACCCTTTCATCGTGCGTTGCTGATTGCACCCTAAAAAGGATGTGCTTAGGTGTGATAGCGCATTTTATCTACAAATACAACATTAATCTAACAAAATATTTAAAATGTAAGGATGTAAGCTCTGCCACATCAGGAAAAGATAACGAATTAAAAAATTAAAAGTTGAGAGAAATAAAAGCACAGCTCGCACATACCCCCTCCCCTCCCCTCCCTTTCAATGTCCTATCTATATATTTTGACATTGAGACCAGACGGAAGGAAGGGTTAATCAACGAATTAAGGGTGTCTTGCATAGATAATTAGTTCAAGAAAAACTGCTTTTCTGTCAATTGTGAAAGAGAATTGAAAAATAAAAAACATTCTGCTCTCATCGCATACACTCAGAAAAATATACATATATATATATATATATATATATATATAGTAAAATGTAATGATATGAAATGAAAGCAACACACATTTTAGAAATTATTTTTTAAACAAAACAAAACAAAAAAAACTGTGTTTAAATAACTGTTTAAATAAATCGAACAACTTGAACAATAAAACTTCAAATGCTTGCAATTGTTCATACTTCAAAAAAAAAGAAAAAAAAGAAAAAACGCACGCGATTGTTAATACATACAAGTAGAGGTAAAGTGGAAAAGGAAAAATTACATGAAATTCACGAGAGCATAATAAATGCCGAATAAATAAAGCAGCTTAACGACGGCAGCAGTAACGAGCATAGAACAAAACGATAGAACAAAAAGGAAAAAGAAATAAAGGATTTAATCCACGCAATGCAATGTCACCCGTTTCTTGGCCGGCAAAACGTAAGAAACAAACAATCGAATATTAATCAATTCGTGTATGTGCCTGTACGTGTAAGCACGCGCAAATGTGTGCGTGTTGTCAGTTAGCTATATCTTAACTTTTTCCAATTTGCATACACATGTTTTAAAAGGCATCTATTGTTTTAGTGTTCAAGTTTGTTAAATGTTCGCGTCTCTGCCTGCCCTGCCTTCTTCATCTCGCTCACTCGCTCGCTCGCTCGCTCACATCATTTCTACAGTATATACAACTGCCCTTGTAACTTCTTTCCCCCTTTCTCTTTCTGTCTTCTGTCTACTTGTCCCGGTCTCTTTCTCACACCATCACTGCATTGAATGTTTCTTATAATTTTGTAACCAAGCGTGCCGGGCAATCTGCGTGTGTATGCCTGCCTGCCTGTTTGCCTGCCTTTATGGTAACATCAACATCGTCATCTTTTGTGCGATTTCGTTTCCTGTCTTGCGGAAGTACAACACGTGAAAGGGTTATTATTTCACGCGATGACCCGCAATGCCGCAAATAACGCCTGCTTTATCGCATTCGAAATAGAATAACTTGCTTATTACTCTTCTCGCTTTTCGTTTCTCGCTTCTCTCGTCTGTCTTCTCTCTCTTCTCCAGAGCTCTATTTCTCACCCCCTCTACATTCTACATTCTCGTCTTCCTTCTTCTTTCGTTATTCTTCATTCTTCATTCTTCATTCTTCATTGTCCCTTCGTTTAGTGCTTCCACTTTTCCTTGTCCTTGTCCTTGTCCTTGTCCTCCTCAGTCAAACGGCTTACAATACTGCAGTCACAATAGGCGGTCGGTCGTTCGGTCTTTGATTGTTTGCGTTGGTCGCGTGTATATTTTAAGATGCAGACTGATTTTTATATCCTCCACATGGGGTATATTTAGCTTTTGCTGTCAGATGTTTGTAACTCTAAAAAATATGCACCGGACACCCGACACACATTTATGTATACACAAATATAAAATCAAATTAGTTCTTAGTCCACTGTTTCTCGGTCTGTCTATCTGTCTGTCTGTCTGTCTGTCATCTATATATAATAATAATAATAATAATAATAATAATAATAACGATTTCAAAGTTTTAGTTAAAAAATTAATTCAAGTTTCGAATTTTTTCTCTTTTCCTTTCTCCTTTCAACTTCAAATTCAAATGGATTCGCGTGAGCTTCCACGCCTCCTCCGTCTAAACTTATATCTTCTTATGTAAACGCCCGCTTGTTACATAAAAATTTGACAAAAAATAATTCTATTTTTCGTAAAGCCGACCAAGATGACGATGGCATTACTTTTGAATCGTTTGAATTAATGAAAGATCTATAGTTTCAAGACCTTAATTGACGAAATGATTTTGAACGCACGCAGTAACAAAGACAAATGTTGTTCTGTACTTCATTTGCAAGTTTATCACTCTGGCTGCTTCGATATCCTAAAAGACTACTCACTACATTATACTCCTTTTTGCTGATGTCCATCGTTGCATATCAATAACTTGTGGCGATATATTCTACGTACACATATGTGTTCATTATATTATTATAACTAAACTTTCGAATCGTTACACTGACATAACAAGCAATAGTTACTGTGAGTAGTGCTCTTATCTATGTATTTCTTCTTGAGAGGCAAAGTGTCTTCAAAGCATGCAATGGAGGTATTGAGATATTCGACTTAAGCTAGAGAAAAAAAAAATTTCTTTTCTGCTTTTCGTCCTGCTTTTATTCCAGAGTGTAAAAACGTAATGATATGCAAACAAATTTCAATTGAATGTTGCAATAACGCTCTGTATTCACTGCAGAGCTATAGAGTTGGCAATGTTTGATAGAATTTTTAATAGAGAGAAGATTAAAAGTCATAAATAATGGTTAAAAGTTTGCAGACTGTGTTACAGTTTGTAATAAAAAAAAAAAAAATGAAAAAAATGAAAAAAAAAAATTAGTATTCGTTCGATTCATATAAGGATAACAAGAAGTGTTTTTAACAAAAAAAAACAAAAAGAAGAAGAAAAATCATGTACTTTTTTATTAATTTTTAACTTTTCATTAATAGCTAATAGCACTTAAAAAAAAAAACAAATAATAATAATAATAATAATAATAAATTCTAGAATTACTTTTAATGTCAAATCACTTACCTTTTTATGCAAGAAATTCCTTTTTGACATATTAAGGGTGTTTATCGTTAATATGAGAAGCAAAAAAAAAAAGAAAACTTGAAACACGGAATCTCAAGAATTTACTCGAATAGCTATGAAAACATAAACGAAAGATATTATTGAAAATACATCAGAGAGATATTGAAACAGCAGAAGGACGACAGCGGAAAAATTATTGACATTTAAGTAGTGAAGCCTTAAGGTACTTTGACAAGTAGACAACATAATGTCAACAAGCGAATCAATGTCACTGTGACAACAAGACTTCGCGCACCCGTCGCAAATGGATAAACGGATGTGGATTGATGGATGAATACATATAAAATTCCGTTTGGGTGCTTTCTCGCTAAGCAGTATTTACATTGAGATAAATTTCTATCTTGTTTTACTTTTATTTCAACGCAAAGATTTTACCGTAAGTGGTATTTTATTAATAACATCTATGACTATATTAAATAAAATTGTAAACGAATGCTAGGAGGAATTTTCTAGATGCATGTATATCGCACAGAGTGCTTTATAGATTTCAAATTAAGCTAAATGTTGCTTCTTTTTTGTTCTTTACGCTAAATTCGAAAAAATCTCTCTCTCTCTCTCTCTTCGTTGTTATTGTTGTTGTGTTTTGCATTTATTTATGGAATGAATGGAGAAGGATATTAACGTTCTTGTTGCCTGTCTCTCAATTACTCATCAAATTGAAAAATATTTATCCATATTTCGCGAAGGCAGCTTTATTTTCAAATAAAAAAAAAATAAATAAATAAATAAAAAAAAAGTTAAATTAAATTAAAATAAAAATAAATACCAAAATTGAGAAAAGTTTTTGCATTTTAAAGTTACAAACGAAACTTTATATGATTCTTTCAAGTATTTTGCTTTGCTTTCTTTTAACATTTTTCACTTATAAGAGAATAATTATTTAGATGTCAAACGTTGACACACTGATGTCAAAATAGGAATTAGAAATGCTTTCTGCATAATCGTTGGTTGCCAAATAACAAGATTGTATACGAAGAGACCCCCCCTACCACCTACATACACACACAAATATATATAAATGATGTTAAAACTTGTGCATATGGTTTTGTAAGCTCTCTTACACACACATATATAATAATATATAATAATATTAATGTAAGGAGAGAAGGTTGTAGTTAACAACAAACGACAATGTGTCAAAGCAATCATTTTTCATAGATAAGCCATAAATAAATATTGAAAATATTTTGTAAATTTTTCCTCATTTACTTGCTTAACTAATCCACAAACACGCACATACTCACTCCTATACAACACATATATATATATATATATATATATACAGATGTTTTTGTCCATCATAGAGGATTTCATTAGCAGCTGTGGGTGATGGGTGATGGGTGATGGGTGATGGGTGATGGGTGATAGGGGATGCATAGATATCTGATTAGAGGCTATTTGAAATTCTTTTGACAAACAGATCATCATTTGTCATTTTATCTCAAGTATGTTGCGGTATGCGAGAGAGAAAGAAATGTCAAAGGCGAGAACATAAATAGAGACGGAGACTGGGGGTACCCTGGTACGGTAGGAGCAAAGAAATTTGAACGTTTTGCACGAATAAAAGATGATTTTATACTTTCTTGTAATGCGGTTTGTTGTTGATTGCGATGTGGATAATGAAGAAACTAATTATTCGGCTCGCAGCTATTCTAATTTGCAACGCAACCCAAATAACCAAAGCCTGTCCCGCTTGCTTGCTTCCCTGCTTGCCTGCCTGCCTGCCTGTCTGCCACGTACTAATCTACAATAGGAAAATATTAAGAATAAAACGCTCGACTTGTATTTGAGGAAGAGAAAAATATAATAGAAACTACATGGGAACCATACAAATAATGACAACATAACAAGAAATCATTGTCAACGTTAGCTTGTAAATGGCCAGGAAATTTCGAAGCACCTTTACAAAAGCAAAAAAAAAAAAAAAAAAAAAAAAAAAAAAAAAAAAAAAAAAAAAAAAA
>KK502440.1:1281079-1307271 GCA_000688735.1 Glossina austeni | reverse complement strand
TATATATATATATATATATATATATGTATATATATATATATATATATATATATATATGTATATATATATGTGTGTATATATTTATATATATAGACGAACGAAGACTAGATATTCAAGTGGGTGGTGTTGACGTTGTTGATGATGAAAACGATGGTGATGGTGATGGCATACTTAACATATTCTAATTATTCTTGCTTATTTTGTTTTCATCACAAATATACATAAATATAAGAGGTTTTCTTTCCTTTATAAACAACACAACATACACATAACACACATACATAGCACATAGCACACAGCACACAGCACACAGCACACAGCACACTTCTCACTTTTATTGTAGTTTTAAAATTTTCTGTTAAATGTTGCAAAAACGAATCGCTCAGCCCGATTGAATACACTTTTTAAGATGATGATAATCAAATTTTAAGCAAATCAGTCTTGGCATTATGCACTGCATCGACCATCGAAATTCTTTCACACACAAAAAAATGAAATATTCCCGTTAGCTTTCCGCTGCAATTCCATAAATAATTACAAAAGCCAACGAGAGGCAGGACAACAAACACAATAATAAGTTGTGAACAATTATTGTCCCATTAAGATGCACGGGAAGGATCCTCTCTTCTCCCCACCACACCACATCATCGAAGTGGCTTTTGTAAAAACTTGATGCTACACATATTCGACTCACTTCACACTAGTGTTGGATATCCAACTGAAGGCGAGAATTGAAACTTGAAAGTTGCGCTTAAGGACTAAAACCTACTTTGCATTACATTGTTTTTTTTTTAAACGAAGTCCCAAAAATGTCGATGAAATCGTTCTTACTCTTCCCTCGCTTCATTTCTATATACGCACAGGATAACCAGTAAGTACTCCATACCTCAAAATTGGCTTTGGTATCCATGGTTGGTTATGCTTAGTGAAAACTTCTCCGTGAATCTACTTTCTACAGCGTATGCTGTTTTAGCCGCTCACCATGCACTTGCTTGATGCAAGACTGCAAGAATTCTGATTATCATCCAATATGATCAGCTGATTGTAATATAATGCTCATTATATTTGTCAAAGTTTCGGTCTTTCCCCCTCTTAGCCTTAGACTTAGCCTTCGTCTTTCGTCCTCTTAGCCTTATGTTGCTTAACGCATTGACCGACAGTGAATTGCGAAAATTGACAATCAATTCATTGCACAAAATTGATTACGGGATCCGAAATCTGATTAGAAATTTTTTTTTGTAACCCTATCCAGCATATAATTGTACAGGCACATATACATGCACAATGAATGCGAGAATATTCAGGACGATACGGAACCAATTAATTATTACTAATGTGTTAAAGTTATACGAAATTAAATGAAAATGAATTGGCTTCAAAGTTGAAATGCGATACCGTTTGCGCCCCATTTTGCGACGCAGTGAAATGAATGCCTTAGCGTTTATGTCCGTCAGTGTGCTAAACAACAAATTTCAATAAATAAAAGCACTCTTGCTGTAAACCCTCACAAATCGCTAAAATCGCATATAGATAGAGGTTCATCTATATTCTATAGGTCGATCTGATGAGCGAGGCGATGGAAGTTAGACTTTGCAACAGCGATGATTGCTTTTTGGATTTATGATGAAAGAAATTTGAGCTCAGCATCGAAGCATCCAGCGACGTTTACTGCCATCTATTTCAGCTTAATTTTGATGTCATTAGCTGTTTTTTATTGCATAGCGATGAGAGCGTTATGCAGTTTAATATGTTTTCTATGAAAAAATTTTCACCTTCCGTCCTGCCAACCCTCATCAACTTATGAACGTGTGCTTTGATTTGTAGCATCGAAAATTGTAGCCATTAGAGGCTGCATGTGTTATTAATTAAACTACAATTCGGTTTTACTTTGATTGTCTATATGTCTGTCTGTTCTCGAAAACCAAGCAAGCAAAAGTGGACCGATAGACAGTCAAATTTGTAAGCAGACAAAGCGCAGTTTCAATTATGTCTAAAATAAGCAAAAAACTGCAATTTATTGGCTGTGCTAGGTAGCTGAACTGTAATCAGTGTAACATGCACCAACTGACGTGTCCGTCCACTACTAACAAGAGTTTCTTGATTTTTACCACAGAGATATTAGATACTCATCAAAGTATCGAAGGCTAGTCCTAAAGAGCATGACTACAATTTACTGTCTTTCTTGGAGGACAAAACTTTGCGGATTGGACTGGAGCGAGAAACGTCATCCTAAAGTATTTTTTGCACTAATTTTGGAGCTAAAAATGCGCGGACCCATACGTGCAAACATAGACAGAAATTTTTATTTAGGCATCGTATCGGTATATAGAGAGCACAAATTCCGCTACATAGATAAAGAAACACAAATACACACATAAACATACACACACATGCAGAAAACAGGACGAGCGAAAAAAAGACTTTGAATTCGAGTTCCGCTTCGAATCAGTCGACTCGATGTGCAGCAATTTTGAATGTGGCAGATGGCTGTTGCAATAAGAAATCATTGATACCGTAAAAGGATATATTGAGTCGATTCAAACCACATTTGCACATATATAAATACGAGGAATAGCCATTAATTCCATCCTTAGAGTACTTACAGCTATCGTCACTCTGTAGAAAGCCTTTTCGCATCACTGTTCAGCATTATTTTGAACCGTTGTGTTTGCTGAATGTAAAATTGTCTATACGCCCAACGGTGAGATTCCTGACGACAATCAGCGTAAGTATATTACGATTGCTGTTAACGTCAAGAAGAAAATCGCTAAATATGAGAGATTTTATTATTAGAAGATGGAATACACGAAATACGAAAACGAAACTAGCAACCAAGACACAAACACAATTAAGAGTTACACATGAAAAAGAAGAACACAAAAGAAAAGGGAAAATGAAAAAGAAATTTGCAAAGGCATGCAAATGTAATTTTGTTCTTTTTTCTCTTTGGCGGAATTTGACAATTTGATGTAATCGTCAAGTGTTTTTTCTTTCGCGAATTTTGAAACTCGCTCGCTTCTAAAACCGATTGACTTAAGGTGATGAAGGTCGAGGACTGCTTTTCGTGCATTCAAACTATTCGTTGATATCGTAGCCCATAAGGCGGCTTTTCTGCGCTCGAAATGATTGATTTCAAGTTGTAGGGAAATATATGGTTTTCGCTCATTCAGTTCCTTCGCTTCTTCTTTGTCGCTCGAAATCATTGATTTACAAGAACAGGTCAGTGTTTGTTTAGGTCGTCACTGGCCCTGAATTTCAGCTTGATACAATCAGCAGTCAGCAATACAATTGCTAACTTATTAAAGAGATATTCGTGGACAGTTACGTACACACACACACACACACACACACACGCACTTATCTATTATCCGCGCCATCAGCATAGGAAGCATGAGGAAAATGCAATAAGCGCACCCCTATTAAAAATTGGCGACCCCAACAGAAGACCGCTTATGTTCAAGGCAAGAGATTGTGCGCCTGGTACCACATTGGACGATGCGACCTGATCACGGGCAGTATGATATCAATCGACACCTTGGCCAAAGAAATCGCTTATATGACAGCCGCGTATACGAGGGTACGATATCAAAAGGTAGAAAAAGTGTCGACTAATTGACGAATGGCAAGAGCGCCGGAATAGATCCTTGAATGGTTACTTGTCTCACAAACTTATCGCGCGCTTAGACTCTTGGGTTCTGAGGTAATGTGTTCAGGTAAATTTCTGCATTACTCAACTAATCAGTGGTCGTGGATGCTTTCCGACGTATTTTTAGATTCGAACGCAAATTTCATCCTCTCAGTAGTATTTGAAATATTACGTAAGACGCTGAATATGTGTTCTTTATTCTTTATACCAAGATGACACAGACCGCTTATGCGAATTGGGCGGGTCGTCCTAGCCGGCAATTTCGTGATTAACACGTTGCACGGACTGGAAAATTGAAACACGGTCGAGATGTTTACCGTTAGTATATTTAAGAAAGAAAAGACCAGGAGCGTCGACATGGACCCATACATAGCGCGAACCCTTTAAGGTACATTTAAGCGGCCGGCCGGTTAGGGGATCGAAGTATGGAATGCGTAACGGCACACTCACGCAGCATACATATACACACACATTCAGAAAAAAAAAAACGAAAAGGAAAGAGAGAGAGAGAGGGAGAGAGAGCGAGAGTGAGAGAGAGAGAGAGAGAGAGATAGGTTCTAAATGAATCCTGTCATCTTTAACTAATAAAAATAACAAATCGTTCAAGTGATTAATAGAAAAACTGGCCATAAGGAGTGAAAGCATAAAAAACCGTAAGCATAAAATCTTTCAATCCTTCAGCCATTTACGAATACAAAAGAAGCTAAATAAAGATAAGCTCAATAAACTCGACAATAGACAAATTGCCAAAAATTACTTATGTTATTAGATTTTGGAAAAAGGGTTGCGTTTCGCTACACACAGGGCATAGAATAGTTGATTAGTATGCCGCAGTTACTTTGAATTATCTGACTTTCTATGCGATATTCGTTCGTTCAATAAAAACCGCTTTGTCATAATAATATAATGTTATTGAATTTATGAGAGCTAAGGGACTCCACTCATTCATGTCTCCATGTAGGTATGTATATGGATATAACACTTAATATATTACATGTATATATATATATATATATATATATATGATGTGTGTATGTATGTATGTATGTATGTATGTATGTATAGAATAAGATGTAACAATTTCATTATCGTTTCTTTAATACAGCGAGAAAACATTTTATTGGACTTGTAATTGAATGTTTGATGAGCCAAACAATTTTGATTGAATTGAGTTGTTGTTATTGTTGTTATTGTTGTTTATTATTTTTATATAAACCTTATGTACATAAACATGTTTAACATCTTTAGTGATTTGCCGTAATAGCATAATAGTTTCAAACCCTTCCATTATTATTATTTTTTTTTTTTACAAACAAACAAGATGGACGGATGGGGCAGAAAGTTTATTGCAACGCATTTGTAAAAAGAAAATGATAAAGAACTTCTTCCCTTCATTTATTTTATAGGAAACGAGTAACTACTACACATATCTAGACGTAGAGTAGCATAAAGGTTTCTTTCAAGTCATGCTGAATAAACATGTGTTACGTTATTTGATGGGCTGCAATGACTAAATTTTATTTTGTGTTTTTTCTTTTGTTTTGTTTTGCTTTTTTTTATTTTACTTTGCCATGCCTCAGTGCTTGTTTGATGATGAACGAAGGAAAACAAAAATAAAAAAATAAAAAAATAAAAAAATATATAAATAAAAAATGCCCATATATACCTATAATCCTGTCGATATATTCTTCTAGAAGCTGCAAAGGAGCGTTTGTTTGCTTACTTTGCAAACATGTCTTTGAGGCAAATTACAAGGGTTATTGAACAAGTCACTCCCATGGCATGGCATTGCTATCAAAAAAATTGTTTAGCTTATTACGCTCAACACCGACGTATGAAAGTATATTAAGTTTTTTATTCAGTTTCTATCGCTTGCAAATACATCCTAAGGACCCTAACATTATATGTGCATATCCTCGAGCAGGCTGAGATTCTATTTTGACTTAGCAGATATGACCATCATCTTTCCACTTGATTGAGACGTTCGACTGCGAATCGGAAATGGTCACGACTGCGATGTCTACGGCACCTGAAAATTTGGGAACAGAGAATCTCTTTATAGCTCGCTGGTCTATTTAGCGGATCACGTCTGTACTGAGAATTTCTGAGCACTTGTTGGAAAAGTAGTCCTGTCGATCTGAAGGGTTATATAAGATTTTTGAAATGATAGGAATATGCGCTCATAACCTACAATAATTTTACCCATTTTTTAAATTTTGGTTATAAAATTATGTAACTTCCAGGCAAGAACTTTAAGTTATCCCCTAATAGAACTTTTGCATTCATCTCGAAAATGAACTAAATCGGACTGAAGGTTACTATATATATATATATATATATATATATATATCAAAAGAAAAAAAAAAACGAAACTATGTATGAGGAAATAAAAACATTGTAATTGGACCAGATTGACCATTAAAGTCCTGACATCACTTCACTTCCAGATACTAATGCAATGCTTCATCCATTTTCGCTGTTAAATCGCAAATATTCTCTTAAGCCCTTTTGTCTTGCAGTAACCAATTTTTGACGAGAACTCTTACGTAGGAGGGTAAGCGATGTGTTCGATCTAAACTTAATATAATTCCTATCATAAAATATTAAAAACTATACCTTATTGTCATATGAAGGTTTATAGAACAGAGGATTCAAACAACTGTCCCACTCGGTCGAAATTTCTCCCATCTCTTTAATATGAAGAAATACAGTTTTGTAAAGACTTCACCTACGACATTGTAGAGAAAAATGTCGCAGCAACAGCAGACAATTCAAGTAAACAGTTTTTATAGTATTTTCTTCGATTTTAAGTATTCACGAGCGATTTAATGTTCGGGGTATTATGTGGGGAGTGTTCGTAGAGAAATCTAAACTTAACAGGGTTCGTCTTTGGCTTCCTATTAATATCTCGAAGTTGAATACACAAAAATATGAATCGAGACATCAGACGGACAGAAGGACATATATACTTTAATCGTTTTGGAAAATGGTGCTGCGACTTACGTTTCGACGTGTCGTATACATTCGAACAAATTTAATATACCCTTACCTTAGGTATATAGGGTATCATACGGTGAAGTATATCAAAATAGCTTTTAGATTAAGTCCATTATAGACAGTTTGAGAGGACAAATTGTATGAAAATGTCATTTGTGTAATATTTATAACAAACAGTCTGCACAATCTTGTGTGTGATCGATGCATCGAGTGGTAGTAAAGTAAGAGAAACAAAAGAAAAGTAAAGAACAAAGAGTTGAGCTAAGCCGATATCATTTTTTTTATAATTTTTGTTATCGCGTATTATAATGTAATGTCAATACAATCGTTCTAATTCTTATTACCGATCATGTTCCCAACTCAGGGAAGCTTGCGATAATTGTTCGCATTTCAAAAAATAAAAACTCTTCTCTTGCATTAGACAAGCGTCCAAACCGTCTGCTATCCGGCCTCTCATTAACTTGCCTTCTAGATTAACTTGCTTTCTTGGATCTAAAAATTCAATTTAATTTTCGTAACTCAATAAATTTCAACAGGAATACCATTGAAAAATGAGCGAGCAGGCCTAGCGGCCACATCTGCAGCTTCCAGGCACACCTATCATTATGGACGACACAATGGACAAAACCTTGGCCTGCAAAAGTATATTAGGAAAATAATTAAAGAGAGAACTAAAGAAAGAAATCGCACAGTACTACCACTCGCTAGCCCCTCGATCCGCCTCTATGTTCGGCCAATCTCGGAAAAATCGTTTGGGCAAACCATTGCAACTCATCATGGATCCATAAGAAATCTACTATTCCCGATCTGCGATTGTGGACAAAATCTTAGGATCAAACATACACTTTCTGCCAGGACTGCCAGGAGATTATTTCCTTAGGTATCTAACCCTATGACGACTTTGAAAATACTTCGTGACCTTAATGCCGGCACAATATTTGACTTTATTAAAGCTGCTAAAGGAACTTTAAAGAGCGAAAAAAAAAAAGCGAAGAGCCGATAGTCTTCATTGTAAGTGCTCATCCCACATTTACTCCTAGAATATATTTCTTTGATCCGAACACATTATAATAACAATAATAAAAATATTTATGACATTTTCTTCCTTTTTGTTTTTTTTTGTGTTTTTCTTTATACATTATTGGATTATGTATTATATCGAGAATATCTACTTAGGCTGGATGTATTTTTGTTTATATAAATGTAAATTCATTTCAAGTAAACCACACCAAAGTTATAAAATTTGAAAATATGCTATTTTTGGCTGAATCATTCCGAGCCGTGAATAATTTATAAATGTATGAAGAAAGCAAGAAAAAGTCATAAATGAATTCGAGTACGGGCATAAGCGTGATAGCAGTGAAGGAATTGTAAAATCAAAACAATAAAATATCTACATATAAATATATTTGAAATTGAATTTGAAATTGATTGGAGTTGAAAATTGGAATTTATTTAATTTTAATTATAAATATATTTTAAAGTAAAGTTTATTTATATTATAATAAATGCATGCACGTGTATGCGATACGAAATGTTGAAAATCAATAGAATACAAGTTTATGTTACTGTTGAGCTGTTATCTTAATATACGTTTAACAATTTGTTCAATTGTCTGTTAAGTTGTCTGCCTCATACCCGTGACTTGTCGCATCCATTCGATACTTCCACCTTTTCGTTTCGTTCGATTGTGCTAACTACCTGAAAACATGAAACTGTTTTTGTCCAACAAAATAATCATAAAATTTTATAGTTTTTTTTTTTTGCTTTGTGCAGACATTCAACGCCAACAAGAACCATCAGCAATTAGCAAGCAACAGATTTTGGGGTAACTTAATTGCTAAACACTTTCAGTGCGCTTCTCAATTTCGCAATACGTGAATATCATGATATTATTATTATTGTTATTGTTGTTATTCTTATTGTTGTTGTTATTATTATTATTCAAGTTGACGTTGTTTTGTTTTTATTTCTATTTCTATTTCTATTTTTATTTATTTATTTATTTTTTTCTTTCTTTCTTTCTTTCTTTCTTTGTTTCTTTCTTTGTTTCTTTCTTTCTTAATAATCACTCCGACGTTATGCTTCATATACTTTCAGCCTAAAAATGAAATTCTATTATACGTAATTGTTTATGTTTACGACAACAAAAACAATAAGTATTATAAGTATTGATAACGGTGTTCGTACACAAGCCAGCAAAACATATATATATATATTTATGTATATATATATATATATATAAAAGCAAATTGCAATTGCTTTACTGTAATTGTATAGACCAAAGCAGTAAAAGTTAATATGACGAAAAGCAATTATAGTGAAACGGAAAAGTTCATTTATACAAATTAACGACTAAAGGAAACGGCATCATGACGAAAAATCGCATCAAATTGAATTCGAAAATCAAACCAGTCTCAGTACTCAACACACAATCTCTCTCTCTCTCTCTACTCTACTCTACTCTACTTTACTTTACCATCTTTAACTGGCTATCGGAAAAACATTTAACCGTTCCATTAAAAGCAACAATAATGAAACCTGTGCCGGAATAACATAGACACACACACACATATATCATACACATATATACATTCTTTGATTCTTCGCAAATCATTTCGCATTCTCTTAAAGAGAAAATATAAAGATATTTCATCCTCATCTTCGAATCAATCAATTATCTGCTTGACTTTACTGCTACCCAATGCGTATGAGTTATGAACTGAAAGTGCCAATCGATTGTGAAGCGGCACGGCACGCACGTAAGCAAGAGAGAACGCGTATCCTCATGCGAAAAATACGCATTAACTTGAACTTAAACTCCAAGTCGATCGCGATTGCATTTACTAGAAATTTTCAAATCGCTCACAGTACGACTTATTTGAATCAAATTCGAAATTGATGTCCACCGTAGATAGCAAATGCAATAGACATTTCAATCTTTTGCTGAAAATTGAAGTTGCTTAGCTCTGGCAAGAGTACTGTTTGTCAACGTGACGTGACGTGACGTGACGAAGTGAATAGTGCGCGGAAGAGTGCTCCTGACTAAGTCCTCCTGTGGATTGGAGTATCACTTAAAAAGCGTGCTTTTTATTTACTTCGTTTGGTTCGCCATCAAATTTAATTTATGCTCTACCTCACCTGTGGTACAGAGTAAGCGCTCAAGCTACCTTAGCTTTCGCCTCTTCTTTTTTTTTTTTAATTGTCTTAAACGCTGCCTTAAATAATCGGGAATAAAATCATTATTTAAAAATACTTTCAATTACTTCCATAGAAGTCTCTATTCGCTCTGACTTTCAAGTTGACCCCAACTTTTATACCTTCAAGTTTTCAACTTCTCCTTCGACTACTCCCAAATTTAACTGTAGCTCCATATTTGCTTTATCTAGTCGAACATGCACGATTTCTTTAATTGGTTGGACTTCATAACGGATTTTTCTTTTTGTCTTTCCTAACTTTTTCGTAACATAGAAAGTTTTAAACTAAAAACAAATGCTTTTCTTTTTCTTCAAGCAATGTTTTGTAAACCCCCTACGTATTCCACTAGATTTTCATCATGCATTATTTTTCCGTTTTAAATAAAAAATCATAGCCTATAGGTGTCCCAGTCTTGTTTCGTTCTCGTTACCTCTCAAGCTTTTTGCCAACGTATATGGATTCAAAGAGAACAAAATGTCATATAGACTGACTTTTTATTATACCAATCGAATTGAAATAATTTTTTGAATCAATTAAAACTTGCTTCGTCTATCTGTACAATGTCTGGCCATGCCCATTGTCGTCCAATTTAACATTTGATTGTTTATGTTGAAGAAGTTTGCGTCACTGTGGACAACAAAGGGAATGGAAATTCGATTGGACCGCACTCCATGAAGCGTGAATTTTGAAATACGTCCTGTAAAGTTCTTTGAAATCGTTTATAAGCAAACTTCTCTGCCTGTAACATATTTTTTTTGCTTTCCCAAAATTCTTAATTCTTGTCATTATTTTTATTATTTTATTTTTTGTCTCAGATCATATAACTAATAAAGTAAAAGGCGATCGGTATAAAACACCGCTAATTAAGGCTACATAGCTGTTGGCGAAAACGCACTACTTTAAATTTTTAAAGAAATACCAAAATCCATTCAACTCTGCAACGCTGATCTAGTTTCGCCGAAGCCGAAAACGGTAATAGCTAAGGGGATGGTATATGTCGCAGTACTAAGACCCGTAAGCCTGTAATTGAATGCCACACTTGGCTGGTCAAGTATTTAGGCTCAACTTCTACGTCAATTAGATTGTTATGCAATCCATTGCAAAGCCACAATTTCCAGGCAGTTTTTACTATCGAACAATATTGCCTTCGAAGCATGAAAAGACTTTTAATGCGGATCTTGTGCAGTTATGTTGCAAATATATGAACAAATTGTTTGAATTACAAAATAATGATAAGCGATTCGCACTCCAGCAACGACCAACAATACGACACCAATTGACCCTCCTTTTGACATCGATTCAGCTACATTGCGCACATCGAATATTATCGTTCGACGACTCTTGGTCATTGACTGTCATCTTCCAATATCTTTACGTCATTGAGAGACTTGAAAACTTGAAAGTCTCTTCTATTCCTCAATAGTCTGAAATTCTTTCCTTCTTGCATTGCTTAGTTTTCAAATTTGTCCGACTATTTTGTTCCGTAAGTTAAAAAATATTCCCTACATGCCAGAGAATTACAATAAAGCGTAAATAAAAATTAGGGTACAAAAAAGAAAAAAAAAAGAGAGAAAGAATGAATTGAGATGAAAAATGAAAGGAATTCACTCAAGCTCCCGAAATATTTATTTAGATTTGAAGAGGTGCCGTTACATGTAAATAAATGCAACTTTCCCGGATGAGCTCGTGTACAATTTAGCCTTTATTACGAAAGCATATTAAGTCAGTCTCTCATATGCACTGAGACGAATTCTATGTTCCAGTTAAAATAAAATTATTCAGTATCCACGGCATTTACGACCTGAACGATGAAATGGCTGCAAGTCACAAATGGCGAGAGTGTAAATTTTATTGTTATTTTTAGTTGTAAAATTAATTGACACTTTATTTGTTAATTAATTGTGTTTACATGTATATATGCATGTGCAAGCCTTCTTTCTATGCTTTCTGAATATTGCAAACTTGCATATGTGCCGTTGCCGTCGTTACTGTACATATTTATACCCGAAAATGAAAAGTATATTAAAAAAAAAAAAAAATAAAGGATATAATAATAGATATAGAGTGTGTATGTGTGTGTATGTGTGTGTACGTATTTACTGTATGTATGCATGTATGCATAGGGCAATAATAACACTGTATGTGCGGACAATTACATATAAATATTACCATTAAAATTGGAGCGGTTCGGCACACATACACGCACAAGTGCAAAAGTGCATATAAATTTTAATGTCGTAACAATGGAATTACAAAGAATTAGTATTAAAATTATTTTAATTTTAAATAAATGCCATAACGTGAAAACTAAATTACTCTGGCAAATGCACAAATCATTTATAAATAATAAATAAATTAATTTTTTATTTTTTTGATTTGCAATTGTCTATAAATAATTAAATGCATTAACACGCACACACATTAGATGAATAAACCATCACATATATATGTATATATATATATATATATATAGCAACTAATGGACACCAAAGCGGACTAAACTAAACTAAACTAAACTAAACTAAACAATAAAGTTAAAGTAATTAAGAATTGTGTAAATAGAATTTGAACAGCCTCTGATCCATCCCGCATAACAAAAAAAACCCCAAAAAGGATACAAAATTTACATCTTTAACTGACAGATTTACTACATGTTTTTTAATTTTTTTTTTTGTTCTTTTCGTTCTGAAGAAAAAGTTTTATAAACAATATTATAGACACTTCGGTATGTGAATATTTGTTTATTATTTCCCCATTTTCGTAAATCCACAGGAAGGCACACAAATAGACAACCGTATCACTATCCTTCACAACTCTTCTTTGATTTGATTGAATTTCTTGTAAATACCTCTTACAGTTTTGTCCCTTTTCTTCTTCTTCTTCTTCTTCTTCTTCTTCTTCTTCTTCTGTTTGGCCAAAAATTGACCCAACATATGTATGCTTGATTGTCTGCTGCTGCTGCTGCTGCTGCTGCTGCTGCTGCTGTCTTGTGTCTGTTAAGGGTTTTCAATAAACATAAGAAAAGTTAACTGCTAAATAACTAACTGCAAATATCAATAACCGGAAGCTAAAGTTTTCCAAAGAAAACTTTCTTTGGTTGCTTTCTACGTTTCGTCCGTTCAAGTCAGCTTTTTCATTTCTCTCTTCCTCAAAACGGTTGCGAGGTAGTTGAGGAATTTTTCAAATATTTTTTAAGGTCAGTTCCTGTGGCTTCTTTCATTAGGAATTTTTGTATCGTTGTGAACTTATTTTCTCATTTTCTTATTTTTTTACAATGTGCGAGAAAGAGAGAGAGAGAGAGAGAGAGAGAGAGAGAGAGAGAGAGAGAGAGGGAAATAAAAGGGTAAAATGGAATAGTAAACATTTGACTCGACAAACTCACCTCGTCCTCCTCTAATAATAATAAAAAGACAAAAAACAAAAAAAAAAAACAAACAAAAATCAAAAGCAAATCAATGGACGCAGATTAATGTTAATAATCAATCTTATCGAGTGGAGCATATGGTAGATGGTATATAAAATAAATATTAAACAAAAGCTAAGAAAAAATATTTCACATTTTCAGCATCTCTGAGAGTCTCTGAGTCAAGAGATTATTAACTCAAACAAGAAAAGTCGATAAACTTTTCTCATCAAAATTCGGACACGCGTTTTCCTTTCTTTCAAGCCATCACACTGCTTACATACAAGAGAACGTATCTTCCACTATTTCCTATGACATATAAGGACGGATAGTATTGTGGAATAGTGATAAGCAAGACTGTCGTTAAGTATAAATTTTAAAAAACGAGCAACCTGGGAGCCATTCTCACGAGACATCTTGAATTGAAGTGTCCTCGCGATCGCAATCTAATCTGAATGTTCACAGCTCTAAAAACACATATGAGGATTTAAGAGAAGAAAACAGAGGCCGTCTATTGTTAATGGATAATTTTTAGCTTAAAAATGATTCCAAATCTCTTTTGTGACATATTTCGCTTCATAATAGTTCGCTTCACGCTATTTAAAAGCCACTGTAAGAATGGTTGACTTGGAGATTTATAAAAACCACATTTCGAGGAAAATACTTTGAATATTGCAAGCATCCGTGCACTACTTACTATATAGCGATATTTGGAAAATCCAAGTTTTTACATCATTTAGAACTTTGGCAGGCCATCTATATACTGACTGGTTTGACTATAACTTTTCGCCAATAATTCATTTAGTGTAGAAATTTTTGCATTTGTGGTCCAATCCCAGTTTCCCGATCCTTCATTATAAGACTACCTGAGTTTTGTAGAGAGAGTGAAGCAAATGGCAATTGGCCGGACCAACGTTTAGTGCTGTTAGGTGCACGCATATCAAGCGTATACAAGCTACCTCTTCGGTCATGCTTTGCTTTCAAGATGTATTCTAAGCCAGCGTGACTTGACATTTTATGCTCTTTGTTCAGTAATAAAAAAAAAAAACTTCATCTAGCAACGAAAACTTCACAGTACAAAGACATGCCACGAACAGTACCTCGACCCGATCGCATATAAAAGACACTAATAGCTATGTGAACTTAAATGAAGCGAAAAGTTCTCGCAGGTTTTGTTTCGCAGCTAAACGCATTTGCTGGTTCCACACAAACAACAATAATAAAGTACAAGTTGATGTAATCTGCTGCACCAGGAATCGAATTTGATTCTTTCGAGTGCCCAAGGAAGTGCTAGCCATTGGACTATACTCTAGCCATTGACATTCGTAGGATAAGAAGAAGCAGATAAAAAAGTGACCAAACAGCCGAAGATACTGCGACTTAATATTTTGAAAGCGGGCTCTCGTTTATAAATAAATATTAAAAATATAAGATCTCGACAGCGCTCCTCTGCGCTGTCCTCTAATTACACAATCAATAGGAAGAGAATGTAATTTAAAAACAACCTTGGATATGGTTAGATAGTGAGCCCGCATGTTCAGCTACGTTGACATTCGCTTGTTACTATGAGAAGTGACATGACACGAGCATTTTATTCGCTGCACTATATTTCGATTTTACCGCTTTTGCGAATCTCTTGTACATTCGATCATTTAACATGACATCTGTCTTGCTACTTGCAACGAACCTCTCGTGTGTCGAGTAGTAACTCGTAAGCATATTATTTTAGGAGAAAGAAAGTGAAAGGATTTTCTTCCTCTAAATGGTAATGAAATGTTTGTTGTAATGATTCCAAGTTGTCCCGCTTAAAAGACTGCCATAGAAAGGTAGGGTAAGGTAACCGCATAACTTATGAAATTTTTACATTTACATATACAATAATTCTTCATAATAATATGGAGTGTCGTGCCACTATTTAATTATTTAACTCACTCTCACTCACGTGAGTATGTATTAGTTTTGAAGGATTCCTTGTAAACCGGCGGCTTTATTGCGAAAATACGTGCACGAGACCCTAATGAACTAACTGGATGCTGTTATTTGTGCTAAAGCCAGTATACCATCAACATTGTGTAACTTCTCTGGGTTTGGGAGAAAGTGAAGCACAAGAGATTTTCAAGAGTTAACTCTAATCCATTAAAGCAATTCTCCAGAAGACGACACAAATGGTAGTCAGCTAAGGTAAAATTTTGTCTGTTCAGTGAATGTTTCAAAATTTCCCAAACACTTTCTCTCATTTTTAGGAGATTTTGTCACTGTGACTGTGCACGAAGGTGACGCCTTTTCCACAAAGACAACGTAGACGCTTTAGTCGCATTATTTCTTGATATCTTGTCGGATGTTGGAATCAGTCATCCGCCCAAGTTGGAGCAGATCTCTTAATCGGTGATTCCTTTCCAATCTCACCAAGCAGGAGGCATTCATTCAACTTCCGATTGTTTTGGAAGATGATTTTCTTTGCAATTTATTGTAAAAATTTTCGCTTGTAGACAGAAATTTGATCGAATAAAGTTCTCAGCCTGGATTCACATAACAAGACTCCTTTCGTATTCACTCATATGCAAATGGTTTAAAAGTAAACCCTACACATTCTTTAGCAAGTTTGCGAAGCATCATCACTTTACTGGCAGAGATGTTAAGGACATAAGGACATTTTTTTTTTTAGAATTTTTCCTCATTTTTCGAATATAATTAAAAATCAACTGAGTAGAAAAATAACACAAAATTTTCATTTTCGTTTTTGTTTTTGGTTTTTTCTTTTTTTATTATCCACGAATTCTCACCTTTCACATATGCTAATATAGTGGGTTTTGATGGGATTAGTATTAGTAGACTTATTTGTCTCTAAAGCCATGTACTGAGGAAAACGCTGTGAACTTTTCTTCCTTTTCTCTCTCTCTCTCTCTCTCTCTCTCTCTCTCTCTCTCTCTCTCTCTAATATAGTAAAGGGTCCACTAAACGTTTCATATTCATATTCATTTTCATGTTAATTCTCAGCTGTGTATTGCATTAAAGTGGGGGTGTATGTGAGGACTACCCTCTAGCACATTGCGAATAACTTTTTTAGTAAGGCGGCCTATTAACATGTTATTAGTAATATTAACGGATATAGCTGACAGTGTGTGTGCATGTGTGTGTGTGTGTGTGTGTGTGTGTGTGTGTGTGTGTGTGTGTGTGTGTGTGTGTGTGTGTGTGTGTGTGTGTGTGTGTGTGTGTGTGTGTGTGTGTGTGTGTGTGTGTGTGTGTGTGTGTCTGTGTGTGTCTGTGTGTGTGTGTGTACTACAAAACTTTCTTAATAATTTTTATCTCTAACTTGGAAGTGCATACAGCATCGTCGTCTCGTCAAAAAGACGAGAAGCAATGACAGGCATCTACACGTAGATTTATATTCGTAAGCATTCACTAAGCATTCACATCCTGCATCTTTTTTATTTAGTTATGTGAATGTGGATGTGAATGTGAATGTAAATGTGAATGTATGTTTGCGTTCATGTATAGAGAAAAGCTAAAAAGATTTTGTAATATTATATTAATACAAATATTGACTTAATGTAATATTTTAAATCGTCATAAAGTAATTTATTGCTTACACTTTTGACTTTTCGACATTTCCCACGTCTGCCTCGCCGTGCAAATTGCCGCCTTTTCAAATAGACATTTCGACATTTCGACATTTTGTATTTTTATTTATTTATTTTTATTTTTATTTTTTTGTTTTTTGTTTTTTGTTTTCCTGTTCTCTGTGCATTTTGCGTTTTTTTTTTTTTTGCTGTCATTTGAATAACATGCTTTTTAATAAAAAAAGTTTTTTATTAGCAAATATAAATGTATGCACACACAACACCCGTACTCCCCGTACGCATGTCACGAGAAATTCTTTTCATTTCGACTTTTCACGAAAAACTTTCGACTCATTTATATATGATTTGATGAAAAATATTTGATGACAAATTTTAATTAAACCGCTTTTATGTTTTCGGTTAAAAAACTCTTTGAAATATTGAATATGGAAAATGTTTTTAAGTGGAAGACGAGATCTACAGAAATTTACATAACGAAAAAAAAAAAAAAATTAAAGAAAAAATATAGTAAGAAAAGTGAATCGCAAACTCGAGTCGCGAACTTTATTATTATGATTTTATATTGCAGAAGAAGAAGAAGCAGCAGAAGCAAAAAAATAGTTACATTGATTTTGAAAAATTTTTTGACATTTAAAGGTGAAGAAATATGAATTTTTCTTCATCATCTCTGCGTTTCGTTTCACATTCTATATATATATATATATATATATATATATATGTATATATATATATGGGTGTATATATATTTTTAAATCCATTCTTCATTCATTATATTTTCAAAACATAAATAAATGTCAAAAAATGCAGATTACTTATTAACCCCTATGGCGTTGCGATATTATTCATTAATACGCGCGTCGTCTTCTTTACAATTATATTAAAAAATGAAAAAAGCAAAGTCGGTATATATAGCAGGCATTCTCTGTGGATCTACTTAACCTGCCTGTATATATTTCATCGATAATGAATGGAGTGGGTGGTTGAATCAACGATATTTAAAATAACAACAATGTTCTGGTTCGGCTGCTGCTGCTGCTGCTGCTGCTGCTCTTACTGGCTGTATTACAAAAATTTATTAGCGCTTCGGCAATATTGTCTCTCCTATAAATTTCTATGTCTTCCTTACGTTCGGGTTCATTTTTTTTATACCACCGTCTTGTACTTTTGTTCGGTATTATAATTTCATATCTTTTTTTTTTTATACGTTAGTTCGTTTACCTTGCGATGGCTTATATGCATGTATTTGTCTACTCACCACCGCAGGATAAGGATATATATTAAATTTATTAACGTGTTTGTATCACTCGCAAACACACACATATGTATGAAAAGATTAATGAAATCGTTTTGAAACGATTCCAATGAATCGCTAAAGATCTTCAAGTCTCATCCAATATTATATAATATATGATATTTTATATGTCAACAATTGAAATTATCGTGTTGAGAGTATTTTCTTCATCTTCACTTACGATATCGCATATGATATATTCATTATATTATATTCGATAGTTCAAGTAGAAATCATCTCGTTTGGTTAACTGACAAGTCGAGGCCGCTTTCCAAGTATGGAAAAAAGAAATAGCGCTAAGATGATGATAAGCATCTAAGGTGCGCTGTAAGGTGAAGATAGCTCTCGTGCTTGGCTTTCTTATTTATGCTTTCAATTTAACCCTCATTGTTGTGGGTAGAGCGCAAAATGGAAAAAGAAACATTGAATCCTAATCCATGAATATAGATGATTATTATTGTTGTTCCATTGTTTATAATGTTGTTACTGCTTCTCTTAACTTTTCTTCTTTTCCTTTTTTTGCTTTTTTCCTTTTTAAATGAGGCGCCGCGGAAATATGAAATCCCAGCATGAGGTTGCCACGGTTAAATAAGTAAGAACTCGGAAATCATTTTAAAATGAAAAGAAAAAAAAACAAGAAAAAAAACAAAAAACACATTGGGATAAATTCTTTAATTAGTCACATTGATCAGTTTTGTTCAAAGGTCTGGTAAAAATGTTTCATATCCTTCCCGATTTATTTCTATATATATATATATATATATATATTTTGAATTTGAATTATTTTATTTTCATTTCATTTTATCTAAATATTAGTTTTTGTTAAAAACATAATTTTTTGGCTTAATATTGTTTGTTGTTGTTGTTGTTGTTGTTGTTGTTGTTGGCTTACCTTATGTTTATGGTGATAATTAAGTTGAAAATTTATTACTGCGGTAGATAAATGTTTGTTAGCCATATAATTTAAATTTTATGACTAGAATTAAGCTAACATGACCACTACACCCAAAATACACAAACATGGCTATGCATAGCTAAAACAAAAAAAAACAAAAAAAAAAAAACACCAAAAAAACAAAAAATACACAATAAAAAGTATCACATTTTAAAAGCAATCTCATTATATAAATTTGCACGACAATAGAAAGCAGGCAGAAAAAGGATTAATAAACATAAACAACATGAAGATGTAAAAATATTTTCATAAAATTCAAAAGAGATTTCCACCATTCCACCATTACGAGGGCGGGGTATTTTCCATGTAGATATAAAAACTTCTTCCGCTTCTTCCGCTGTTTCCGTTTACTTTAAATTTGATTTTTCAACTTTTAAGTGCACAATGCATTCTATGAAAAGCTTTCTCGTCGAAGACATAACACAACAAAATAATTTACATACAACGATAATAACTTTCATTAAAAATTATCTAATTTCGATGCAATCGAACATGTGTAGAAAGACGCTCTTTGAGATTAACCTAAGGCCACAAGTGTGAAGCAATGGGAAGATGCATGCAAGGAATGACATGCCAAGGATTGCATTGTTTACGTCGAAACGAACGAATGTGAATCATTCGCGCGAGATGTCATCACACGAAATCATTCAACTCGTATGCATGATAAAAGGTATTATTTTTTGAAAAAAAACATAAAACGAAACGAAAAAAAGTATTGATCAGCGCACGTGAGTTGGCTTCTCTCTAAGTCAAACTGATTAAAACTTACTTAAGTGTCCTTGAGTAAATTGTAGTCGTCGCTTCACTGCAAACGATAATTCACTGTGTTTCGTTGCGATGATATCAAGCCCGGGCGTCGCTGCAGTAATGCCCAAATATCCCCTAGTATTATACTTTCCAGTTCCCAAGGAGTGAGAGAACCGATAGATTGCCAATCAAATGTTCTCGAATGTTTTCTTCCTTCTCCTGCAGCCGCATCTGTGTTGGTTCCCCATAAATTTATGATGCCAGCTTAAGCTTAACTACGAACTACGTTGTTTAACACTACTATCTATCTATGCTCTTCGTTCCAGTATTGTTCGTATTGCCGCTAAATCGTTAGTTTATTGCCTAAGGCAGCGGTTTCCAACCTGTGGGGCGCGATACTGTTGCAAGGGGGGCATGTAGCTGTTTCCAAAATATCATTTTCAAATACAAACCAAAAAAGTCAAAAAGGGGTCAAAAAAATGAATCAGCGGTATACGTAATCCACAATCCTCGTCGCGGATTTTTGGTGTACAAATGCTAAAACATCCAATTCATACTTTTCGTCGAATCGAAATATCTCGCTTTCGCGTTTGGAGCCGGTACTCGGCTCTGGGGCGTGGAATCAAAAGATAAGCACTTGCAACATCCCGGTTATTCTCGTGCTTACTCGCGCCAAACTTCAGTAAACAGAAGCATCTGATTGTTTCGGTTTTTTTTTTTTTTGTTTTTTAAAGGGGGCGCATTAATTTTTTTTTAAAAGGGGGGGGTGGGGGCGCCGGTACAAAAGGGTTGGAAACAACTTCCCTAAGGTAAATATGTTTGCAGTGTGTTATGTGCGATTGACAAACGAATTTCGGGGAAAACATTGCAATATTTAAGAGATGGACGGACGAGCAACGATGGAAAGCCTTAGCTTTGCTTCTCAATTCGTTATGGAAGGGGAGCAGTAACATACAAGTGCGTTACCTTAAACCGAGCCTTTCACCATTTAGGAAGTAATTCTTTCAGTTGCTAAAGATAAAGTTGCGAATAAAATCCACGAATAAAGCTGAGGCGCTTTGAGAAAGTCTTCGACTATTTATTTATATATGGAATAAGTAGAAAATTTGCGTAATATCTGCGAGCCAAGTCTAGGAAGGGGAGAAAATCGTGTCCGTGCGTACTCACTCTGGACAAGGTCTTTAGTTTCCGTTTCGTAAATAGGTAAATAATCCTATGACGTGATCAAACTATGCCTCCGAAAGTGGAACGCGTTCTAAATTGTTATGAAAAAAGTGCTTTTGTGCTCCCAAATATATGAAAATTGTATATGTAACCGAGTTGCGTAAGCACTTAATTATGAAAACCAGTCGGTATAAGTCTGAAGTCTAGTTTGGACATTTGTCAATTTGTGATTACTCCCTGTGAAAGTGTTCACTTTAAGTTCCACGCCTAATATATTTTTCGGGAATTAAAGACAAGTCGATCTTTACGTCAAAAAAAGAAAAACGCAAACGGGATAAGCTTCAATTTTCCTAGTAGCCATAGCGAGTGATAGACACAGGACACGTTACAATATCAAAAGCGCATGTCAGGGGAATTGTGGACATTAACGATTTATCTACAGTTTTTTGGTGCTTCTTTTAAGAAGTGTGGGCAAAACCATCCCTCCTAAGCCAAGACCTTTTTCGATACTAAGAAGTTTATGCATTTCATTGATGGCTGTAAACTGACTAATCGACACATTGATGCCACAATTGTCCGAACCTAGTCTTCGTACATTTCATCATTGTAGAACTTAACAATATGTGCAGTAGTCAGTTGTCAAAAAGTGTCCGCCACATATGTGCGGTGAGAAAAGTGACGGTCGATAGCGAACAAATGAATGCGGAGTGATGACGCCCGACTTCGTTCAGCGAGCGTTAAGAACCCTAAAATGCAAATCAGTTATCACCCGCACTGCATTCAATTACCGACTTATTGTTCGTCTGAAGTGTATTTCCGTCCTGGTAGCGATATCAAAGAAATCAGTGCTTAAGTAGATAGTAGATAGACTCAAGAGATCTGACCGCTTTCCGACACCGAATTCATACGCTCCACGAAGAGCGGTGAAAATGCATCGCTAGCGCTCAATAATATCGTAAACAAAATATTTTTTTAGCTTTCTCTTAAAAGGAGGATTGCTTTTCATAGAAAAAAAAAGAGGACCGATCAAGACTTATTTTTGTACCTCGCAAACTAAAACCTCATTAATGGAAAAGTGATGAAAGAAGCGACTTTAGCATCACATAAAAGTAAACGTGTCACAAGAGTTAGTGGTTAGTGTTTAGTGGTTAGCGGTTAGTGGTTAGTGGTGCTCAATATTGGATCTAGGGTTTGTTAAACATATATTGGCGCATAAAATGTGAAAGATTACAGTGAACAGAAGATTTGTTCCGATGTTAGTCCAACTATCACTTAACAAAACTTGTAAGCTTATGATGAAACTACTTGCCTTGCCCTTCGAGAACTGCGAGAGAAAAAAAAAAAGCCCAAGTAAAGGTATCGTGAAATATGAGTTAACAATAATCCGCATGACTTTGAGGTTTACCTTCAAACGAGAAGCAATACAAATTCCATTATAACGTTACTGCGTCTCTTGGCAAATTCATGCGCTATCATTGGATCAGCAATAAAACATGAGACACTTTATCTCAGAAACAATGTCAAATATCCTCATAATTGATAGGGTAACAATGTCTTCACGATGATAAGATGAAGGAGACGAAGACGAAGACGAAGACGAAGACGACAAAGAAGAAGAAATCAAAGTAAATAAAAGAAAAACTTAGTAATTATCTCTAAATGTTTCAAATGAAATAAAAAAAAACTTTATTCGCTTACAGTTCATTGCTTATTAGCCGAGCGACATACAACCCGCTTGAAAATTAAATGCAAAATGTTTTCTGCTCTCCTCTCCGCCATGGTATTTAGATAAAACTTATTAATTAATGAACTTTTTTTATTTATATTAATTGTAATTGTGTTTTTGCATAAATATTTATATCTCCTCGCTACCTCTCACCACCTCGCTCATCCATCCTCATGCCATTCTCGTTGTCCACATTTTTGTGCGTCTGTTTGTGTGTGTGTGTATGTGTGTGTGTGTGTGTGTGTGTGGAAGAAACCAAACCGAAAATAGACCCAGAATTTTTAAGCCAATAAGTAAAGAAATGTTGCCATTCGTTGAGGTGTGAAATATTAGCGGAGCTTATAAATTTCAACACCAAAACTTTGCAAATTGTTTTCAACTGTTTTCGAACTCTGCTGTACTCGGTCTTAACTAGTTGACAGCCTCGGGCCTTAAGACAAAAGTACGTGTTTTCTGCATAAATACTGCTTATTTTCCAAAATAAACCAGAGCGAGCGAACGAACAAAGCAACGTTTACATGTGGAGCGTGTTATTCAACTCTTTTACCACTAACCAGTGTAATGAACCAACACGATTTAAAAACAAAAAAAAAGACAAAAAAAAAACAAAAACAAAAACAAAAACAAAAACTTTTTAAATTTTGTAAAAAGGAGAAAAACAGATGTTTCTGTTCAAATATTGAAACCGCACCTCGTTTGTTTCTCGCACTCGCACTCGCACTCGCACTTTGCTCAAGCGATGTTTATGATTATAACAAAAATTTGCGACAACAACATTACTTTAAATGACATGATTTTTACGCAACAATAATTGAAAGTACAATAAAAATAATATTGCATTGAATTTTTGGTGACATAACTGAGCCATTCGCGACTCTCTGAGGTATAATTAAACGTAATGATTAAATTCGACTTTTCTTGTCCTCTACTACTACTCCTACTACTACTACTATAGAGAGAGAGAGAGAGAGAGAAAGGAAATGAAATGAAAAGAAAAGAAAAGAAAAGAAAAGAAAAGAAGAGAAAACAAAGGGTTAGAGCAATGAATATACATACGCATGATGCGTGCAATGCTTCATTTATATATATATATATATATATATATATATATATATATATATATATATAAATAATGTATATTTATATATACATGTGCGTGTATGTATGTATAAAGTCTGGTTAACAGCTTTTAAAGAAATTAACACCTAATATAAGTTCCACAGTTCAGCCGGCACTCGAAGAAACATTGTAAAGTTTTTTGTTTCTTTGACGCGTTCAATTGAACTTTTATTGTTGCGTTTATGCTTTTAGGCGTTACTTTAACTAACTTGAATGGCTGTGTGAGTGAGTGAGTGAGTGAGTAAGCAAGCGAGCGGTTCGATACACTTACTCTCGCCTTTCAAACAATTCTCTATTATTATTATTATTATTATTATTATTATTATTATTATTTGTTATAAGTACTTGTATATATATACATCTATACATATATATATATATATATGTATATATATCAACTTCATGCGTTGATGAGTGTGCAGTCGAAAGTGTAGAATATAAAGAGTAGCGGGTAGCGAGGTTAGAGTTTAGAGTGTTCGGTATAGAAAATTATTATAAACATTCTTTTTAGGGTTCTTTGTATTTTTGTTTGTTTGTTTGAAAACATTGTGTTCTCCCACCATTAGCTCGTTTACTCTTAACTCTAACTCTAACTTTGACTCTAACTCTAACTCTAGCTCGATTCGACTCGAGTCGAGTCGACTCGTTCAACAACAAGAAAGTGAAATGCTTTTACAACACAAAACTTTCAATACTCACGCATAACAATGTCGGCAAGTATTTTATGCCTTAATTTCTTGATACTTTTACTGTTTATATGCAACCAAAGCAAGTAAGCAACCAAAGCAAGTAAGCAAGCGAGTGTGTATGAGGCTCGGGAGTTGTAAAAAGAGATGCTGATAACTTTGCTGGATCTACTTATGGAATTTCCTTCTGGTTGTTGTTTTTCTGTAAATTGACACCACAAAAATCAGTTAATAAGGCGATAAAAACTTTAACAAATATCCAGACGTTTTTCTCAACAAATTTTTTTCTCATAATTGTTGCCTATAAAACAAACACATTCAAATAAATGTATATAAAACACCTACACTCTTACCCAGTCAATTACGTATATGTATACGATACGAGTTAATTACTTACGTTTATAGATTAGGTAATGAAATAAAACAAAAATTATAAAAAAAATGAAAAAAATAATAAAAAAAAATATATACATATTTATATATATATATATATATATATATGTATGTATATGTATATATGTATACATCATATTTAAATGATGAAAAAGCTACTGGTTGGCCACTGGTAGTTGATTGCTTTAATAAATTTTTGTTTAAAATGCTGTCGACTGTACAGAATTTCACTTGGGTTAAATTAAAAAATATTTAATAATTTTTGTTATGGACTTTCTCTCTCCCTCTTCTTCCCTCCTTCCCTGCTTGTCCTTTTCTTTAATCCTATGGTACACGACTTGGTTTGGCTTTGCAGATAAACACCGAAAAAACATACGTTTGCGAATACTGCCAGATATCGGGCTTTTTTATATATTTCCGTTGTATATGTATATGTGTATGCAAATAGATGAATAAAACAACAGAAAATACTAAAAGTTTTATTAGTTTTTACATTCAATGCTAGTGATGACGATGACGATGACGATGACGATGATGATGATGATGATGATGATGATGATGATGACGGTTGGCGGCGGCACCGTTCAGGGGTTGTTTGTAGCGGTCGTCATACCAAGAAGGCGAGCGAACGGATAGATAGATGGATATGAACGAACGTGTACGTACATAGGTACGTACGTATAGATCCTTTTGAAACTTGAGCTTATTTGAATGGCAATGGCGGAAATAACGCCACAGCACGGCTAATAAAAATAATAAAAGTCATAAAAAAGACAAAGCCAAAGAAATGCAATGATTACAAATGAGTTCATCTCATCGAGAATATAGAAGAGGAATAGGAAGAAGAAAACGATGAAGAACAGAATAAAGAAAACGAGAAAGAAGGAGAAAATATAAAAAGTAAGAACCTAATGCTCGATACGCAAGGATAAAAAAAAAAAAGAAAAAAGGAGTGAAAAGTAAGAGACCCTGGCAACACCAACCAACATCATGTGCCTGGTTCACGTTATCTGCAAATAAACATAAACGAAAAGATATACAATATATAGCGGAGAAGAAATTATTAATATTTGCATTACTTAATATTGTACGTCTCGCAGAAACCTTTATAAAATTAATTCTTAAAATGCAAAGCTTCTAACGAATGGATGGATGGAGAAATGTACGAAATGTACTGATGAATGAACGCTATCATCGAGGCATCGAAACAAGTTAAAGTTTGACTGACTGGAAAGATATATATATATATATATATATATATATATATATATATATATATATATATA
>KK502440.1:1275945-1281028 GCA_000688735.1 Glossina austeni | reverse complement strand
ATATATATATATATATATATATATATATATATATATATATATATATATATACATGTCTTTATTATGTATGTGTGCATCGACTTTACATACATTTGAAAATAAAATATTGTTAAGCTCCATTGCTTGCCTCATTCACTTCTCCTTAATCTTCTTCCTCATCTTTCTTTTCTTTTTCTTCTTCTTCTTCTTCTTTATTTCAATCAACTTTTAAAGGAAAATGTGTTTCGTTATCACAAATGTTTATGAAATTTTTTCGACATTTGATATATTGGACTGTTTCTTGAAAGTTCTCTAGCCGCGATTACAACAAAAAAAAAAAAAACCAGATCCGAAAAAGAAATTCATCATGCTTAAGCTAGAAAAGCATTTCACTATGAAATTTGATATTAAACCTATTTTTAATGCGTCGACCATTCAGATTCATTTTATTTAAATTGTCAAGTTTTTGCCAATTTAATGGAGTGCAAAGACAATCACCCGAGAATCAACCTGGATGCCCAGACACAACCCTTTCTTTCATTTATATAATAATACAAGCAAGCCATCCATGCCGTCAAAGCTAATCCATATATGTATTTAAGAAAGCGTAGGCTACGCGTTATAAAGCGGGGGTTAATTTCGATATCTCTTTGCATTCGCACCCTCATTGTGTTGTATTAATAATTAAAAATATGTGAAAATAAACGAATAACGTTCTCATCATTTTGTATGTATATGCATCTTGTTTTAAACGAAGAAAGAAAGAGAAATCTTAATAGACAGAGGGGCAACAATTATAACATGTGTCAGCCTTTCTGTGCCTTTCGTTTGCCTGATGTATCTCTGCGGTTTTTTACAAATGCATAAAACTGATTATAATAATAATTTTTAAAATTTATGTTTACAAAAGCGTTGAAACAACAGGCACTTGCTGTACAGTACTTACTGTACATATACGTTTTGGGAGCTAAACTAACGCAAGGTGTGTATTACGATAAGAGGCATTAAGCAACAGTTAAACTCACACAAACCTGCACACTTTCTTCACATGCATATATATGTGATAACACATATATATATGTGCATATGCGTGTGGGTATGTATGTTCATATTCAAATCATAACATATCCTCTTAATGGTATTTATATATGAGCCTAAATATGTGCTGTGTTTTATAAATACGAGAGATATGAGTGTACGTTGTTAAGAAAAAATACACCGAAAATTCCCTTATGAGCCATAAATATGAGCCGTTTTCGGTGCTTTTTTTTTTTTTGTTGGTATTTTCAGAAAATCTAACTTTTTTATGCAAATTAAATGTTAAGAAAATTTTTAATATATTCGTTGCTCCCGTTTCGGTCTAAACTTACACGCACGCACAGGCACATACGCACACATGAATATACATATCTATTATATATATATAAATGTGTTAGGTTGGCAAGAAAGAAATTTCTTTACTATTAGGTGAGGACAATTTTCCCGGCTTTCTTTTGCATCAAAATTCAAAACCATTTTTCTTGGATTTTAAATGAATCTTAACTAAGCCAACTATGTGACATTTTGATCGCTTAAGTTCCATAATTTGTCCAGCAAAACCATTATGTCATCAGCATAGATCTTCTGCTAGTTCTGTGTGAAATCCGGATCAAGAGATTTTCTCAATCTCTCTATTTACGTCAGCTTTACATTGTTGAGAGTGTTTTGCAGTTAGCGCAACGAAGGCCGGGGATATACAACGGATGCAGCGTAACTACCTCGTCAAGCTGTCAAAACTATTGCGGAAGCATTAAAGAGATGACCCTCTTACCTAAACAGTGCTCCTGCACGCTTTACCTCCATTGCGCATTTTTTTTTTTTTTTTTGTTTTTGTATGTTAGTTATTGACACTAGAGCGTGGAATCAATCGTCCAGCCACACCATGCAGCCGCTGATGATGCACGACTCCCTTTCAATCTCAGGCACTCACAGAAGCCACTACCTTATGTTGCGTTTGCCGGAGCTTAGTCACCGATTTTACCTCTTTCTCTTTTTCTCTTTCTCACACATTATTGTCCTATGTGGCAAATATGCGATCAAAAATGGCACGATTTCGTTTCGTTTCGTTTCGGCAGCGATTCGCAGATAGACATTCGGTCCATTAAAACCCCCACATTGTACTCAACCATTCGACTGCTTCTTGTATCTTATGGAAATGGCTTAAAAACGTGTCAGACAGTCAAGATTGAGTTCGGCAGATATGCCGTGAAACGAAGTGAATGAGCATTTCATCGACCTTGGCCAGAACGCAGTATGAATTAAAAATTACTATTTTCGAGGCAAAACGTAAGCGAACTATTTTTCTGCTACTAATTTTGACAAAACATCTTTTCGATTAAACACCAAAAAGTGTTCCTTAAAAGTGCGAAGCGTCATCGCTTTCACTGAAATGATATTTTAAGAAGTATTGAGTTTTTGTTCAGACAAAATCTACTCATTTTCAAAATGCAATTATTTTCGTGCGAATTGAGAAACGTCGCAGTGACGTTAAATGGACTTTAACGCGCTACATTAAATTTTAATAGGCTTAGTGTTACCAAAGGGTTACGACTCTAAAGTAAACCGTTATGAAGTTTTCCCCCCTATCCATTATATATTACGATTCCTCTCTACCTCTCTCTCTCTCTCTCTCTCTTTCTCTTTCTCTCTCTCTCTCTCTCTTTCTCTCTCTCTCTCTCTCTCTCTCTCTCTTTCTCTCTCTTTCTCTCTTTCTCTCTTTCTCTCTTTCTCTCCTTTCCAATTGATCTATTATTGAACCATTTTACGTCATAAGATAAAATCGAAATTTTCTAATATATGTGAAGTGAGAGAGAGAGAGAGAGAGAGAGAGAGAGAGAGAGAGAGAGAGAGAGATAAAGTTTCTGAAATTTTTCGCTTGCCGACCTATAATATACATAAACGCGTATGTATTAATTTATATGTATATATAAACTCATATACTTATTATAGATAACTGGACTTGTATGTATGTGGTAATTAATTGTTCGCTTGTCGTCTCTTTCATTCTCCATTTTCTCGATTTTTCAGCCGCAGTCACAGTCTCGGTTTCAGTTCAATGTATGTTCGTGTATGTTTGTTTAAATATGTGTTTGTGTATATATATATATATGTGTTTCATTACATTTCATTTCAATTTTTATACATATTTTATGGACTTTGCGGTTTTTTCTTTACGTTGTTTAATCAAATGTATTTATTTCGTGTTCCAGTCTTGTTTTCCATTTTGCCATTTTACTGCATTGTCCAATTTATGGTTAAACCAACAAACTGGCTGAAAACAGAAGAACAAAAAAATACATAAAAAAAAAAAAATAATAATGAAGCAAATGTGAAAAGCCGCCCCTTTTTAATAATTTTTCTCTTGTTGTTGTTGCTGTTGCTGATGATTATTATATTTTCTGGCAGGATCGGTTGAGAATTCAACTTCATTGCTTCATTTATTAATTATTCATAACTTTATGTGACTGACTGGTTGATGGTGGTCATTTTCCGTACTGTGTGTTAGAACTTAGCAAAAACGAATCAAAATTCATTGTAACACACAATGCTTGCAGAAAATCATTTCAACGCAAAAATAATGAACAAAAATTATATTTAATTTTAATATTCGAATAAAATTTTTGCAATAAATTGCCAATCCTTACGTCACAGTGCAGTAAAAAACCTTACTTTGGTCTCAATCTGTCTTTATGAATGAAATGAATATGAAAAGTCCTCTATCTCTCCGCCCGTCTGCAAAGGGGATGGTGGAGAGAGGAAACCTTTACTTCAAATAACTCTGATTTCATAACTTGTGCATTGAAATTTATTTGCTATAAAATTAGGAAAAACACTTGAATCCAACAACTCGACAAAATAGAACCCTTTCTTTCCTTTCCATAAGTATTTTATACGGTTGCACCTTTCCACCTCATTGTCTCACCTACACTTACATACGGTCGAGATCCGAACGTTAATTTATGTGTGTCCATAATTCTGTTTTCTTTTCTTTTTTTTTTTTTTTTTTTGCTTTATATAATATGCGTATGTATGTGTGTGGTCTGAAAATGTTTCAATTCTAATTTTGACTGGTTTGATGATGAGTAATCACTTGCGTCGTTTGATATTGTATTCGTAGTTGCTTTTGTTGTTGTTGTTGTTGTTGTTGTTTGGGTACCGGCTAAAATAAGGTGTTGAGCATTTTTTTTTTTTTTTTTTTTTTTTTTTTTTGAAAACAAATGAAACCATTAGAGTGTATATGTGTTCACAAAAGTAAATTGTAGACAACAAAATGCTCTTGTGACAGCGGGTGTCCGGACCCGTACATCCGCACTGAACCACAGAGAACAAAATATGGAGAACAAAAATTGACAACTATGGAGAAGATAAGGTGGCGGCAGGACTCTAAAACGGAAGTTAACCAGAAATTTCCAAACAGTACTTGAATTCGAAGAGAAAAGTTTATTTGGTTTCAAAAATAAACGACGACCACTACAACATCGTCATCATCATCACCATCATCATCATCATCATCATCATCATCGTCATCGTCCAAGGAAAACTACTTAAAGTTTTCATATATATATATATATATATGTATATATGCGTACGTGTATGTGTGTGTATGTGTATGTGTGTGTGTGTGTGTGAATAAACGTAACAAAAAATTACCAAAGTGTCCATTTTTAAGCACGTTTTTATGATTATTGTAACAGAAAACGAAACTGAAAACAGAAATTTATAAATATTATATTTATTTTCATTTTTGTTTTTGTTCTTTTGTGTTTTGACGAAAATGAAGTCATTCAGGCGCTAAGTATGTCCTCTTCTCTGTTCACTAGTAGTGGCAGTAGTAGTAGTAGTAGTAGTAGTAGTAGTAGTAGTAGTAATAATAGTAGCAGTAGTAGTAGTAGTAGCAAGCAGCTGCAGCAACAGCAACGGCAACAGCAGTAGTGGTTATCACCACCATTAGAGTACCTCTGGAGAATTTAAACTAAAGCACATTTTGTGGATTGTGTCCCCATATGGATGACTTTGTGTTGCTGGATGGAACCCTTAATTAAATAAATTCAATACTTACACGAGG
>KK502440.1:1260945-1270945 GCA_000688735.1 Glossina austeni | reverse complement strand
CTTGGCTTATTTTAATGAGTATTGTATTTTCAGTCCTCTTAAAATCCATATATGCGTACGAATACCTGTTTGCAATATTAAAATAACAAGTATGCTTCAATTAATTTTACATCTTCTTGCCTTTCGAATCTATCTACCTAACGAGATAGATATGTTGTGAAATTTTTGTTTTTGTTTTTATTATTATTTTTGTTTTTTTTTTTGTTGTTTTCTTAGTTTAATTCAAAAATGATTCGCATCTTCTTTTATTTGTTTTTTGAATGCCATATAAGTGTAGAATGTTTTTGTTTATTGAAAATCCCTCTATTGCGAAATTCATGAACTCCATGATTTATGTTGCGAAGGTTATTCAAAGAATCTGTAATTTCAAGGATTTCTCTCCTATAAGCCATGTAACCCTAGCTCTCATCCCCCCCTTTTCCCATTTTCCACTTTTCGCCTTCGCATTCGGCTTCGGTTCAACGGCGAATAGCAAATAGTAAATAGCAAATGAAAATAAACTATCATGTGAATAACTGTGAATGGCATATTTGATTGTTGATGAAACAAAAGATTTCACTCTTTCACAGACACACACACACATATATATACATATATATAAACACACAAAAATAAACTCATACAGACTGTTTTGATTTTTCCATGTTAATTAGTTATCTAACTAAAGTATAAAAGCATAACCGAAGGCAGCAGCAATAGCAACAACAACAGCAACAAGATAGGAAAGTATTAGCCGAACACTGGCGATGAAGTTGGAAAAGTCTGTTGTTTTTCAATTAACTCTAGCAAGCATTAAGAAGATGTCGCGCGTATTGAAATCTTCGCTCTATTCATGAATATTTATTAATTCTGTTAAAATTTTTGCTAATATAAATTAATTCAATACATGGAAACAATATATGCCCGCACATGATTATATGCACTTCACAGAAGGTAATAAATTTTAATTACCTGCCTTTGTCTGTGGTCAAGAATGCATATGAAATACATATCTGCGTTGTGTTGGCAAAATATAGGTTTTTGTCTTCTTCTTTTTTTTCTTTTTCCTTTTTTTTTTTTGCTTTGCTTTGTTTTATTTTATTTTATGTTTCGAAAAAACAACCTTTAGATTTTTCATTAGCCTGAGAAAAATAAAAGGATTTACTGCATAACAAGTATTCATCAACGCAACCGCAAAGATGCAAAGATATATAAATATATATATATATATATATATATGTGTGTATGTGACGGACGTGTACGTGTACGTGTAGGAAAAAGGAAAAAAACTACAAAAACAAATATTATCTGCATACCTTACATCTGTAAAATGTAAAGGCTGAAAAAGTACATATATAAATATATATATATATATATATATATACGCTATACACACATGCACGCATAAACTCACAAAAGAGAATTTAATTTAATATGCTAAACATTTGTTGCAAAAACAACAAAACAAAATAAATTAGTAGCAGAAAAAAAGGATTTTGCTTTCATCATATGCTTTGTCAGTGGTCACCACCATATGCATGCATACATACACATTTACTAGATGAATCTACCTACCAACATATACCTAGCCAATCCAGCGCGTTGAGATGATGCTCTTGTATTACATCCAACCAAAGGTATTTTCCATTTTATTCAGTTAGTCTTTGATGCGTAAAGCGTTGGTACTTTTCGCATCAGGGAGTCGCTTAATGTTATTTTTATATTAGCAGCTACTTAAAAAGAAATCCTGCCTTGCCCCTCGAACTGTCCTCCTTTCTTACTTGTCTGTCTAAGTCCCGGCATATCTTTTTACTTTTTATAAACACAATTTAAAGCAACAAAAACATTGTTTTTGCTTGACATGGTGTTTAATTTTAATGAAATTAATAAAAACCATAGTATGAAAAATGTCAGGCAAAACAAAATAAAAAAATTTAAAACTGTATTTTTAATGTATTTTTAGTACAAAAACTTGTACTAATTAGCCAGCAGTTTTCGTCATAAGCTCTTTAAATTCAAAGCCTAGAAACATAAACACATATATATATATATATATATAGCATTCTTTTATAGTCTTGAAATAAACATTGTTTTAATACATACGCGCCCGTGCAAGAGTGTAGATGTGTGCATATCTAACAAGTCCTCTCATGCAACATAAAATGTCATCTTTAGATTTTGCGTTGTTTACAAAAAAAAAAAAAAAAAAAAAAAAAAAAAAAAAAAAAAAAAAAAAAAAAAAAAAAAAAAAAAAAAAAAAANTTAATACATACGCGCCCGTGCAAGAGTGTAGATGTGTGCATATCTAACAAGTCCTCTCATGCAACATAAAATGTCATCTTTAGATTTTGCGTTGTAAAAAAAAAAAAAAAATACATATAAAAAAATAAAAAAATAAATAAATAAAAAAAAATAAAATATTAAAAAAAAAAAATGAAAATAAAAATAAAAATAAAAATAGGAAAATGCAAAAAAAAGAAAGGAAAAAATAAAGAAAGCAGGCACTGCAAAGAGATAAAACCAAGATTTAAATAAAACCGCTTGAAAGAGTCACACATGTGACACGCTTTTAACTGGTCCTTGTTATACTCTAAACTGTTCGTTTTGCGTGCATAATTTTAGTTGCTTCTTTGAAATACTTTGTGAAAGCATACCAGAAGGTTGCTGTAAGCTTTTATTTACAATATTTTGCTTTTTACTGAATGTTTTAAGAAATAAAGAAAAAACAAAAAGCCGGGAAGAGAATTTGTTAAAAAGCATATTTTCTTTACAAACATAATCCCTTTTTTTTTTTTTTTTTTGCCTCTCACTAAATGCTTACCATATGCAGAAGGCTGGACGTACAAAAACAAAAAAGATAGCAAAAAAATGTTGCAATACCAAAAATTATATTTTGCTTTGAAGCATTTTTGGAGTTACTTTCTAAAAGAAGCGTTCGTGAGAGGGATAATGGGAGGGCAGATGGGAGGGAATACAAACATTTTTTCTTATTTTATGTACAAAAGAATTATCTTTCTAAATATTATGAATGCCTGCATATTTTCTTTTTTACTTTTTATTTTTTTTTTCGTTTTACTTTTTTTATATTTATTTTTATGCATTAAAATTATGATATGTATCCAATTTTTGTCAAGATAAGTAAATAAAAATTAATTTAATGCGAGAGATATTCGTACGAATTAAGATTGCAACTGAAAATATGCTTCAATTTTTATTTGTATATAAATTTCTTTAAGATTTAATTTGTATTTTTTTTTTTTTCTTTTTCTTATTTCTCGGATTCGGGATCTGACATTACGCCTGTACATACATATGTTGCTTAGTTAGTGCAAGTGTTTATTTTTCTTGTAATTATTCGCATTTATTTACTTATTGACTTTGACAAATAAATGTACATTTTTTTTGCCTCAGTCAGATTCGTGACGGTATGTGCTGACTGCGTTGAGTATGTTATGCAGTAAATGAGAAAAAATGTCTTTGAATAACTAACAATCAATTTCATTTGTCATTTAATCTTTGCCAAGGATATTAGGATAGCAAGCAAACACTTTAAGTGAGTGAGTGTTCTTAGAATAGCTTTCATATCGAACGAGGACGTACATTAATTAATCTTTTGGGTGGTGGAGCATTCAAGTCGATTCAACGCCATAAAAAATAACCTCAAGTCTTTCACTAATTCATTAAATAGTATAGAGAAACCATGAAAAATTTGGCTGGGAATTTGATTACCTCTCTCATGGATAAGTACACACAGAGACCAAAGGTGAATAATTGCATAAGGTCTGAAAGCATAATAAGGTAATTAACAAGTACTTAAACTACAACTTTTGTGTTAGACATATTGTTTGTTTGAAAATAACATTTGTCATGCCGTCAATGTGGAAATTTTTTTTTTTTTTTTTTGATAAACCGGAACTTCCTTTTCGAAGCAGACAAGGCTGTCTGCGAATTAACTTGATCGTTCCGTTTGTAACAGCTAGTGTTTTCATATTATAAGATTGCATGATTCCTTTGACATAAAAATTTGAACGCATTTAATTTCGCCCGACATCCGATTATCGAAAATTGCTTGAATTGATTAATAAATAACCAAAGTATTCAAAATAGACTCAAAATAATTTTTTTCTTTTTTTTTTTAATATTACTTAAGATTTATAAGACTAATCGGGGAATTGCAAGGGACTGCACCTTATTCGCGTAACACGGTCAGAAACAAGTGAAGAAAGAGAAAGAATTGGGGAAGTTGTGGCCGCAGCCTAGTGGGTGTGTGTTCCATCGGCAAGTACTATAACTTTACCGACTGAGCTATGACCAAAGAAAACTCTACCGCGCTTAAGATTTGAATCCGCGAACACTGACTTGGTAGTCGCGGCTCTTATGTACTCGACTACTCAGGCGGACAATATGGCCCATCACTAACGGAATATGTCCGATACGTATATAAACACCGGGATGATGAGAAAGAAATAGAGAGACGGAGACAGGGATGGATTGAATGTGGGCGTAGCCTGAGAATTGTACGTCAACCATGCACCACAATTCGGCCACCACTAAAGTATAATCTACCGCACTGGGAACTGAGTCCAAACATAGCAGCTTGATAGTCATGTTTCTTGTTTACTATGCTATGCTATGCGATAGACAAAATGAAAATTCCAAGAGATTTTCAAGCTAAACGCATGGATATCTATGAAATCACTTTCGTCCGATCTAACGGAATGACTTGAAATGTATTAAGTAGTTCATGCCGTTACTACTTGCTGAGGCTATAAGCTTGCCTTCTAAACAAAGTTAATACAGGCAGACGTAGTCTTTAATTTTGTATCGAAATTTTTGCTTGCAGCAAATTGGTGAACATCTTCTGATGCCTCTTAATAACGCAACCAATTTAATTTCATACAAAAGTACAAAAGTGATTTTTTATACAATTGACATTTGTCACCCATTGTTTGTCCCAGAACATGACAATGTCTTACAATACTGTCTCTACTGCGACTACTACTACTACTACTACTACTACTACTACTACTGGTGCTCCTACTACAATTACCAGATCTACTGCTGCTTCTGTTGCTGTTACTGTTGCTATTGCTGCTACCTTGAGTAATATTAAGTATCTTGTAATGTCCTTTAATCAATTAATTTGTTTGCTCTTCAGTCCTTTACTAAAGTTCCCAAGCATGCCATTGTATTTACAACAGGATCTTTTAACAGTCACCGAACTGCAAAAAAAAAAAGAAAAAAAAGAAGAACGAATGGAGCAGCAACATACTTAAGCTTACAATGATGCTTATTGTGTCTGACAGACCTTTACACTCCCCAAACAAAAACAAAGAAAAAATAAAGCAACATAATCTCCGGGACACACACAGAGACACATTCGAAGTGTAAAAAAGAGCCATCTAACAATAAAAGAAAGTAAGTGATACAGAACACAACTGCTTCATTGCACTTATTAGTATTTTATACTCGGAAAATGTAGACAAGAAATTAAGAATTCCTGATGAGTTTAGTTACAATAACAACAAAAACCGGCAACAAAAATAATTTATACGAACAGTCAATTGTCATTTGATATTTACTGCTACAGTTTGGTTACGCCTATCTTTAAATTTTCGTTGCCATCAAAATTTACTAAAGATGTCCTAACACAATTTGCTTATTATTAATGTTCGAGAATACATTTATCTGCCAAATTTAATTAAAGATAAACTTATACTCTGCCCCAAACCCTATGAAAATATCGAAATTTGTCGAACTATCTCTCGAGAGGACATTGAAATGTTCTGGGTATAGGGTTCGGGCTCGGTTTGCGTGCATTGCAAGGCCACGACTTGGTGACTTAGCAAAATGCTCTCAACTAATCGTTCAGTGAATACGTGGCTTGTCAATAGAATTTATTTTTAATTTAAGAAACTATTAAGTAAATGATAAGTCAGCAAAGTCAGCATTAGAGTTGCATAGATCCTGCATTTATTGGCTATGCGATTAAAATCGTCACGTCGTCTTCCCAATAGGGCGTCTCATATGGCACTCGAAAAGGGTTCCTCATCCTCCAATTCCACACGCGACAGACTTGCGGCGCCTATCATTTACACGACACCAAAGTTCCAAGAGTGCTCGGAAATCGCAAGAGGGCTAAGTAAAGGTGTAAAAAGCATCTTGAGCATCTTTCATTGCGGAAATCTGACACTTGATGATTATACCGCTGTATTTTCCTATACAACTTTTGAGGTTTTGCGTAGACGGTCGAAGGAACACTCTTTCGATAGCTTTACGTTCGTCAAGGCTAATGCCTTCGTTCGGAATTGATATGTCCAGTCCACGAGTCATAAGCAGATGAGACGTGAGCTTTTTCTTTTTTGATAGCATTCCCCATAAGCCATAAAGCAATGGTGTAAAGAAGCGTTTGATTACAATCGAAGAGATTTTAAATAATCTCTATAATCTTAGAATGGGATTCCAGACAACTCAGACGAACTACCTTGATCTCAGGTCGCCTAACACAGCCTCTTTGAATCCGCTGAACGAAATCTATTCAACTCAATATTTCAAATTTCAATTTTCATACAACCCGACGGTATTTTATTTTGTTGTTCGCTGTGCCTACTTCTTCTTTCTTTCAATTTTTCCATGAGCTGGATATGACGTATTTAAGCTGGAAATGAGAAGCACATATATTCTCCTATATATTGTACGTAGGAACGCCAAGTGTCCTTTAGAGCACTTATTTCGGTTCTATTTTGTTCTTAATGAATTTCTATTTCCCATCTTCTCATATGCCAATGCGCGTGGATGTCGTTGAACCACTTTTGAAAGACTAGACAAGAAGCCATTCCTTATTTCCCTCTTAGCTAATTAGCACGATTTCTAGCTTAACGAATTAAAACGAATTTGATGAAATGTTGAAAAAGGAAAAATAGGAAAACCTTCTTATCGCGCTTATCGATTTCATCGAAGATTGCAATTTAGGAAATATTTGAGTGGTTCGTGATTTCGAAATTCCTCTCGCTAATAAACTCGGCCTATCGTATTCCCCATCAATACACGCAACGGCTTATCAAATTTTATCAAGAGGCGATTCAAAGGCCATATCACATGCCGTGGACATGCGAGTTTTGTTAGTCTCTTGCTCAATTATGCATCTGCTGTTTGGTCACCCTAATACGAATGTAATATTGATTCGAATGAATTAAATTACTTCCTCGCCTTATCTCAACTGGCATTCTCTTTAACCCCTACCCTACTTGCTATCGCTGCTTGTAAATCTTCTTTCTCTCGCTTAACGTACATTTATGCTATCGGTGATGTTTGTGATCACATTTATTAATGGAAATATTGACTGACCAATTTTGTGGGGTGAACCACCACCTTATTCAATGCGCTCAACACGGAATTAATTGAAAACTTTATAACCCTTTTTATAGTCTTTTATGCAAAAATTTTAGTGATGCATATAATCTATCGTGTACTTCACGTTAATAATATCAAAGCGCTGTCTTGCCCTTGTGCGCCTTATGAAATATCGTTTGCCAAATGTCTGACTGTTCGTAAGTTCTGTTATGACTGTTATTTCGACTGCTTATCAGATTTGTCGCTGTGAAAATTGTACGCTACTCGCGTGTGTGCATCGTTTTGTTCTTTTTTGTTCTTTTTTTTTTATTTTCTTTTTTCTTTTAAATCCGCCAGGTGAAGTTCATTACGTGTACGAAATATTTGTATCGAATGCGAATACGCATTGGGGATTGTACAGAGAGGGAGAGAGAGAGAGAGAGAGAGAGGGAGGGAAAGAGAGCAGAGCAGCCATTGTTAATCTACACGTTGTGAGTCTGTGGTCCTTAACAATTTTTATAAAGTAACAATTTTGGTCTAAACGTATTTCTCTTCATGGTCGCCGGATTATAGGAAAAAAATAAAAAAATATAAATCGTGTGAAACATTTGTGCGTAATTACTAAAGATCTGCTAACACATAGGCGATCGTTCTTAAGTATCAGGCATTGCATTAAGGACCAGCGGCACACTAAGACGCTAAGCCTGAAAGCATTCATAATACAACGTCCACCAGGCTGGAACTGCACTTATTCAGATATCCTTACCAAGCTGACGCTCAATATCGGTTTCTACTCTTCATTATTTACTGGAAGCGAATTGCTTTCTTACGCAATTTGACATGGAGCTCAATGTGATCACAAGCGTGTCCAATTGCTGGTAACGAGTTTCCTTCGAGAATGTTGCAAAGTCAACCCTACGCGAATAATCCAAAAGTCCACCATGACTTACTAGGTAACTTGGTTACTACAAATTCTTTTTCACGTCCATGGTTGTCATCCATGTTCACAACTAACCATCAAGAACCGTAAAGGAACAAAAAGGAGACGCAAATGTTTCCACTTTACTCTCAATTATTAAACAAAAAAATTCCTATGTTACATTCTGATTTCCCGATCGTCTGATATTTCGAATTTTCAATATGATTACAGGAACAGATTGCAATAATACTTTTTACGATATTACGATATGGAAATCAAATACGCAACTTTATATGGAGAGGACTCTACGCGTGCGGAGGAAAAAGTCCACAATTTCGTAAAAATTAAGCACTGGATACTTTGTTATTTTGGACTAAGAAAATTAAAAACGGAAACTATTGAATTGAAATTATTATGAGAGAGCTTTCGAAGATGCAAGCTAATGGAGAACACGAAGAGCTTCGAATTTCCAATGAGGTCAGAAAAACAACAAAATCCGAGAGGGAAAGTTGTCGAAAAACAAGATGAAATTATAATATAAGGGCCACAAAGTTGAAAAACGTACCCCGTACTTCCCAAGCTTGGAAGAGTGAACGTACTTTGAAATGCTCCAAAATCTTGGTAAAATATAAAAAAGAGCACAAATAGGTGAATAAAAAATTTAGTAATAAACCGAAAAATGTTTTGAAATAGAGGAAACATTGGATATTGCGGTAGAAGAAACCGGGCGAGCGCTTCTGACTAAGTGGAAGGGGTCGGATAACAATACCTGCGACCCGCTAGCAAATCTATATTGCAAGGAGATGTCACCAAAAAAATATATGAACGCACGAGCCGGACGACTAAAGCCTACTTTGCGCAAATCAAAGCATCCATTAGCGTCCAAAGCGTCCGAGTCGATTTTGCTTGGCAGATAGCTATTTTTTTAAACTTTTCATTGTCGTGTTCAAAATTTGTAAACTCAACTTATTTCCAAATATCCTTCAATTTTCATTTGAATATATTGCACTTTTTTGTGTCACTGAGCAAAATTGCAGCATAATCTGGATTTAGTTGAGCAAACCCGAGAACTATGAAAAAACTGCGTTCTTAATTTTTTTCTCATATTCTCGCATAAGAAATCGAAGATATTGCGATACTGTCGGTTATACCCGTTACTCTTATATTGCAACTCGTCGATATTCCGCAATCTCTCGATATCTGTCTATCTGTTACTTCTGTTGCAGTTTTGCGTAATAGCGACATAGTGACATTTTCTATTTTCGATACGAGACGACAGATGCACGTGTAGATGTTCAATGCGAAAATGATACTGAGTGCATACACTTAGCGTAAAAAAAAAAAAAAAAAAAAAAAAAGAAGAAGAAGAAGAAGAAGAAAATCTTTGCCATTATTATTGAGGCGATGTGCATTTAAAGCGAATATAAATAATTTCCTTATTTGTTTTATACTAATTCTGCTGTCAGAATAATTGCGTGCTTTCTTGTGTATATGTACTACAATAATTTTTAATTACCGGAGTAAATGTAATTATGAATTTTTATTTTAGTCGCACATATACAAACGTACACGCATACATATAAATATAATATGTAAGTGACTGGTTAAGCCAGCCATCTAGTAGCCGGCAGAACACAGCAAAGTAGATTTCTTGATCCCCACATTACGATATGCATAAAGCGAGATGAGAGACCACATGACAACTGCCACCATACACACACACACACACACACACACACACACACACACACACACACACACACACACACA
>KK502440.1:1215067-1255628 GCA_000688735.1 Glossina austeni | reverse complement strand
TTTTATTAAAAAAAAAAAAAAAAAAAAAGAAACAAGCAATAATAACAACAACAAAATAACTGAAATAGCACAGATTTATAGTCAAAAACCAAATTTTACACTAAAGTTGTGAGAGAAAAACGGCAATGGATACAAAGTCATCTTTTCCTATTACTATCCATCAACTCTCCGATTTAATAAAGCAGTTAAAACAGATTTTATCAAACTTGAAAGCAATCATTTTATTATTTAGTTTCTTGTTCGTTTATATGCGTTCTCAGTTGTTCATAGTTTCCTTAATGGCAAGAGCGCAAAAAGATTAAAACAATAACACCGTAAAACCCCATTACATGACATGCATGTACGTTTGGGATGGAAGTGCTAATGGGCAACACCCCACTTAGAGAAACGGAGTTGCGGAGAGCTCAGCTTACATTGCACTGCAGGCTTATGCTCTGACCAATTTGACCCATTTTCAATACCAACCAAGGTGCAAGGACTTCGAAGGTGTCTACCAAATTTAAAGTCGGTGTCTTTATTTTTGCGACCATTAGAGTGCCAACAACACCTCACAGATACACAGACGGACAGACATGACTTAATCGATCCACAATTTCACGCTGATCAAGAATCTGAAGTTGATTTGAAACTTCCTTTTGGATGTTGCAAACACTACGACAAAATGAGTGTAACCCGCATCCTTCAGTGGTGGCTATAAAAAAAAATACTTTTTTTTAAGAAGTTTTTCGAAACTTTTATCAAAAAATCAAATAAAGTAGTATCGAAGATAGTAGCACAGCGCGACACTTTCCTTCAAACTCATATATATGCGCGTGTCTTTAATTCACTATCCACCAAAACTTCCATTCACGGAATAATATCTGCATTTGGCAGACGATTCCTCACATATTTAAGAACGATATTGGAGGACTATTTCAAAAAGGGATGGGATGGGATGGAATGAGATGGGATGGGATGGGATGGGATGCGATGGGATTGGATGGGTGAAATTATAAATTCTCAAAATTTTCATTTATTCAAACAAAAGTCGCCGAACTGTATTGCAGTTGTTTTGAAAACAGTGGACAAAAATTTTAGCCGTAATGCTCGAGGTGCGTAGAAGTGTTTAATGTTGTTGGAGGTAAAACTTTAAACGCGTCTTTCTCGAAACCATATTTTTCAAGTTACAGATTTTCTCCGAAAACATGATTCATTTGCCCGATGAAAACCATACGGATTTCGGCTAAAAGGCATTAATTAACAAAGTCCCAAAGTCCAAACTTGTTACACCGTTCATCGAGATCTTCCAAATATATATTCATTTTGTTCGAACACTTGTAACACCTTCAGACAATCTTCTTGATCAGTGATTTAGGTGTGTTCATATGTCTGTCCGTTTGTACGTCTGCGCGCTCGTCAAAATTACGATATTGGGCAGAAATTTATCGAAAGCCAAGGGGGATGTCTTCGAAGCAGGCTTGTATTCAAAATGGCTCTAATAGATTAATTTCTAATTGGAGGATCCAGTGCATGAAGCCCTTTCAATCCTCTTATCTCACTCGAAACATCTACAATAAAATAAGAAATGATTTATGCGATACCTCAAGTTGTTTAAATATTTTGCAGAAAAGCCTTAACTTTGATTTCTTTTTTTCTTCTTCTTCCATATATCCAATTGCACATATTTAATATATCTAAGTGACTTTTCTTTTCAATATATATATATATATATATATATATATATATATATATATATATATCTCATAAATAATTTTATGTCTAAATAATGTTTCATTTATTCCGTCCAAAAATTGATGATAAATTATTTTTGGCTTGAGAATGCATTTTCGTAACCACATCCTTCAGCAGCTAAACGACGAATTTAAAGAGATCGCCCGCATTAAATCCAATCGTCTATTCTATAAATTAAATCCCACATTTCTATTCAAACCCTCTTCTGTATCTTCTTTTAATTCCTGGGAAATCAAAATTATTTATAGGCTCATGTGTGGTCACACTTACGACAAAGTTTATTTAAAAATGATTCGCGCTATACCATGTGATGTTTGTGATGTGTGTAATGTTGTCGAGTCTGCTGAACATTTAATTTTCAGATGTCACAGGTTTGATGGCATTAGAGATTCCTTCGGCTTCTTCAGATTGTATAACTGTCCCCACGATCTCTTTGCAGCAAAAAATGTACGTCATCTCGGGGAACTAACTTGTTTTATTAAAAAAACGAATTTATCTTAAAAAAAAAAAAAAAAAAAAAAAAAAAATTATTATATATAAATTTTTCTCTTTTCCCGTTAATTTATCTTATATTACTATAATTGTGCTTTTTCCATTCCAGCCAAAGTTTGCAACACTGTTTTATCTTCAACACTCAACCAGTACAATTGCACATATACAATCACACCTATCATACCGGCCTCTATTATTATGGCTGTTTTTGTTTTTGTTTGTTGTTTAATTTTTTTAAATATGTCTGACTAAATTCACGATATTCTACTATCTGGACATACAAGTCACAATTCTATTGGCTTGGTCCACCTCCATCCAACAACCAAAAAACAAAACAAAAAAAGTGCAATACATTTTATTTTATCAAATCCTTCCTAGTTCGTTACGTCTTCACGTGAGCTCCTATAACCCGAGGATATCGTAGTAAGCTCGTACTTCAATAAAAAAATTATTCGAATCTGTGTCTCTGAGTAGCGATAATTTCAAGAACTAACTCCTCGTAAGTGAATGAGCAGAACATTCTCAATGTGTTTTAAACAAAAATTGTGTTGACAGTTTTGTTGCTAGTTGACAATGCCACGTGGAAGTGAACTTGCGAAGAATGCAGAGTTAGGCCTAAATTTAACGAGACAGCGTGTGCGTAGTGCAACTCCCCAAGGATGGGAATATAAAATTGTCGAGTCACGCTAAACCCCGCGCCATAAACATGCCCGTATTGCCCGTATTTGGCGACACACACAAATTTGGTATTCCAACGCGTTCGAAAATATATTCGATTAAGTGATGAGAAAAAAAAAAAGTTTAATTTGGTCGCACCGGATAGTTACCATAAATATTGGGTCGACTAACCTGCTACAAGGGTGCATCTCCTATGAGTGCGAGCTGCATTTTAAGCATGAGGAAAGTTAAAAATATGCTTTGTTTCCAGCAAAATGAACGCTGAGGCATATGTTGACTTGTTAGAGAGAGAACAGTTTAGTAGACTATGCTCGAGATTTATATGGCGATAACTGGACCAATGCTTCGATCCATGTCGCATTTCTTTCGATCACACAATATTCGGTTAGTGGAGTGGCCAGCCATGAGTCCCGATACCTCAAACCAATTGAGGACTTCTGAGCCACAGTTTCCGCCAAGATATTTTCAAAGTCTAAGCAGCACTCTACGCTTATGGATTTGAAAGTTGAAATATTGTTAGAATGGGAAAAGATTGATCTGACTTTGGAGAAGGTGATGGGTTCTATGCCGCGAAGACTACGACAAGTCCTTTTATTCATTAGGGGCAAGACTATATCATATTGATTACGTAGGCCTAGGCTTTAATAATAAGAATTTATATGAATTTTAATTTTTGCATGTGTAAGTGTTGCGTACGAAATACATGCGGAATATGTTTTTCTCTGTTACAAAAGACAAATCAAGAATATGTGCACACATATAAAACAAAAATTAAAATAAATATGAAAAAAATATTTGCACTTTAAGCTAATACTCAAAGTAATACATATTTGACAGGAAGACGTAATTCACGATAATATTAACTGAAGCTATATGAATGCTTTCCTTGCTAAAACGATTGATTGACTACACTTTCTGAACCTTCTTCAATTTTCATCTCAAAGCTCCTGACTGACGGTTTGGAATTTTTTTTTTCATTAACAGTAAATAATAACACCCTCTAACGAAAGTTGTGGTAATCAAAATTTAGTTAAAAAATTTTTTTAGGAAAACAAATAATCACTAAATACGAGATGAAATTGATTTTCTATCTTTACTGACTATAGGGCATAAGAAAATGTCAGCAAAAACACAAATTTTATCACTTTTCTCGAATTTTATTCTTATCAAGTTAATCGTTAATTGTTGTGAGTATGAGTGTGAGTGTATGTACATATTTAATTGACTGTTGCCTAGAATCGCAAAATCAATATTGCGATTGATAATAAATTGCGTAATTTCTTTTGATGCATTATAACGCATTAATAAGATGAGCGTTAGCTTGAAGGGACTTAAGAGACATATGCGGAAAGTCTCGATTTTAAATAGTTACTTACACGCTTGCATTTGCTTCGATCAACGAGCAGCCGTATTAAATGGATTTTGTTTTTGTTGCTTGTTTGTCTTTCAAAACCACATTCAATTGAATAGTTGGGTTTCAGATTAGGGTTTACTGTCGTTTAAGCTGGTGGCAAGAATTATCTGGATATGTACGACACCTTAGCTGTGGCTCTGTAACAAACGAACGCATGCACATATCCACGCACCGGTATGTTTAATTTACAGTTGTTCTCTCTCTCTCTTTGTAATAGAACTTTCTTATGTTCTATAATTTGCATCATGTTACCTACAACTACAACTCTGAATGTCTTCGGTTCAAAAATTTCTGTCATGTCTTCTAGTTATAACGTAATGTTATGTCAATGTTGGTTTCTTATCATCGACACAATTTGTCATATTGAAAATGTAAATGTAAGCAATAACGTATGTAAAATACAAATATATATATATATATATATATATACATATATATATGCGTATGTGTATGTGTATAAGTATATGTCTATGCGTACCTGTACATATGTGTAAGATTTTGTGCAAGTCACAAATTTCGGTGTAAGTGTCTTTGAATTGCGGTTTTTATCACTTTACTGCCAAATGATGCCTTCATTCGGCAAACTGTTGTGGCAACAATTTCTGACGCCTTCAGTGCCAAATGTTATATGTCTGTCTAATCTAACCTTAGCACCTTAAAGTGTTTGTAATTGCTTGCAGTTAGAAGTAGAAGCTAAATGAATGGATGGATGGATGGATGGATGCATGGATATGGTATGCGTTTGTTTACCAAGAAAATTTGTTGACATTGACTTTGCAAACATCAATAAACATATAAATATCATCATTTTTATGGGGAAGCGAATATAGAGTAAGTTTTTATTTTTTCTCTTTTTCCTTTTCTTTCCTTTTTTTTTTTTATTTTTGTTTTTGCGAGCATTTAAATGTACAAAAAAAAAAAATGAAGGGAACCGGGCGCTTAACCAAACAACAGCAACAGCCGCGAATGTTATGTGAAATATATGCAAAGCTTACGCTCAAACACGCACACACATACATACATACACACACACACTCACGTGTGCATATATGCATGCTTTACCTTAGCTTGTACTAAAACGTTTATGTTCATCGTCATCGTCATCGTCATCGTCATCGTCATCGTCATCGTCATCGTCATCATCATCATCATCATCATCGTCATAATCATCATCAGACGAGACGAGTAGGAATTATGTTGTCATAAATCATTAGCAAATCAATTACTAACAATTTGTAATCAATATGCTTAAGCATGTACGAACATGAATCTCTGCCATGTGCGTGTGCATTTGTATGTGTGTATGCGGGTGTGTGTGTTTGAACGGGTGTTTATGCAATAGTAGCAATTGCAGTAGCAAGAGCAGTAGTGACAGTGGCGGTAGCAGGAATTCAAAACAATACAAATCTTAACTGTCAAAAGTAAACGACAGTCTTTCTAATCTAACAAACAATTCAATAAATCACTTAACCCTTTGCTGCCACTTCCGCCCTGTTCGAATCAAATGATGCATTATGATAAAACTGGACGCACAACTATACGCATATACGTACGCATATATATATATATATATAAATTCACACACACACACACACACACACACAGAGAGACAGAAACACATATGCATATTCATTTATAAACCAAAGTTGAAACATAATTCAAAATTGAAATTTGCTATACAATCAATTGCATACAAATCGTTTGCTCAATAACAATAACAACAACAACAGCAATAACAAGCAAGCACTGCAACAGTAATAAGAGACAATGCCCGTAAACATAAATCTTCATAACTTTTGAACAGTCCAGTATTTGCATTATTCTAAGTGCATTTCGAGAGGCACGAGAGAGCGGTAGTTATGGAAAAGGTATTTACTTGCACTTGCACTTGCACTTACACTTACACTTACACTTGCACTTGCACTCGCACTTGCACTTGTAAGGGTAGATAGACTAAGCCGAGATATGCAACACATATGGAAAGTTATACTTAAGCTGCAAATCCGTAATTTTGAAAATTGTTCACAAGTGTCATAAATCAATAAAGTACCAATAGAGAGAGCTCTCGTTGCAAAAGATGCATTTTATACGAAAACTCCTAAACTGTACAGAGACGTAGTATGTTCCAAAAATTTTCAAAGACAAAATTTAACTTCAAACGTAAGAAAGCAAGAAAAAGAAAAAAAAAAAACAGGAAAATGAAAGAAATTTTTAACCTTAAGTTAAATAAAAAGTATATAATATTTTATTTGAGATGCTTAACTCCCCTGATTCTATGCTGCATTGCTCCTACTTAATGCGTCTTTGCCCTTTGACAAGTAAACTAAAGATGACATTAGGAAACGGTGTCCACATAACGCAATTGCCTGGATGGCAATGGCGTGGCGTGCAAGTCAACGCACAATTCTACAATTTCGAAAATGCAAATTTTGCAAAAGGATTTAAAACACTTAACTGCACACATACATGCATACAACGTGTCTGCCAAGTTACTTTACAAAGAAAGATGAACGAACAACATCATGGCAACAGTAGCTGGCTACACATTTATTAAAATTTCAATTGAATTCTAAATCAATCAGATTGAGACGACGACGACAGCAGCAGTAGCAGCAGCAGCAGCAGCAGCAGCAACGGCAGCAAGGATCCGAATGACGAGGCGAGGTATGCACTTGAGAAGTTCCCAAGCATCGTGCGTGCGGAGTGCAAGCAACGTATCTGCTATTCTGGTAAGAACACACAAATCATAAATCTCTCATATTAAATTATAAAAGAGATGGCCTGCTCTTAAAAACAAAGCACAACGACGACACCAACAACAACAAAAACAACAACAACAACAACAACAGCAATAACATTAAGAACAATCATGGAAACGAATTGATTTGATATATTAATGGCTCTAGTATCACCGACCGACGACGACGACGGCAATTATAGTCAAATTCGAAACTTGAATTTCTGTTACATTTAACAGAGCATATACGGAGTGTATTGGAGAGAGGGAGGGAGAGAGAGAGACTTTAACTTGTAAAATACAATTTGAACAGCAGCAGCACCGATATGAAATCTATTTACAGTTTCATTGTTTCTTTCATGTGCGTGTATGTATGCGTGCATATTTATACTTTAATATTATTACACATACACAACATACAATACGTAGAGACATACTTGCAGTTATAATATGTATTTAAAAGATATGGTTTTTCTTTGTCTTTTAGAGCCCATAATAAATAATGACAAGATCCCTCCCCTATCCCATCCTTCCTCACTTTAAATCCTTTCAACTCTATATATGCAATATATTAACACCTTTCTTCTTACTAATGAATCACATTACATGTTATTTATATACGCGTGAGTATGTGTAGAACAAATGAAAATTTATGTGCGGAAAGGATTGAAAATAAATTTTCTCTATGCATATAAATAAATGTGTGTGTGTATGAATTCTGTTTTATATTTTATAATAATAACAAGTAGCTGCTGGATTGGATGGAAAATTGCATCTATACTGAAAGGATATCCTGTCGTTATTGTTCTCTTATTGTTGCTGTTTACTTACGTAATGCAGGCCATTCTATGCCTGCATGCGACTTGTACTAAATGCTTTGAAGAAAATTGAAATACTTTCAGGAAGAGAGCCGACAGAATCTTCAACCGAAGATCATAAGAAAAATATATATTTTCTTTATAAACTAGATATGCGACGAATGTTCCAACTGCAATAAATTGGATGACATATCATGCGATCGATAGGCGAATCTCTAAATCATTTATGAAAGGCATAAAGATGAACTTACTCGGACAAGAAGTAGGGTAGAATAAATTGCATTTTCTTTTTAAAGGGATGCATTTTTCCTTCTTCTTCTTCTTATTCTTCTTTGTTCTTTTAAGCTAAGCATCAATACGCATATTAATATGTATTAGAAGGAAAAATATTTTTTATATGCGGGAAAAATATTTTTTATGGCGTAAGTTAAGTTAATTGATTATTGGAGCATGTTTGGCGGCCGACTACATCTGTTTCTCGAATAGAATTCTTGTGAATGTTTGGATTTAGTTTTGAATCAGTTTTTACTATGAAATCTGTTTTTAACACTTGCGGTGTTACGGACGTTGGGACAAATCACCACTGTGTTCACTATTTATTTTTATATATTTCGCTCACCACCTCAAAGAAATATTTTACATATATATATATATATATGTATGTGCATATATGTGCATATGTATATATGTATAGATTAGGATCAAAAAAATATTGTTTATAAGTGTGGACGTATGAGTCGATCGAGTCGATGCTTTTTTTTTTTTTACATTCAAGTTTTGAGTGATCCTCGGAAATTTTCGCACAAGCTCTTAGATGAACATTTCACAATGTATGTATGTGTGTGACTCATATTGCACGCATCATATCCATCTTTTAATGAAGTTTGAGAAGATGCTTAGCTCACACGCTTTTTCTTAGCATAGTTTTACATAACACACACACGACATTGATCTTCTTTTAGCACATTTTTGGATAATCTTTGACATCACATACATAGTTTTTCTTCTTTAGCGAATTTGTAGATAGCACCCATTTTCTCAGAGTACATTCTCATCCTATTAGGGAAGTCTTAGATGCTCTTCCAGGGGCATTTCTTAATTCTACGCAACGCTTTAAATGATCCTCAGATAACAATTGAATTTTCTTACGCGAAGATTTTGATGATCCTTAGATTGCGTCGGTTTTCTTAGTAAACGTAGTAAGCGTAGGAAATATTTGTACTAAATTTCGGGTAGTTCGCAGCAGAAGCTTCAACTTCATCTTCCTATGACGGTTTTTCTGCATAATCAACCTTTCAACAACAGACGACAGAAGCAACAGCAGATCGAGAAACGTATGATCAGAGAAAAAAAAAATCAAATCATCTCAAAATCTTACATTAATCAAGGATCTGTGCGGGTCTGCACGACTCTACACGACATTGATATCAAACATATCCGCCGCATGTCTTTGGTGGGGTTGGCCGTAGCGGTGACGGTGGCGATGGCGGCCGCTATCATGTCAAAGCAGAGTATAATGTTTGTGTATAACGTTTGTGTTGTGTAAGAAATATAAGAATAATTGATTTTTTAATTCTGTGAATATATAAAATTCGTAATATTTTAATAGACTTAAATGCACTCCTGCATGCACGCTTTGCGTTGTATTTATGACCCACTTAAGGGCCTAAGATATTGTGAATGATTAAAGTATCAACTGATGACGCCCAGTTTAATTAGTTATGTCATAATATAATTGAAACTTAGGACACGCATCAAACTGTATGTGTGACACACCAGAGCCTTTTCAATTCAGACATTGACTATGGAATAATGGAACCGCAATACAAGGGAGGAAGAAGGTGACAAAATTAATATGCTTTTCAAACATTTTATAGGTATATAATGTTTATATATATATATGTATGTATAGACATATATAGTTACTCGCTTAGCAGTGGTAGCACGCGTATTAAGCTCTCATGTGTCAGAAATGCATAGTAACACACAAATTAGTGAAGAATTAATTGTAATCATGCACGCATTACGTATTTAAATAGTTCTTCAAAAAAAAAAAAAAAAAGAAAAAAGTAAGGTTAGGAAAAAAAAAGAAAAGGACATTCAACCCACCAAGAAGTTACACATGCCTGGTCTGGTGACGGCTTTTCACGATTACGATGTTATTGTGTAAGTTGAAACATGATCATGGAATGCGTTTTATGTGTTTTTCATTTAATCGGATAAAATTCATTATTTTATAATTATCGTTATTGCTGCCATATTTCTATGATTTCGAAGCTCTCCCTCCCTCTCTCTTTCTCTGATAAATGATGTTAGGTGCGTGCATATGATTTATGCTTAGCTAAGCATTATTTGTCGTCCTTGGCGACGGCGGCGGCGGCGGTTATATTGCTTGTATTGCGTGTTAATTTCTATTAAGATGAACTATCTGTCGTTTTTTTTTTTCTTCTTTTCTTTTTGTTTCCTATTTGAAGGATGATTTGAAGTTAAATTGTTGACTTTCTTTATCTATTTATTTTTGTTTTTGTTTTTTTGTTGCTTGAAAAAGCATTTAATTATATAATTAACATACCACACCTTAATTTCAATAGGAATTTATTTCTTAATACTAAAGCATAATTAATTTTGTACGCATTCAGTCGCGATGATAAAACATTTGAGAAAATGATTGAGAAAAATTTCAACAATTTTTTATTTGATTCGATGACTTAATCGCAATACTGAATGAATTGAAAATAGGCTCAAATTTTACCCCTAAACCAAAGGCTATTCATACACTATAGGTTATAGGTTTCGAGGAAATTATATGATAAGCGAGTTTGCATAGATTGCATTTTTAATTAATTCAAAATTAAAGTTGCCATGCACTACCATGTACATGTATATGTATATAAATTGTGTATAAACTTGTATTAAGATTTTTGGTATAAACATTAGGTATTATGTACGTATATGAATGTACATAATATGAATGTATTTCCTTTATAACTGCATTAATACACTACAGTAATATCTCAACTGTAAAGTTAGCCTAACACTTATGTATAATACATATGTGCAACTGAAGCAAAATTGCGAGGCAATTCAGCATTAAATTCAAATACGATTTTCTATGTTTGACGAATCTGTACATTTTTTTGCAAAAGTATGATTATATTTATATGGTTGCGCTTGAGAGATGGAATTGAAATCAAAACCTTGCTGTATGGTAATTCAGAACCAGGCTTGTTAATCAGTGTATAATGGTCGCTGTGGTAACTGAAACTAAAAAAAAAAAAAAAATATTAAAAATAACATTAGAAACGCAGGCAGATCTTATGAAAGCATAATGATGGAAATAATTAATTTGCCTGTTTATAAAATTTCATTAAGACTAGGGCCTTTTCCTGTCCTATGTTACAAGCGTATACACATACATGTCAAATTCAAGCATATTTATGAATTTTTTCGATTTTTTTTTTTTTTCTTTTTCTCATTTTAAAACAAGCTATGTATTCCCACTCTTTTCCATGCTTTATTTTTATATTTTTTACATCATTTTCATACATTGAATCTAAAAGCTCTTTTTCCTCATTATATGCATCGACTAATACTAAAGTGTATTTTACACATATACGTGTGTATCCACACGCATATATATGTATAAATATATATATATATATATATATATATGTATAAATACATACATTCAAGTTCTACCTACTGCTGGAAGTTTTACATGAAAAGAACGTTAAAGAAAAATTTTTTTACATTTATAATTCTGTCTGTATGTGTGCATTTGAAAATTCAAACGAAGTGCAATGATTTTCTGCATTTTTTTTCTAATTTTTTTTTTTTTTTTTTTTTTTTTTTTTTATATTTCGTCAAAAGATGGAAGTGCACTAATTCGTTCTTTTCACTTGTAACACCCAACCTAAGATTCTAAACCGATTTAGCTCGATCTGTCTATGTGCACATATGCTACGAGCATTCCGAAAATCGCGAAAAATCCAACGCTTTAAAACAGCCTGGGAACGGTTAAAAGGCAAAAAATAGCAATTTTCGATTTATTTTTGCTATACACGGCAACCGTGAAGTGGATATAGGCCTAAATATGTTATAGATGTCAAGCCGAATTTCAATTCGCCAAATCGGATTAATACGCCCATAATTAACGGGAAAGTAAAATGCGCGCAATTTCTCTTGAAGTGAAAGATATTCAAGGCGAATATAACGTTTGTATTTTTTCTGCCTCCCCCCCTTTTCGCTTCTCAAATAATGAAAAAAAGAAAGAAAAATAAAAATAAAAGCATGCAAACGGCAGCACACTTAGAATCAAAACGGATGTTTGCCATGAATGGCACTTCTGTTCTGCTGCACATTTAATAAAGCGCAAGTATTTGTCAACATCACCATCAACATTAACATCAACATCAACATCAACATCAACATCAGCACATCGTTCCTGTATATATTCTCTTCGCCTCATAAGCAAAGAGATCACAAAGTTGGTGAAGAAGAGAGGAATATATTTTAGTCCATCCATAATCACTTCTTTGACACAACATTAAATGAAACTTACACAGGCCTTGGAGATTGGGATCTGATCTGATCTGATAACCCCTTTTGTAATAACATAAGAAGAAAATATTATTTTATACGAGGAAAAATTGTTTACTATCATTATTAACAGCTCCAAAATGTATGCTACAAAGTTCAACAAAACTGATAAAGAAAACTTGAAAAAAGTCGAATTTCACTTTGCATGTGAAAGGTTTCAACGGTCAGTTATATAGCAGAACTTTTGAAAGTTATCAATAGTGATTTGTTTAACGGAAATTTCGCAGTTAAATCCTGTTAACATCTGCTTGTATTTTATTAATATTTAAAATCGTCGTACAATGCTTTTATTAACTTTTATGTCCATTATATCGTAGCAATGTTATGGAGTAAGGTTCCTTTTTTCCCCATACGAAGATGTTATATACGTTAGCACATCTCTATCAACACTTAACTTGTTGTCTGGGCTTTTCCAGTATTTGATATTTAAAGTCGTCGAATGAAAGATTCGATGAATGATGAAACCAAGAGAATCTTTGAAATGATTAGCAGTAGACGATTGAATGTGGATCAAATATGACAACAATACGATAAGAAGAAACCATGGTCCAAGATAGGTGATGAGGCTACACAAGTTGTGGGAAAGTTCGGGTTGATGCCACGTAAAGGAAGGTTGACGGATTAAAATGAAATCGTGCACCGGCAAATGTTTCGAGATATTGGCCACATAATTGATTCTATATTCGACTGCCAACAACTAATGTGATTGAACCGCAAAGTAAAGCAATAGCGATCGGAATTGATTAATAGGAAAGACATCGTTTTCCATTGCAAAAGTTCGAGATAACACACACAGTTAGTAACTCAGGGAGTAGGATACCTCGACACCTTTAATATATTACCGTTTGTTTCTTTATTTAAAGAAATGCCTTAACTGAGTAAAGGCAACTTTACCAGAGGTCCTGTGAAACGCATTTGGTTTAATTTTTCGCCCAAACAACCCAGAATTTCTAAGGAAAGAATTGTCGATCAACACGACACATATTCGGTTTAATAACGTTTCTCTAAAGTGATAAAAGGTAATGTTTAGAAAAGTCAGGAAGTAGTGCAATTGGTTGATCTTTCGAAAAACCAATTCGTATGGATTTTGTTGCAACTTTACGTGAAATTCCTGAGAATAGCTGCTCTTGATAGAAGCTAAAATCAATTAAAGCTTTAGAGAACATGACTTGATTAATTAAATAGAAGTTCACCGGTCATAGTAAAGCGACGATTAACGTAACTGAGAAAAGCTAGAAAATGTAAAGAAAAAAATCGCAGCTTATCTGCTTGAAATGTTTATGTCTCTGCATTGTGTAAAACCAACAACTTATTGTAAGTTAAAAACAACTTCTTTCCAAATCTCATACATGGCATCCTTGTGATATTCATCATGACATCTTCGGGAGTTACTGCCCGACAGAGCAAAGATTTATCATTAGTTAGTAAGCAAGCAGATCAGTATTCAATATAATATATATTCACGGATCAGAATTTTCACTACGTACTCGTGTCAACATATGTTAAAAATGTAATAAACAAAAATTCGTAGAAATTGCAAAATCGAGACCTAGAGATGGAGTCAAGATTCTCGTCTTTCCATCTTTCCCAATGCCATTTATTTATATTGCATTACAAATGAGGCAATTAATGACCTACAATAGGAAATCCGGATGGACCGAATAAAAATTCTAACGGAATGGAGGTTCAAAACCCAGTCGCATCGTGGGTTCTTTTTAAATTCCATTAAACACAAACACATTTCTTAATAGTTATACACGCTATTGTCAAGATATTGGTTGGACTTGATAGACTTCTTTCTACACATTAGATTGCAACATGCACATCGATGTTCATTGGTTTTCGAAATTGTATCTGCTTCTTCTTATCTAATACTTTTGAAAACTAAAATTAAAGAAATCGTTTAATTTCCGCGGGCCATGGTATGGTCTTGTCGTCAAAATGCCTTGCGCCCAGCCGAATAATCCCGGCTCGCTTCCTGGTGCCGCGTACCAAATAAATTTAAACTCTACTCGATATGTCATAGATAGACGAGAATTTATTTCGTCGCAATCTAGGCAAAGATCGTTAATCGCTAATTTTGAATCTTACAAAAGATGAGGAAATCTTTTAGTTTACCTTACTATCAGTACACTTGGCATATGGGTCAACGCCTTATTCATAACATGCAAGTGCTTTTCTAAAGAACAATCGTAGTTTGCGGACAGATGTCATTACTACTAGATGAAGTTTTACCTTTCCGAGTACCCAAAGCGAAAAAAATGTACAGCCACGCTGGCTGAAAATGAATCCTGATAGCATAGCATAAAATTTGAATTCGGATGAAAAAAAAAAAAAATCCAGAACGGAATGCCTATGATGGCCGGGCTTTAACCCATCGGATTATCATTGGGTCACAAAACGCCCCAAGATTTTGTCTTGACTGAATATAATTTCTTTTCTTATTCTTATCCAATCCGTATCAAAATAGCAAATTTTTTATATCCACCTTTTCTAGGGTACCTGCATGTGTGTGTTTGAATGCAAACTGAAGAAAAAATCCCTACGCTCGATAAACATCGCACATCGTAACATATTCGGCCACAATCATATCGGTGCACAAGTTGACAGCACGTCATAGATACGAACGTAAGACAATATTGACATTGGTTTCTGCTTAATTTATGTAGTTGTCCGGCCTTGCGAACGAGCCGTTGTGCGAATAAGGAAATAATTAAACTTCTGAAATCGCAAGATTTTGATTTTTAGAAACGGACAATGGACGGACAATGGCGCTGCAAGCGTTTCACACATCCAGTATACCATCTGAGGTCCGAGCGAAGAGAGAAAGTTGCGGAAAATTTTGACGCTTTCACAGTTTCCATCATAGACGAAAGAACAAAATCGTAGATCGGGCATATAACAAATGTATTACAAACATAGTTTCAAAATACTGCCCTTTTGCTTTACGCATTTTATTATCATATCAGTATACGCGAAACGGCATCAAGTTTGTTGACAATTTGTGCGAACATTTATTTCACTTAATAAGTGAAAAAATGCAATCACACGATTCAGGCTTATATTAGTATCAGGGAATAAAATCCTGAATGTAGATTTTATTGGTGAGATCTGTTATCTACATGCCTCTTGTTGATACTGTGATTGTTGATCGTGATGATGGCGGCGGACGACGGACGACGACAATGATTGGAATAATGATGACGACGATGAAATTCTAAGTGTGTCGTTTAGTTGAATTGCAATTGTCGAGTTGAGAAGAGTAAGAAATTCATTGAATAAGACAGTGAATAAGAACAAACGTAAATTGTTGAATTGACTCAGTTACGTGTTATATCTATTCAAGTAACGATCGCGATCTTGAAAATAACACCAAAAACATTTTAAAAATTGTATCAATTTAAGAAAAAAAAAAAATAAAAAAATAAATAAATAAATAAATAAATAAATAAATAAATAAAGACCAAATAGATATATATATATATATATATATATATATATATATAGCGAAATCGATTAAAATATTTATCAATCATCAAAAATCATAATGAATGTGGATGAAGTAAGAAAAACTTTGCAACGTTTCGGTTGGGCGGATTATTTGGTTTTTACACTTATGTTGGCCAGCTGTGCTGTGATAGGCATACATTTTGCTTTGAAAATGCGTCGAAAATCAAAAAAAACATGCAACATTAAGGATGCTGAAGATGATTATCTCGTAGGAGGACGTAAAATGAAATTATTTCCCATCACCATGTCGTTAATATCAAGGTATGCCTTTATGGCCAAAAATTACCTTTAAATTGCCCTTTAAAAAAAAAAAAAATTAAAAATAAAGTACACACATATATATATATATATATATATATATATATGTTTATAGTATATATGGACATATATCTATGTATGGAAAGATATGGAAAAAAGAGTCAAAAAGGTCGTCATCATCATCATCTACCTACACGAGTCGGTCGGGTAGCGTTTACAATTTAATTTTTCTATTATTATGCAGGTTTTCATCATCGTCATCGTCATCATCATCATCATCATCATCATCATTATCATCATTATCATCATTATCATCATCATTACAGAAATGCATACATTATTTAAATTCTACATTATTATAAGTATGATGTATGTACGTGCTTATGAGTATATCTTCTACCGGTACATGCCGTCCGTACATTCGTACTTGTATTAATTTCAAACTTTTTATGAATTTATTTAATTTTCTCTTTTTCTTCGCATTCTTCTCTAAACGAATTATTCCGGGCATTTGCATTGTGTGGCATTTGTCGCGACAGTGGCAAACGTACCTATTTCTTTCTTTACAATTCTATTGTTTATAATTAATAAATTGGTTTGACATGTAATCTACACATAATTTATGTGATTTAAGTGACAACATTTACACATACAAAATATATATAATATAAAAAAATGAGAAAATATATAGAAAAAGCAAAAGGATCGACTCATCGCCATAGGTGTCGTCTATCTTCCCTTCTAGTTTAAGTGAAAAGATTATATATATATATTTTTTTTTTATTTCTTTATTTTATTTATTTTTTTTTTTTTTGCATTTTTTATTATTTAATTTAAGGTATCACACGCTATATATGTAAATGACTTTGAATATTAGAAGAAATTATTTTTCTCTGCATTAGCGTTTTGCAAAATAGAGTAAAAAAACCAAAAAAAAAACATATTTTATTTTTTTCAATCCTGAAATCAATTTGAAAAATTGTATAATATTTATTTGTAAAAACTATGTCTGTAATCTACCAAAAAACAGAAAAAAAAAAAAAAAACTAAAAAACAAAAAAACAAAAAACAAAAATAATAAATAAATAAATAAAAATAATTTGTAATAGTTGGACAATACGTTCTGCGACATTTGAAAAAAAATTCGTCACTAAGTTTCTAAGCAGTAAATACCATGCACACTAAACAACAATAACAACAAACAAAAAAGCAGACGACAACCGTATGCAATAAATAAAAATTTTGTAATAAATGTCAAGACCTTTTTAGAGGTATAGACATTTTTCATACGATACTACGTTGATATAGTTTTTCGCTAGCAATTAAAGTAGCGCGAGAAAGGGAAGAGCGACGAAGCAGTTAAATTCATTCAGCCACATCCATTCATCCATTCGTACATTTTTATCATAAACCAATTATTACGTATCGTACATAACTAATGATGTACGTTTTTATATATAAAAAAAAAAAAAAAAAAAAATGCTGTCAAGACTTTTGCATCTTATTTTTTACAATTTTTTAGTTTCATTTCCGGCATCACACTTCTAGGCACAACGACCGATGTCTACTTGTATGGCACTCAGTATATGTACACGATAGGATCCCTGCTGATAATGGGCCTTATAATGTACTCGATCTTCCTGCCGGTCTTTCATGAATTGAAACTAATATCAACGTATGAAGTATGAGAACAAATGCTTGTCATCTCCAACAAAGCAGCCTGCACCAACAAAGTCATCCTTTCCAATTCCCTATTCCTCTTAATTCCATCTTATTGCAAATTTCATTCGTTCCTTACTTTATTCTCCTTTCAGCACTTTTTTTTTTTTGTCCCATTTTAAACACACCTATGCCTGCCTACTAATGTCGTTGTTGCAAGTTGTGACTGTTTGATCATTTGATTTTAATTGTTTTGTCACTTTTCATTTAGTATCTTGAGGCGCGTTTCGATAAACGCACGCGATTCTTAGGCTCCACTCTGTTCATATTTGGATCGGTGAGTACTGATTCAATACTATATAGCCTCGCTATGAATATGAATTCCAAGGCATTTATAGATGGCTTGGCTGCCCATAGTCATTTATGTGCCGGCGATAGCTTTTAATCAAGCCACAGGTATTAATATTCATCAAATAACGCCATTAGTTTGTCTGGTCTGTATATTTTACACATGTGTGGTAAGTTTTACTCACTCCTCTTTTTTTTTCTGCCTCCCTTCAATGAGGATAACTAATGATATTTTGCTTTAAAAAAAGGGAGGCTTGAAAGCAGTCGTTTGGACGGACGTTGTTCAGACTATTATTATGCTCGGCGCTATGACATTGGTCCTTGTTAAGGGCACCATTGAGATTGGTGGACCAGGAGTCGTTTTTCGTAAAGCCTTAGAAAGTGGCCGCATTGAACCACCCAAGTAGGTTGATGTTTAGCGATAAGGAGGCAAAATGTACCTCATCTAATATTGTCCCGTATGTCGAATTTATATCAGTTTCACGTTGGATTTAACGGAACGTTATACGGCCTATTCCTTATTCATTGGCGGTATAGCACATTGGCTGAAATCGAATGCCATCAATCAGAATATGATCCAAAGGTACTTGGCGTTACCGACTCTAAAAATGGCCCGAACCGCAGTTTGGACTTTTATTACGGGCATCATAATATTTTTACTCATTTGTGGTTACTGTGGTCTCTTAATTTATGCCACCTATTCCGAATGCGATCCCTTGCAAACTAAGGTGCGTAATACGTAAGCCCTTCAGATTTTCTAAATTAATCGACTCGTTTTTTTTTTTAGTTAACTCAGCACAAAGATCAACTATTGCCTTTACTAGTGATGGATACCTTAGGGGATTTTCCTGGTCTACCGGGTCTATTCGTGGCAGGAGTATTCAGCGCTGCCTTATCATCTTTATCGACCGGCTTAAATTCTATGTCAGCAGTTATTCTGGAGGATTTTTTCAAATCGTGGGTCACAACCCCATTAACAGCGACCCAAACGGCTTATATAATGCGATCGGTCGTTGTAATTTTTGGCGCTATCTGCGTTGCTTTGGTATTTGTTGTCGAAAAACTGGGAACGGTATTGCAACTAAGCATAACCCTATCGTCAGTGTCGAACGGGCCTTTACTGGGTATATTCACGGCAGGCGTCATGTTGCCTTGGGTAGAAGAATTGGTACGTTTGCGATTACATTAGCAACAGAAACGAAACGAAAAGAAACGAAACGAAACTATATTTGAAAAATTTCATTTGTAGGGCATCTTGTTCGGCGGCATTACCAGCTTAATATTTATGGTTTGGCTTTGTGTGAACGCGAAATTGAACGAAGCTAAAGGCATTAAAATCGATATACGTAAACCGTCTTCCGTAGCAGGTTGCAATTACACGTTTTCAGATTTTACCGCTTTAAGTCTCGTTGCAGATAACTCCACTGAAATTGTAAAGGAAGTTAGGTGAGTAGCAGCTGAAGATCGACTCGTAATAGGTCAAGGAAAAAGTCCATGGCAGGCTTCTCTAAACTATTCGATAGGCTTTTGTCATTCGTTTGGTAAAACCGTTACGTCTGCATCCTATAGAGCTTTTAAGATTTCCGAAAGGGGTGAATTTTACACCTCCCCTCTGAAGATGTCTATGGACATCTGCATATAGGGCTAAGCGACTCTAAAGCCATTTATTGAGTAGAATGCCATGGATTGTTTTCCCTGTTGCAATATTATTAATTGAGAGAGAGAGAGAGAGAGAGAGAGAGAGAGAGTTGAGAAATTCTAATGAAACATTTCAATTTTAGTCCATCAGGTTTCCATATTTACAACATCTCGTTTCTGTACTATACAATGCTTGGTGCTCTGATTACTATAACTATTGCTTCAATTGCGAGTTTTTGCCTGGGATTCAATAAAGTCGAGCATGTAGAGCCTAAGCTGTTGTCGCCGTTTGTGAGGCGCTGGTTGGATAGACGCAACGAAAGAAAACACGCATTTCATCTGTCGAAAAATACGAAACTGAGATCTGGAAAAGTTCAGATGAAGCAAAGCGAGACGAAAGCTTAAACTATTTGCAGTCAATCATAACCGCAATACCTATGCAATAGAATTGAAAGTAAAGCAAGCGATTATTGTTAATTGGTATCTTGTTTTGTTTGTTTCCTTGTTTTCTTTAAATAACTTATTAGAAATAAAAAATTAAAAATAAAAAATGAAAAATGAAAATTAAAAAATAAAAAAGCGTTGAATGGAAACGCACAAATTACGTAAATTATTAAAATATATAAATATATAAATGTATAATCATTTCATTGACTTCTATTGTAATCTATTTAAAAAAAAAAAAAAAAAGAAAAAAAAAAAAAAAAAAAAAAAAAAAAAAAAAAAAAAAAAAAAAAAAAAACGCATAAACAAAAACGTATATATTCTGCTCTAAAGCTTGAGACATTTTCATCTTTTATCTTTTATCTTTTATTATAAATGCATTACGCTTTTCACTTAGCTTCTCTCTCTCTGCCTTTATGTCGTCGACATTTCGCATTTTTACGATATTTTTATTATTTACGGGTATTGAAGTACTGTTTTCACTTTATACAGGCGAACCATAAAAAATTTTTACTTTTTGACTTAAGTAAATATACGTATCTGTAAGTAACAGTTGTTACAGTTTTGCATTGGTGTGAATAAAGTGATCATAAAAAAAAAAAAAAAAAAAAAAAAAAAAAAAAAAATTCTGAAAATAAGTGCGAAAACGTGTGCTGCTGAGCTGACTCTAAATATTTTACGCACACATAAACACTAATGCAGCTCCTTTTTCTTTGTGGAGAGTGGGACTTCACTACCTGGTAACGTATTGTAACAGTTTGATATGTATTAACAAACACTATACGCTAACGGTAAGGTAAACATTAGTTTAACTTATAGTATATAGCAGTAGATGATGCAAAGAAGCCGCCAACGGACGACGGAAGCTTTATCCAAAAGTAAAAAAAAAAAAAAACAAAAAAAGCACAAAATGAAAATTGGGCTTAAGGCAATCATTAGTTTTGTTGACAGTTCAAAGCAATTATGAAAAGAACGAGAAGGAACGAATGCATCTTCACCTGCGCCTTACTTTCAAAATTTAATTCCATTGTAATTTTTTCGGACTATATTCGCACCCACCATCACTTTCTTTAACAAGAACACGACGTAATTAAAATTCATGCAAATTTCGTAATACGTTGTTTTTCTAATTTCAGTAATTTTTGTTATAATGTATGTATGTATGTATGTATGTATGTATGTATGTGTGTGTTTGTGTGTTTGTGTGTTTGTTTGTGTATATATACATGTGTGCTATTATAAATATAATAATAGTTTTTGTTATACGGTTGGATAAGTTACAGTTGTGATTTCATGACATGCACACACATGCACATCCTCAAACATTTCGTATGTGTAGTCATTTCATCCGAAAAAATGTACTCATTGTTCTAATGCTGATGTTAGAGGGAAAGAGAAAAGGCTCTTACGGGCATATTGTTTGTTCTTTGTGTAGATAATTTTTGTCCATTGTTTGTTAATTTATAAAATTAAAAAAAAAAAAAAAAAAAAGAACAAAACGACAAAACGTCTAAACATTGCCTTTGGGATGACTGTCGCTGCTAGTCATCTAACATTTCCATCAACAGCATTGTTGGTCATTAATGAGATTTTAAAACACAGAACTCATATAAAAAAAAAAAAAAAAATTTATATTCAGTTGGAGTAGACCTTTTTTATACCTATCATTAGTCTCTGTACGGCATACGATTGCAAGATTGAGCAAAGATTAAATCTCTCGCTGTGCATAGCACTTTCCATTATAAGCAATATTTTCCTCTTTCCGTCCATATTTTTTTTAAACTTCTTACAATATTTCACTTGTTTCCCTCACTCCAAGAAGGATCTTAGATTTGGCAGACATGTGCATCGCATAAAAATATAGATTTAGAAGACCGTAAGGCATATATAATACATTTTTGGTCAAGTTTAGCGCTTCTCTCTTTGCCAGTCTATCATTTAATTTGTGTATCTGTCTATCCAACTCTTAGTCTGACTGTTTCCCCATCTACCTGCTGCGCCTTCGCTATAGGGGTAAGGAATAAGCACATCCATCTCGCATCCGCACCCATATCAATTCCGTAGGCGATGAAGTATTTTTTCTTACTTCGGGTACGATCGGAAACCGATGAATTAAAGCTGCTTTACTGCAGCAACTCACTCTGAATCCCCGGAGGGATCTGTCTGTCTACCTACCTACTGTCTCTATGTCCGTCTATCTATCTGATTGTACGTCTATCTATATACCAATCTGTCTATTTGTCTGTCTATCTTTCCATTTTTCTATTCATTTATCTTTTCGTCAATGTGTTCGTCTATCTATCCGTCTGTCGATCTACCTCTACGTCCATCTATCGGCAATTTTATCCCTCTTTCGTCTAGTAACAGCACATTTACAACCTCACAACTACGTCTAGAAGAGCAACTTAAATATCAATTTTTTTTTTCTTTGCTTTTTGTTCCACTAATTCGGTGAACCTGCGTGAACGCAGTGCATTGCGCCTTATAATGGCTTATAAAATTATTTAAAATTGTAAAGCAGTTAAAATGCGATATGCGAACTCCATATACTTTCTGCAAGTCTGTTGAAAGTCAGCATCAGCGATGATAGGGTCGGCTACGAAAATGTCGAAACAGAGGTGAATTTATATAAATATTTTTTGGCAAAATTATGTCACTTTCGTATATACGTAAATAGAGAAACCAAGATTAAAAGTTCCTTATAGTTCTCTATAGGTTGTTGTCCATCCATTGCTATCCATTCCTAAAGGATCGAAATAAAGTGTAATTGTAATGTATGCGTTTGTAACACAAAGATATATGCAGCCATCTGCCTGCCCACAGCTCCCACAATAGGCGAGAAACAACCTTTACCTATACAAAAAGTGAAGTTTGATTCTCCCACAAAGAAGGCCGCAAATAGGCGCAAATCATTCACTTAAGGTTAAGCTAGAGAAATAGATGACACACACGCCCACAAATCGCGCATCTTACAATTTTTCGTATATTTGTTTGCGATGCTTGGATATTCAAGATACGCTACAAGACGAATAGAACTTTCGTGCTTGTCTTTTTCAATTTTAATCACATGAATTTTTTGTGTTTTGCTCATGTATACGTAAAAAATTCTTTTGGTCTTTCAACAAAACTTGTAAATATTATAAGTTCACAAAACCCTTTTGAGCATTTATTGCATTTCGAAGTTGAAAAGAGTATAAAAAAAAAAAAAGTAAAAAAAAAGAAAGTTTTCTCTTCTGCATTACTATACATAATTTTCTTTTTTATTTCGTGTAACTTGTGTTTTTTAAGAAAAAACGAGAAAGATCCTTAAAACAAAATGCAAATACAAAAGTTTTTCTTTTTATGAAACAAATATATATAAAAAAAAATGTGGATGTGCGTGAGTTGAGCTCATACTCTTTGACACACTTAAAGCAAAAAATCCATTTTGAAAACCACAATACAAACTTTAGGTTTTGTTTGTCCTCAATCAAACATACAAATATATACTCACTTATATTATATATACACCCTCATAAACGCACATATACATATATATATATATATATATATACATAAACAAATATACGAACATACAAATATAGAAGCAGCCCCAAAATGTTGGCCATCTATCACCGACCACCCAACCGAACCGGAATTTCTTAAGAGCTTTTTCTCCAAGTGGCAATACATCTTACAATGACCACCAAATGTTTCTTCATATTATGGTCTCTTCATATACTCGTTACTACACCAGCAACAACACCAGCAAAAACTAGATGAATTTTTTCTATTTCTGTTGTTGCTGTTTTTTTACTCTCGAGTACTTTATTTGAGTTGTTCTAACACTTGTTGTTGTAGTATTTTCTTGTTTTCTAGCCTTTTTTGCTTTCTTTTTCTTTTTTTTTTTTTTTTTGGTTTCAGATGAAGTGTTCTTTTTGCACTTTTGGCCATTTTCTGTTTGTTTAGAACACAAAAATAAAAGATTAAGTAAAAAACAGATATGGGGTTCGGGGCAGAAAACGAATTCATTTTTTTCTTTTTTTTTTCTTTTTATACTTAACAAGACGGAAAACAACATTCAATCGAAAATCCAATAAAACATTTTTCGCTTATAGAAATTAATTAATTGAAATCGAATTTCCGAATATTATTATATTTTATTTTATTATTTTTATTTTTTATTTATTATTTTTTATTTATTTATTTTTTTTTTGATTTGAATTATTACTGCAGTTAGTCGACTCACGACTCTACATATATATATATATATATATAATTCTGACTTTATAGTTCTTAGAAATTCCTTTCGCTTAACTTTTCATAAACAGTAATTCCTTAGGACATCGTCAACATTTTCAACATTATGATCATCCATCCATCTGAATATTTCTTAAAAAGTTTTTCGCAAAGTTTTCAAGTTCTTTTAAAATCGTTTTTAACTCATCCCATCCCTTTCCTATTCTATTTCTTTCTCTTTCTTTCTTTCTTTCTCTCGCTTTCACGTCTTTGAAGACAAATACAAAATACAAAATGCAAAATGCAAAATGCAACAAAAACAAAAAAAAAGGGCATGAAGTAAAAAAGAAATATCTTACAATTTTAATTCTGGACTTTTAATTGTTGCTATATATATACCTATTGTGGACGTAGCTATCAATGTACACGGCCTTGCATGTGTTTGTGTCGTTGCTACAGTCTTGCGAAATTTTCTAAATTCTGAAAGTATTTTTCTCTATTCGTTTGTATGAGTGTTTGTGTGTGTTTGTGTGTGTATGTGTGTATGTGTGTGTTCAGCTTGTTCGTTCAAAAGTTTCAGGTGTCTTTAGTGGTGTTCTAATTACTAACAAACTTAATTTCTTTTTTGTCTTGCTATTGCGAAGAGATTTGTTGTACGGAGAAAGTTGATCTTAGTAAGAAATATTTTTTTATTTTTTTTTATTTTTTATTCTTTTGTAAGTAGTATAGTAACAACAGCAAAAAAAAAAAAATATATATATATATATATATAAATATATATATATATATATATAAATATATATATATATACAAAGTGTATTCTTTGCGGCTGCTTTAGTGATGGTGATTAAAATACTCCTAAAATGTTAATGTTTGTTATGGCATTTCATTGCTGGAGATTCTTTGGCAGCGACAGAGAATCATGTTTTTAAGTTGTTTATAGCTTAAGGCCAAAATAATGACCACATGTGTATAAATTTAAGGTTTTGTCTAAGACAGTTTAACAAGAAGTTAGTGGTTACTATTCTCGACTTTTAAAAATTTATAGCCAGCCAAGAATATGGAAAGTTTTTCAAAATATTTTATACAAATTTTTATACTCATTCACCAAAGGGAGCATATTCGATCAGGCAAACACTTTGATATGCACGCATGATTATCTATTTAAACTTTAGTTAAACATAAGCGGCCCTCCTCTTTTCCCAAACACCATCTGCCGAAATCGCGATTGCAATTCAAATCCAAAAAAACTAATAAATAAATGGGTGGACGCTTGGCTTGATCGTCGTAAACACAAAGCCAATAGTTACAGCTTAGCAACGTAACAAATATTTGCATTCGAAGGCGAAATTTCTTCGCCTTTTTTTTTTAACTCGCTAGCAATTCGCCGATAAATAAAAGCGATTAGTTTGAATTTAGTGAGAAAGTTCGGCGACGCTCACCTACGGCTTCAACTTTTAATATTTGAATAAAAACATCTCCGTATCAAGTGCAAGATGCAACTAAGTCAACTGCTAGGGGGAAAAAAACCTGACATGTAAAGAGTATTTTCAGTTTGCAACATGCTTCACGAAATGTGATTTGATATGAAAAATGCGCGATACACGATATGTGTCGACAATTAGCGCAGCGTCGTTCTAACTTGCAAGCAACTATCGTAGCTGAGAAGTCTTGAAACATTGTAGAGGTGCACTTACAAAATGTAAATATTTTAGAGGTCAAATTGAATGCATTCACGTCAACTACGGTCTCCCATATCTTCGAGACTAGTACTAAGTGGGTAAGAGCTCGATCAGCTGAGTACGAGACTTACTTTATACCATTGATTGGGTTCTTGGCTAAAAACTCTTGCAAAAGATGTCAAATCATAGCAAGTCAGGCACAATGTTGAGAAACCTACATATGTTTACCTCTTAGGCTTTACTCCTGCTTGCGACTTTTTGCCAGAATCGAAAAACCTTATTGACATCTCGGTCTTCTTTCGTAAGCATTTTTTTTTTTTTTTTTTTTTTTTTTTTACGCTTCTTAAGATTATACGATTCTTACGATTCTTAAGATATAGATCTGTACTGATGCAAAGGAACCGGTGTGCATTCTTTGCTCTACGAACAGTTGGTATCGCAATTCATCACAATAGACCCATTAAGGTCATGTATGTTCAGGTACAGTAATAAGCAGTAATAGCAAAACGCCAATGAAAGAAGAACACAAGAAAGCTCGGACCTTTTACATATAAATGAGTGAAACAATGATAGCATGAAACTGATGCGTTCCTTGGAATCTGTTCCTCTTGGCTTAGGCTTGCCGTGGTTGACAAATAAATTGAATTAAGCGCAAAGGAGATTAAATTTCGAGGATCGAATTACATCGGAAGTGACTTATCTTAAAAAACTTCCTTCTTAAACCTTCTTCTCTTCTCTTCTTTTTCTTTTTCTTGTTTTTTGTTTTGTTTTTTCTTGTTTGAATTCTTCCCTTTCAGTAAAGTATTGCACTTCGGACATATAAGCCACAAATTTATTGGCTTAGTCCAACTTTACTCAAAAAACCCAAAAAAAAAAAAAAAAAAAAAAAATTCTTCCCTTTTGACAAACATGTATATAGCACGTGATGCATCCGTTTATTAAGCAACTAATTTACGTCGTTTAAAATTATTTCTCACGCTTCTCAACATGCTTCAAATTACGGAACAAGAAATAGTCCGAGAAGACCAAATTGGGCGGACGTTTAACTAGCGCTCAGTTTAGCGCAATGATTCTTCTCGAACAAAAGGTTTGCTTTATGATCTCTTACAGAAATCTCTTCTTTCGCTGCTTCTGGAAGGAAATTTTGGTGTTGGCAACAGTAGCAAAAGTCTTTGCTGATAAGTTGATGAGCGTCGTTTTCTTACGCTTGATTTCCGGCATCGGTTCAGTGACTAAGTGTACCGTCATACGGAGCTGAGTTTCATACAACACTCGCTTATCATTTTCGGTTAGCAAATTGTCCAACTAACCAACATATTCGCCGTCACATTCGTCTAAAATCAATGGGACTTCATCAACACTTTTCCGATCTTTAATCACGCGGCCGAGTTTGGCACAAAGCTCAACTTGCCCCAATTTTTATTTTATAGAACATTTGATTTTAACGCTTGTGGTCTGAGGTGACAAGTGCTGGCAGTTCATATATACCGATGTGAATTAAGTTCTATAATAGCCAGAGTTGTATTTTAATGGAGGTCACACCTTCTCAGGGGTGTTGTGGCTTTCGAAATCAAACAATCGATAATAGCTCGCGATAATCTCGTACTAACCGGATGTGGTAGTCGTCCTTCTTTTGATCGCATGGCAGTTTCTGGGCCTGCACCTACTTGAAACAACCATCTGAGCGTTCAAGCTGTGTTCAGCTTGAGCATTGCTTTTATCAGTCTATCACCCACCAAAATATAATCTTAACAGCATCAAATCAAATTTTTCCCTCTTGCATATTTATTACCTACAACTTCCTGTTCTGCTACGCATGCATGTAAAATATTTGAATATATTGGAGCTTAAATGTGCGGCTTCAACGATCGCTATCTTGAAATCTTGAAATTATTGCGCGGCAACATTTATTTGTGCATAATAGTGAAGATGACTCTATTGACGCGACTAATTGCACGAGAAACTCATTTAATATTTGAGAACACACACACTCGGCTGTGTCGGCCGTCATCTTTTCCGATTCCTCTATGCCGACATAGTGTTCGGGGAAGTATTCATTACATTATTGAATACCGCATGCATTTGCAGTGAAATACAAGCTTTTCTCGACTACCCTAACGTACCCACCTACGTGCCGCATCCTTTCTATCGCTATTTTACCTCATGCAAAACGTAACTGGAGCATGTTTGTGTATTTGTTTGTCCATCTACCATAGGAATCACAAGTGTAATTCCGGTATCCGTTTTATGTTGTAATGGGCGCACCACAGAAATTTTTCGTCACCAGGTGTCAAAATACCGCACAAAACATGAAAGGAAAAATTGTAACAAAACGACAAAAACAAGGTGATATGTTTACTAAAATAAACAAAACGTCACAACGTAACTGCCTAACTAACTAAAACAACACTACACACACATATCACACATGCATCCAAATTTTACTCTAAATGCTTTACCTGATAGCAGTCAGTGCAGGGTGGAGAGTGTTGAGTAAAAAAAAAAAAAAAAAAAAAAAAAGAGAAAAAAAGAGAAACAAAAAAAAAAAGAGAAATAAACCCAGTCAAAATGTCAGAACGGAAATAACCGCCAAACGGATGCCAACAAACGAAGCAAATGATTCATTTCCGATGATGAGTCTGCGGATGCCGAACACAATACGTCGACAACATATATATATATATATATATATATATATGTTTAGCGTGGAGTGGTAGACCAAGCCGTTCATTGCTTCACTTCAACGTGCATTTCTCTATATAATAAGCCTGCTGCTGATATTCTTTGAATGTAAAAATCAAACACCAGGCGCGATTTCACTCAAACAGGTCGTAATTCATGATTGTATGTTACAAGTGGACACATACCGACTATTATATTACTATGTGTTTTGTTCTCGGTGTGTGTCCTTCGTTGTTGATAATGATGATGAAAATTTTTGCAAATATTATTATACGGAATCGCAGTGACATGCTCCATATTGATAACGCAACTTACTAAGCCGGTGGCAAGCTATGGGGACTACACGATACACGACTACACAGTCTTCTTCTTCGAGAAAAAATACGGTTACTGTTACTGTTGTGTTTTGATTTGACGTAGAGTTGTTAGTGATGGCGCAAAACAAGCGACAGTAAATATTTCCTCATACTATTCTCGTCATCTGTACCGATATTGTCGATGACATGGATACAATAAATTTTCGAACAAAAATAAGGTAAGCTAGTGTTGTCGTTACGTTTGCAACGGCCATAATAATGATAATAATAATAATAATGACGCATAATGTTAATGTGTTATCGGGCAGTACAAAGTTCTGAATTATTCTGATCATAAAACTTGAAGATGACGTAATTAGCTTACAAGTAAATTCAGAATAATTAAAAATTGCAAAAATTTGCATATTAACGAGGGAAGTGAAATGAAATGTGGATCCTGGCAGACTGACAATCAAAGACACGCTGGACATCCAACAGATATTTTTATTATTTAACTGTAGTTTTCAAAAACTCACTTACATGATATTACCAAGGCTGTGTCTAAAAGGCTATTCCCCTATACATAAAAGAGATAAGCGAGGAGAAAAAAAAAATAAAAACAGAAATCGAAAGGGAAAGGGAAAAAATCCACTCGCTATACAAAATATAGAAAATTGTAAAAACTCAGACGGATAGATAGAAGAGATGGACCTACTTTTTAGTGAAGCGATCGAATGCGAATCATTTTCTGCATTGACTTAAACTTGTCTGCCTCTTTCTTCATTTATCCGTCTGTGTATGTGATATTTGGAGTTTTTGAAATATTCCCTGCACTACAGAAGTCCTTTGGCCCAACAACGAATCAAATCATTTTTGTAATAACTTCTCTTACAATGCCTCGATATATGCCAATATATATATGTATCTTAATATATTGAAAATATCTTGACAAAAATGGCTGAGTAGTGACATTTCGTCGCATTCCAAATTTGCATCGAATGCTCTTTCTAAGAGCAGAGTAAGCCTTTATGTGACAAGAATCAAGAGGTCTAAAATCGAATATTTACGGCTCGACAGTGATCCGTAATAGAAATTTCACATAAAAATTGATTGTAGTAAATTTTGATCGCATGATTTGTGTCACATCTACTCTTAGGGCTCTTTGATAAGAAAATCAACTCTGTTAAGCTTACATTGCGCATGTTCACATTCTGGGGTCCCCCTCATTTGAGAGCTTTCATGGAAAGAATGCCTCTAAAAGGCAACGCAAACGCAACTAAATGAATCCATATCCGAATCAATGAATGAACTCACGGCATTCACACCTAAGAAAAAGTCTCAAGAAGCTCGACATACCCAATGATTTTCATCAAAGTTTTGCAAGTTCAAATATTAGACTTTGCCCCGATATTGTATCTACTAATAATATATAATAGCAAGGGTGGGGAATAGGAAGACTTGCCAGAGATGTGCTTGTTCTCAGACTCTTCGTTCGGCAGGCTTGGGGAAACAAAACAAGGCTGGGCAGATATCCCGCGATTTGTCTCAAAAGGCGGCGAAATTCTGACATGGGAAGGAAACGCGACCCAGTCGAAGACAACGACTCGCATTGATCTTACCAACAGGCTCAGTGAAGAAGAGAAGTGGAATTTCGTGTTTAACGAAATCGAAAAACGTGACAAAGAAATAAAACTGTTGATGAAGTGCACATGAATCAGTTTGGCTAGCATGGCCTTGGGGGTGGGGGCGTCCTAAAAATACTTCAATTCTTAAATGACATTTTGCGAAAATTATATAAAAAATTCTTTAAGAGGTTATTAGAGGAAATGCATAATATTTTTACTTTCACTCTTATTGCACATGACTAGCATAACATGTGACATTGAATGGCGAGACAAATTGCAATCATTGCACTACATTATAGATGTATATATATATATATATATATATATATATATATATATATATATATATATATATATATATATATATATATATATATATATATATATATATATATATATATATATATATATATATATATATATATATATATGTATATATAAGCGTGCATATATATTTAAATTTATGTATGAATATTTGAAGAACTACACCTCCGCTTCGTTTCTATTACATTGCAAAGCGACATATGGGTGATTTAAAGCCTTTCTCTAACTTGGTTTTTTACCGCTAGCAAATAAAATAACACACAGATAACAGTAACCGATACCAATAGTTGCGGTGGTGTTCGAAACGGCTTCCTTCCATCTTTAACCCATGGATATATAAATATATCGCATTTTCTCTTACTTTCCGTTTCATTCGTTCATTTTTGTTTTATTGTCTTTTTGTTTTGTTTTGTTTTTCTTCTTTTTTTCCGAATTTTATGTGTTGTCAACTTTTTTTCATCAGTCGCACTCATTTGTGTCCCGCATAAATCAATTGCACTTGTCATCAACTCAATTAATTTTTGGCAAACAAAGTGCAGTAAATCAATTGCTTTGGCACTTGAATGTGTAACAACATACGCTCTATGGTTCAGAAGGCGAACTTATGGGGAAGGGAAGAGGTCAGAGAGCTAGCTGTATAGAGCGACTCTGGCTTATGTTATGGGTCTTTTTCTTTTTTTTTTTCGATTCTTCTTTAAAATTGTGTTACAAAATTTTTTTTTTTTTTTTTTTTTTTTTTTTTATCATTTCAGCGTAGAACCTCTATTTTCAATGTTACAATTTTTTGTGAAATGGGGTTTGAACCTTTATCATGGTCATACATGCAAAATATCCAAAAACATGCAAAGCCGACAAAATTGGTGTGATATGAGTACAACGGGCATAGATATCACACATCACATCAAATAGGGTTAAAACAAATGTACGGTTATGTGGATTACATTTGATTTCGTGTTGAGACAGTGCCGGCATTATTATTTTTTGATGTTTTTTCTCCTCTTTCTTTTTTATACATTTTTCTTCCTTCTCAGATATGCAAGTATGAGAGAAATTATTGTACCGAGTTCAGCTAATAAAAATAGATTTTTTTTTTTTTTTGTTTTTTAAATAACGAAAGCTTTAAACGTTTTTTTATATATAGTTTTTTAATTGAAAATTATGCAAATTTTTTTATCTCTTTCATTCTTAAAGAGATGGAGAGAGAAGGAGAGAGAGAGAGAGAGAGAGAGAGAGAGAGAGACAGAGAGATAGAGAGAGAGAAAAGCACACAGTATAGAGATTTGATATAAAAAATATTCTTTATACGCTTAGAGCATTTACTAAAGTGAAAGGAAACAATTATTGAATTAGTGATTATCTTGCAGTATCGAGAGTATGCCGAGATCACAACTCCGTCAAGGACGTATTGATTAATTGGAATTTTCCTAAGATGGGAATTATGGCAGTTTTCAAGCTGAGTTCCTCCGAAGGCTATTTGCGTAACGCATAATTTTAGATCAAGTACGACGACTTCAAGCATAGCCTGTGATCTGCACTTTTCCCGCATTCACAAAGTTTGTAGCTTTGTTATTCGCATCGACCTTCGACCATTCGATGGGCAGATGCTTTATAACGGTCGGATTTCGAATGTGATGGCAATCGATAAACTAAGAAATAAAAAGAAAAATAAAACGGATAGAATTAATAGCCTTTAGAAGAAGTGAGTTGAATTTCAAAGCATGTAACGCGTGTGCCTTTCACGCTACGACATTCGTCGCTTTTAAACTTTAACTCGATTTGAAAATCAAGAAAATTTATTTTTGGTGTTAGCGTTTGACCGCAGCTTTTAGTTTAATTTAGTTTTTATTATGTTGACTTCAAAACAACTGACTTCGGGGACTACTTGTGTGTATCACTTCGCTGCTCCACACCGCCCAAGCTGTCCGTCTTCGCAATATCCGTTGCTTAGCCACTTTAACGTCGCGTGTCAAAAGTACTATTGTGATCTGAATGGTATACGAAAAGTAAACTATGTGTGTGCATGTATGTATGTATGTATATATATGTGCATGTATACAGATAGATAGATATAAAGACAAAAAGGAAAAACATTTTTGTAAAACTCTCATAAAAATGCTTTGTGTGGTTATACGGTATTTTTTATTGTGCAAATAAACTGAAAACTTTTCTTTTTCGCTGCTTTAAGTTTTTGCAAAAAACTTTTAAAAGACGAGACTTTCTATGTTATTTACTTAGATTAAAAGATTCATGTGAAGAATGAAAAAATGTTTACTCTTAAAATTTCTCTACTTTTTTTTCCCCCTCCCCCCGTTTTCCTTTTCCTTTTTCTTCTGTTTCTGTTTCTGTTTCTCTTTTTAGACCATTTAATGATTGAAGCGTTTTAAACTCAAATATCGTTCATCACTTTATGATCACAAAGTGTGATGTGAAACATCGTCGCGATAAACTTCAAGACGATACTGTTGTGCAAGTTGACGCATTTTTTTTTTTTTTTTTTTTCAATTTTTAAATTTATGCCGGAAAGGAGAAGAAAGTTTTCTTCCTAATTTGGTTCATCTTTCATTTTTGATCCTTCGAAATCTTTTCATATCGTTATAATTTCTTTAATATGAAAATAAAAACGACAAGAGATTTCATTATTCCATATAGAGCACAATGACAATTTTAAAATTCATAATAAATTTTTTCATTCTCGTCAATTTCATCATTCAGAAACATTCACACACATATAACACAAAAGATGCTCTTTATGATTTTTGCCAAAAATTGCCATCGATTTGATCATTTTTGTATTGTATTCGAATATTTAAGTGAATAAAATATTCAAGACGACGATGCGAAGAGAAAAAATAAGGGAAAATGTATTTAATTCAAAATATTCGATAAGTGAAAAACTGAAATTATGGAGAAACGCATTCAGATTATGTTTTGCACTTTCTTCTTGTTGCTTCTGTTGCTCATATTGGCGTTAGATTATTATTATGTTTGTATGTTTGTATGTTTGTATGTTTGTATGTTTGTAGGCATACAATGTTAGAATGTTCAGAAGCGTCCATTTGAATCGATTAAATGATGTGTAATCGTCTTAGATGCACTCGAATGAATTTTGCCTTCCAATACATTCAAATAAGCAGAAGAGCAACGGCAATGATTGTCTCAGTGGCAAACAAACAAACGCAAACTCAAGTCAGGCCAAACATATATATATTGTAAATTGACCTCAAACTTTATGAGTTAGTTATGTTAACAGACAAACGCACGTGCATATATATATATATATATATATGTGCATATATATATATATATATAATATATATATATATATATATAACTCGACCCGACAGACTTTCAATGCCTTTTAATATTATTTTAGAAACATAAGAAAAAGAAGAAGAAGAAGAATTNAAATATGTATATGCATGAATATATATAGGAATGTGTTTATACGGAGGTATTTTCATATATATATTTACAAATCCACACACGCACGTGCATATATATATATATATATATATGTGCATATATATATATATATATAATATATATATATATATATATATAACTCGACCCGACAGACTTTCAATGCCTTTTAATATTATTTTAGAAACATAAGAAAAAGAAGAAGAAGAAGAATTAGATGAACTAGTTTGTAAGTAAGCGTTCAACTTAATAATAACAACAGAGAAAATCAGTAGAAAATGGGGACCAAGTCTATCAAATACAAATACAATGAAAACATGTACATGAGAGTGAACAAAAGCTTGTATGCTTGATTGTGCCGAAAACTTCAATTTACAATTAATTGAGGCGTGAATAATAAACCACAAGAAAACAAACTCTTACCCAATCACAACAGTGATTACACTTACATACTAGCACTTACACACTCACTTACATACTTGAGTTCTTTATAAGTGATAACGTTTCATATAATAAATCAAGGAAAAAGTTCGTGGCATTTGCTCCGAATACGCAAATTTTTCAGTCATCCAACTTTGGCATTACTCCTCCAATCAAATGATATTATGTCACATTCACAAGATGACAATCAATTATTTCACGACATTTGATAATTCAATCGATAATTAATTTTCGTGAAAATGAGTCGAAATTCTGCAAAAAAAATCGCATTTTTTTTATCGCATCCTTTCGTCTAAAATGATACCTCTACGCAGGCAGGTAAAAGTGACTGGTGCTTTCACGACGACATGAAAATGACTTATTCGTTTTCGCTCTCGAATTCGCGATGTTCAATACGCGCCTTCTCCGATCATTTGCATACAGCTGGACATAACAAAACATCTTGACATTTGAATACCGTTCATATTAAAAGTGAAAAATTTAATGCGAAGCGAATCTCCGTCTACGAATCACTTCTGAAAGTACACGAAACCAAAACATTTTTGAAAAAATTGACAATGGATGGTGTAAAGGGGATCACTTACGATAACAATGTAAGAGAAAATCCTGATGCCCAACGATTGAGGAAAGACCCGATTGACGTCACATGGGGTAATGCTTTATTTTTCTTTTGGTGAGTTGAAAATGGCCGGAATTACTTTAGCGGAAAGGCGCGTTAGTACGGTGCGGCAATAACTGATTTGCTAAAAATGACGAAGATTTGACGCATCCACGCCATAGTTCGGTGCTTTGCCCGCTTCACCTCTTATTTGTTTTGTTGGTCACTGTTGTGGACCTCTTATAACGGTGTAAAACACACTTTGTTTTGTTGACCAAAAGAATGAAAAAAGAAGTTATTTAATAAAATTGCAGTTAAAATATAAAAGAAAATTAATGAGAAAATGCCACGAAATTTTTCCTTTCTGCAGCATATATAGTGTAGGCGTAAGAATGTGCGTTTTGTTTATGTTTGTAAGATAGTGTAAACATTCTTAATGTTCAAGTTTAGTTACATGCAACACTTGATTTTCAATATCAACTCTTTTCTTCTCTCTAGAGAGTTTTTGTCATCTTCCCATTCACACACATAAACAAATTTCCCTAAGCAAGAACGACCCTCACTAGGCGATAGATTTAACTTTTTACATATACATGAAAATGTGTAGGTGTGCAAATTTTATTAAGTACAATTGTGTTTGGCCATCAATATTGTTTTCCTATTAAATTGATCATGGCTCGGCAGTGGAGCAGCGATGGGATGTGAGTTCACTTTCTTCACTTGTCTAAAGACTTTAACAATACAGCTATTGTTGTGGTTGTCACTGTAAACGCATTCATAGATAAAATTTCTAAGTTTGTATGTATGTATGTATGTATGTATGTATGTATGTATGTATGTGTATTTGTTTGTGTGTGTGTGTGTTTATGTTTGTGTGTGTTTGTGCACTTGTACGTTCTTGTTTTAAATAAATGGCCAAGTTGTTGAAATATATGAGTTGGTTACGCTTCAATCGTCTCAACTGTAAAAGAATTTTATCCTTTAATTAACTGAGTGAATGCTTCCGATAAATAACTTTGTTGGATTTTAATTTCCTTTCTTTTTTTCTTTTTTTTTTTTTTTGCTCTTTGCTTTTTTAATTCGTTTTCACAAAATTCTAAACTTTATGCCGAAAGTTGTTAATCAATCAATCAATTCTTGTTCATAAATATAAATGAAAATAATAAAAACAAAAAACAAAAAAAAGAAAGAAAAGAAAAGAAAATCGACTGAGATATTAAATGAATAAAAATGAAAATGATAATAATTGCTTCCAGTAAGAAACCTTAAATTAAAATCCCAAAATTACCGCAACTCTAATCAACTCGCACACATAGCACAATCCGTGTTATATTAAATCATTCTCAATACATTGGTGTACCAAGATGATGATGTACTGAACTGAAGATAAACTGCAAGTGAAAGTATTAAAATCATTCAAGTTTGAAGGGAATCACATCAAACTAAATTGCCTGGGCGTCTGTCTGTCTATCTATCCATCTATCTATCTATCTATCTATCTAACTGCCTATTTGATTATCTGTCTGTCTGCGCGTCTTTTTGCGTGTCTATGACTGTCTGTTTAGCTCTCTAACTCTCTATCATTTTATGCAAATGCAAAAGCGTCCTATGCACAACGATTCCTATCATATGTGTGTGTTTGGCTTCAGTTCTTGTTTTTTGTCAACATTGAAATTCATTTGTTAACTTCCGTCAGAATTGAAGCCATTCCAGCTGTCAATAGATGCACACACACACACACACACACACACACACACACACACACACACACACACAAATGCAGAAAAACACACACAATCTTGTCATATATTCTCATAAACGTAGATGAATTGCCAGAGTCAACTCAATTAGAAATCAATAGCGCGTGAATAATCTTTTTAAACATGACGTTGCTGCCACTCGTACCTCTGTTCTAATTTCAGTTTAATACTAAAACTTAGTTATAGAGATATATTCGCTGTAAACAGACTCTCATTCACCCATTTATTCATTCATTCATTCATTCATTCATTCATTTATTCATTCATGAAGCTTAACGCACACCGAAAAAGGCAATGAAACGTATTGAAAATCAACTTATAAACAAATGTATAGATAGATAGATAGATAGATAGATAGATAGATAGGTAGATGGATGTCTCTATGATATAAATTGAGTACTGCTGTCTTTGCTGCTATTGCTGCTATTGCTGCTTTGCTGCCGTTGCTGCGGTTTCTGCTGTTACTGCTCTTGATGCACTTAATGCTGTTGATGTTGTTGACTAGTGCTGATGCTGATGCTAATGCTGATGCCGAGGCTGATATAAATGAACACTTTTTCTCTAAAAGCACTTGTTCAGCTCTGCTGTGCACATGCATTGATTGCATTTGATATTATTATTCATTTGTTGCATTGACTTGTAAGGCAGAGAAGTGAAATAATGCACGCAGGACGTATCGGGCATGATTCTAAATAGAAGAAGCATTGAAATTGCTTGTCATTAAATATGTTGCACTTAATCTAAAAATTTCGACATCCTTCCGTTCGTTCCGTTAGCCAGATTGCATGCAATACTGTACGTAAACAAGCAACTGAGCGAGCAGACAAGCAGACAAGCAGGCAAGCAGGCAAGCAGGCAAGCAGGCAAGCAAGCAAATAAACATGTGCTGCCTAATATGTAAAATGCATACGCATTAAACAGTGTAAATATATATATATATATATATATATATACATATATATATATATGTATATTTATACCTTTAGCTACGTGTATAGATATGTGCGTGTTTGCAAAACAAATGTCTATCAATGGATTATTTGAAGTGTTTGACTAAAATATGCCAATTTATGGCAAATTATAATTGGTTGGTTGTGTTGCAATTATGTTGTGTGCTATGTGCTGAATGCTATGCGCTATAAATTGGGTGTTGTGTGTGTGTGTGTGTATGTATGTATGTGCTGGATGCTACCTATTTATAAAGAAAGCACTTCAGGAGAAGTGTGTGTGTGTGTGTGTGTGTGTGTTTGTGGCATATGCAAAGAACGAGAAAAATAGTTGCACATATCTATCTACCTATCTATCTACCTATCTATCTATCTATCTGTCCATAGGCTATAAGTCTATAAATTAATATTGAGCTATTAAAGAAGTTTAAATTGAGATTTTATGACTTTTTGTTCGTTCATTCATATTTTTTGATTAAAGAAAAATTATTTATAAATTTCTTATGCCGGCAAATAAAACATTTGATTTATTATAAGCAATAATAAATAAATACGTACATAATGCACTATAAATGCCTTGCATGCCATTGCATAATCTGAAATTTATCAAAACCGGAACTGAAGACATATGAACGGAAACGAAAAATTTATCAGAGAGAGCACTCAGATAGAAATGCGACGGCAATGCATACGAAACAGTGTTATGTAGCAGTTAAATGTATTTGAAATTAATTTAAATCAAAATTCACAGATATGTGCATGCAATTGTATATAAATACTTATGTATGTATGTTTGTATATATGCATATGCATATACATACATAAATGAAAACAAACACTTTGCTTGGCAGAGGTCTCGCTTCAGAGTTTAAAACAAAACTTTACTTACTTTCTTAGCATAATTTTTTTTTCTTTTTTTTTCTTCTTTTACATAACGTAGCGTTGTTATATCTTAAAAAAGTTGTCGCCCGATTCGTAATGTTCAGGCAAAAAAAAAACAAATAATTGAAAATCCTCGAATCATATAATGTATATATTATATATATATATATTATATATATATATATATATTATATATATATATATATATATTATATATATATATATATATATTAAGTTCTAAATTAGGAAAGGAAAAATTCTATACTTATCGTAAACTATCGAATCAAATTCTCAAAATTAAATTTCAAATTGGACATGATCTGTATAGGAACTTACTTGGAATAGTGCTGGGAAACGGTGAAAAAAATGAAAGGATTTAAAAATCTTTATTTTATTTGAAACGCTCTCAAGATCACTTGAATATTTAAAATAATAATAATTTCGATCAATTTAGTGAATCTTTTCGCTTGAGATGAGGTGAATTCGAGAGTCGCCTCAAAGCGAGTTTAGCTCTTTCTTGTGTTCTATAAGTTGTTTACAAAATTTCTATAAATTCAATTTATCCTTAGTAGGAACTTGTAGCGTTACATGCATACAATGCTAACAGACGTAGTCACTTTGAAAGAACGACTGCTATAAGATATGATGTGCATTGTAAAGCAAATAAAAAAAAATTACAATCACCTTAAGGCGAATTTTGGATACCCATCGGTTAAGCGTAAATACGCTTCCCATTAATTAATTATATTTTTTTTAGAAAACATTTAAAAAATCTTAAAAAATATTTTGAAAATAATTTCAAATTAACATCTGCTAGGGCTAAGTCGCAGTTCACTAGCCGAAGCCTGTGTATCTCATAGGACGAATTTTTCTTTTCTTCGTTACAGATGAGGGATTTTAAAGTTTTGAATGTTTTAAAGAATTCTTGTGGCCAAAACTCATTTGTTGTTTAACTGCATTTATCAAATTAAGTGGACGATACCTTATGTTCATGGTGGGCAATGGTGGGCCATTAAAACTCTAATTTAAATCTTTTATGCGATCGTTTATAGCAATTTTTACTGGTGCGTGTAAGTGATATGATGTGTGTATGCGTTACAAACGGAATGACAAAATGATCATACGTTCAGCTTTCAATGGTGGATATAATAAAGGAGTTGTTTAAAATGTTCTTTATATGCGAATGTTTGTGAAAAGGAATATCAAATGAAAAGGACTCTTGCTGTCTGTGTGGTTGTGTTGGCAATATCTGCTTTGCAAATGCTAGATGGAGTTTTCAAGTTTTCCAAAAACTCTTCATATATATATATATATATATATATATATATATATATATGTATATATATAAATATATGCATAT
>KK502440.1:1193661-1199971 GCA_000688735.1 Glossina austeni | reverse complement strand
AAAAAGATAAATTAAAAATAAAATTTAATTGTTTTAAAAATCCCTTCCCATTATTCATCATTATTATTAGTGTATATTTTGTTAAATGAATTTTTTTGTTTTGTTTTTTTTTTAATTTCATTCATCCATATTTCACATGCTACTACTGTTTGGCATTCTCTAAGGATTTAGTTCTCTTTATCAATCTTGTGATTTATTATTAGAATCCATTAACAATATTTTTCACTAACAATCGCACATTTTATTGATTTTGATTATGAGAAGAGTGGGAATGGTACAAGCAACTTGAAATCTATATTTCCGTTACTAATCATTGGCATCACTTAATGGGCCCTTCCGTTTTCCGGTGATACTTCACTTCACTTTACTTTCACTTAACGCAACGTGTTTTCGGTTTTAGTATTTTTTGGCAAGCAGACAATAATTGTATGTGTGTATATATATATATATATATATGGGGTTGAATTTACGTGCACGCCCTCCAATTACAAATCTATTGAAAAGTAAAATGTATCGCTCTAAGAGAGAGAGCAGCAGCAAAGAAAAGCAAAAAGAAAAAAAAAAAGGGAAAAATAAAAATAAAATAAAATAAATAAATAAATAAGTAAATACATTAAAAACAAGAAAAGATAATCTGTTAAAAGAACTTCCGTTTGGTGCGTTCATACGTTGGTTGGTTGGTTGGTTGGTTGGAGTCTCTCTCTATCTATCGTTCTGCAAATGAAATGTCTTGTGATATATGGGCCACTTGAATAAATGTTAAGGTAAAGTTAAGGTTTGTTCGTTTGTCGTTTGGCTACATAAAACAAAATCGAGTCAAAGTTAGTTAACTGTCTTGATAGTTTGCACATTGCAGACAAAGATCTTTAAATGATTGCAAAGGATTTAAGTGTTTGGCCACAATTGTAGGCAATTTAGGTTCAATTTATAAAACAAACTCAAGTTTAAAAATCAGCAGACTATAGCAAAGCCTATAACTTACCAGACGCCATAGTTATTAAAAGTGCAGAAACTTGAAGAAAACATGCACGCGCGCACGCACACACACACACACACATAGGTATATGTATGAATTTTAAACAACACAACAATAATAATTGTTAGTGCGTCTTTATAAATAGACTGCAGTGATTTTTTTCTTCTCTCTCTCTCTCTTTCTCTATAGTAAGTGTGTGTGTGTGTGTGTGTGTGGATATATGTACGTACATATTTTCTATTACAATACAATGCTTAGTTATTAAATATTTGGATTTGGCTTTTGTTTTCGTCCATTTCGAAAAAAGATGCTACTGTTTGTCTTAATACTCAACTCCCTAAAGTATGCAATGATTTCAGTTACTTAAGCCAATTTGCGAAAAATAAAAACGCAATGAAAAAAACAATTCAAGTGTAATAATTTAAGTATATAACAAATATTTACACAATAAATTAAAATTTCCTTTCAATTGTAATGATGTCTGATGTCAGTCCGAATGGAGTAAGGACATACGTAATACAATGCGTTCGCAAATCCTTAGAGATTAATTTTACTCTATTTACATTTTGACTATTGTTTTTACAAATGAAAAATTCAATTTGTAATATTTTCGTATTCAAATTTCGTCTCGTTCGCTTTCCTCCTTATAAGAAAATGATAATAATAAGAAAACGAAGATGAAAAAGAAGAAGAAGAAGAAGACGCAAATGAAGAAGGAGGACAAACAAACAAAGAAGTGTCTGTGCATAATATGGGATTGGTTAGGTGATGTTCAAGTCAAAACCGTCGCTCCTATTCAATAAGAAAGAAAACATGCATCGCAAGTACGAAAAGACGGGAATTGCGTTAAGGAAACCAAGTAAAATATAAAAATTCAAAAAACAAAAAAAAAAAAAAACAAATAAGTAAATATAAATTAATAAATAAATAAATCAATTTTGTTTTATTTTTTTTTTGGTTTTTTTCTTTTTTTTTTGATACGCATCTCAACTATCGAAAATATAAAAAGCATTGTACTACGCATTTCACTACAGTTATTGTGTGGTTTCTTCTTCTTCTACTTTTTTTCTCTTCCTCTTTTTCACCCTCTAAATTTATATATAACGGAATTCTTTAAGATGTAAGAGGAAACGGAAGCGGTAAACAACGATTGCAGTTTAGTCTAACATATGACGAAACTTAATACAAAATACTTTTCCTTTCCTTTTAATTTCATTTACGACCTTCTTCATCGTTGATTGAGCGCAACTGGGGCATTGGGAATGGTTGCATTCGGATAATGTTTTCGCAAAAGATAGGTTCCTCTTGTGAATTTTACAATAATACAAAAAAGGTGCAAACATATGCTACAAAGCATTGAATATTATATGTAAACCTTCGACTATGGAAGACGATTTATTTCCTAAGCAACATATAAGTGTGTTTACACAGTTCCACGTACAAAGACACCGTTTCGGCTCAATGAAGGCAAAAATCAAACAATGCACAAGATTAAGTACAGATTTGGGATTTTATCTGCTTGTGCCATAAATTGGTATTTAAGGATATACCACAATTTCACAAACAATGAAAAGCAACACGATTCTCACATTTACGCACGCACTATAAAGAATGAGATAAAAAAAAAACAACAATAACAACAATAACAAAAATAACAACAAAAAGCAGCTAGACGAGAGAAAGAGAGAGAGAGAGGGAGACAGAGAGAGTGAAGGAAGTAATATATATAAGAAATGAAGAAAAGTTGTTAAGGTATTAGTTGTAAAGTGAGTTATTGTTGTTGTCACTAACGTGGTTTAATGGTTTATATTGTTATTTTTGTTGTTGGTGATGTAAGTAGTTTTTATTCTTTTCACATACTATGCCACATAGAAGACTTTACGCAGTAAAAAATATTAAAAGAAAAAAACAAGACACCAACAAACAAATCGAATAATATAGTTTTTCTTACATGTTTGGGTTCATTGCTGTAGTACCTTAAATATCAACGTACATGCACATACATGCATGCATGTAGTCACTTAAAGGCAAACATACATACATACATACATACATACATACATACTTGCATACATACACATACAACTTAACATAACATAATACAATATAACATAGAAATATGTTAAAGGTATACACACATACACACACACACACATATATATATATATATATATGTATATTGTTTCTTTGGCCACATTTACAAGACGTTGTTCCTCTTTCTCAGGGGAAAAGTTTACTCCTTATAACCAAAAATTAATTGCAAGTCGTGTTTGACATATGTTACGTCTCAAGTTAAGTTGGCTTGTTTTCCTTCGTTTTACTTGTATTCGTTTCACAAAAAAGAAATTGATCATGAATTAATGACCGAAAAAAACAAAACAAAATAAAAAATAAAAATAAAAAATCCATGTTTAAGGTAAGAAAACACTAGTTATGCAAGCGATGTAAGATATTTAAGGGATTTGATTTAGATTTGATAGAAACCCTCTTGTCTAACTTATGGCTTTAATTTCCGTTTATGTCTATCCTCCACTTGGGAAATTTCCATCCAATACTGCGCAAAATTCAATAATATTTTCAACTTTTCTAATATCATTCTGAGTTTTAATGAAAATAGTTGGAGGAGCCGAAAAAACACGAAAGTGCCAAAATATATATATATATATATATATATATATATACATATATAAAAACAAAAAACAAAATTCTCTACAAAATTTTCATTTGAATACGTTAAGCACTTTAACAAATATTGACAGCCAAACATAACAAACAGTTACCATAAAGAGGTTTCTAACACAACTCAAGTTTTTTCATTCATATAGACAAGCAAATGAAACCACACTGTAATATTCGGACCATTTCATATAAGCTCTTGTGATAGCATATGATTTTATCATTTTATCATAAACTAGGTCGTTTTCTGAAAGACTTCAAGTATTAACAACTGAACTCTCGTCATCGTTCAAAAAGATATGATGAATGAGTTGTATATATATATATATAAGTATATATATACAACGATGGTTGGATGGATGAATGGATAGATGGATGGATGGATGAATGGATGAATGGATGGATGGATGGATGGATGGATAGATGGATGGATGGATGGATGGTGATGATGCGTTAAAACAACGAGAATAAAATTTTCGATTTGTAATTAGCTTTCATACATAGGTATACCTATATATTCATTCTTCATGTATATACATATACATTATTGTGCATTGCATTTTATCCACTGACGAGTGCTTCAACACAAATAGACTATAAACTTTTTTTACTGACTATGAACGAACTATGGCTTTAGCTACAATTTACTTGTGAACGATCTAACTGACAACACTTTTCCATTCTATTTTCATATATGTTTTTTTTTTTTTTTCAAATAATCGTAACTCCATTTAAATTAATGTAAACTTAATTTAGTGTAAATTCTGACGGGAACAGTCGGTCTTTAACACACGCCGAGATATATCATCGTAGAAACTATTATCGCTTAAGTTCGCAAAGTCGCAAATATTATCATCATATTCTTCGTGTTGTGTATTGAACAGATGTCGTTTCTACATGTTTGCTGCCACTTTATTATGAACATGAATTTATGTTATATATATATATATATATATATATATATGTAATATTTTTAATTATCCTCAGATAACTTGGAAAATTCTTGAAAACATTATGTGTTGCGACTGCTCAAGCCAGGTAATCAAATACTTTTTATCAACATCTCTTTATGAATGTTTTTGTTACCATAACTACAACAACTATAAATCTTATTAATGATTATGATGAGTGTGTTCGGCTTCATTATGCTACTGGCAGATAAATTTCTTAATGTTCGGTAATATGAGGGCGAGCCTGGTGTGCAGTGTACACAAACAAGCTTATTAAGTTGAGTGCATCGGGGTGTGTATGTGTATAAGATACACGTATATGTTACAGTTTATTATTCCACTTAATACCTACCCACCCACATACGCAACTCACGCACGCACGAACGCACGAACGCACGCACATACACATACGCATATATTTATATATATATAAATATGAAATAAAAACCGAAAGAAATACAAGTTAAGTGCAAAAATTATAACGTCTGAGGTTAAAACGTATATTTTCCACATTAAAGTTTATCTACAGACATTACACTTTTCGCTTACATTTTTTCGAAAAGAGCATATTGAACTCACCTGTTATTTCGACGAATAGAATGGCAAGAATCTTGCGGAGGGTTATCGTTTACTGCCGGTATTCGTATTGTCTTGTATTTCAAGTTTTGATTGCTTTATTATTATTCTTGTTGCTTATTCAGAAAGGTGTGCGCGGTGTCTGTATTTTCAGTTATGCGTCCGCCTGCTCTCACAGCTATTAAATGATTTTTTTTTTTTGCTCCTTTGTAATGATTATCATTTTATTTGTGTTTTTGATACTTTTCCAAAAGAAAGCTTTTTCATGATTTCTAAGTCAAAAACATTATATCTCACACCGGGCTTATGCGTACATGTGAAAATTTCTTATATCCCATATATTTGATAATCTTATAAATCAAATTATTTTTTGCCTTTTTTTCTTTTTCTGCTTTTCTTTTGCCAACACTCTGCTCTTGTTGTTGATTTATGCCTTTTCAAGTGTAAAGAAAACACATGAATACTTCTCAGTGAGAAGAAATTCTTATATTATTAGTACATTACCGATTACATTCTATTGAAGTTTTCTTAGTATTGTCTTCTTCTTGTACTTGTCGTTAGTGCTTTATGGAATTAAATAAACTTGAATACAACTCTCTCTCTCTCTCTCTCTCTCTCTCTCTCTCTCTCTCTCTCTCTCTCTGTATAATAACATTATAAACGAATAACTAAGTTGATTAAGTCCAAGTCGTGATGCTTGAGGCATAGTCGGATGGCCCATCAAATCAAAGCACCTGGCATCGCTTATTAAAGGATACTGCCATGCACCGGAGGCTAGACAAATTCATAAGATGACCAGCATCAGGTTATTCAATCCAGTCGACTACGTGCAATAAAGCCCAGTGAAATCTCGGAAAAAATGAGAATCTGGCAAAGTAATTATAAAGCAGAAAAGATTATTATCTCGCTTGGGTTTTTCATATTAACTCTCGGCTTTTGATACATTCAAAGCTATTTGTCTTCATTTTTAATTACAGTACAGTACATGATTTTTTCATCAAGGGCTCCATGGGTTCCCTGGATTGTTACGGTCATCACAAACAAAATATAATATAAAACGGAAAGATAAATAAATTAATTAAAAAAACAAAAAAAAACAAAAAGGAAAATATGTATAAATTATAAAAATATA
>KK502440.1:1186161-1191161 GCA_000688735.1 Glossina austeni | reverse complement strand
ACTTATATGCTATACTGGAGCACGCTTGCGGTTATCCTGCATTACATTCCCAATAGTAAGCTGCTTAAGTTTTGCGCCCATTATAACCGCCTTTGTATGCCATCGAAATGTAATACTAATCCTATCAAGCCATACTAGAGCGTTTTTAAGAGGTAACTACTTGTAGATAATTAAAATGAAAAAAAAAAAATTGTGAAATTTATTAACTCAGTCAAGTTGATTAACTCAGTTGCATTTTGAGACTTAGACAAAACTGTGTGTGTACAGCTTCGCTGAAGATGGCAAAGCTGCGCGAGTTTGGAAAACAAATCATGGCATTCGTAATAATTTGGTCTAATGAAATTCCTAAGAATTCCTAAGAAAGACTAAAGACGACGTTGCTGCGAAAGTACCCACTGAGGAAATACTAGTTTTGAACCATTCCTCCTATGCCTGGACATAACATACGTGAAGCGCAGAAACTCTATAGCGATGGCAAGGAGGAAATGCTATCGTCGGTCAGAATGATAGCTAATTAACTTTAATTAAGTTCTCTGGACAAAGTCCTCGATTGTGAAGTAAATTTTCAATCAAGTTTAAGAAAAGCTGCTAAAAATTTTAGTTACCAAATGTCGGTTAATCACAATTTTCTAATGAAAAACAATTTTATTTTGGTCTTGTAGTGGACAGAGATGATTTAGTTTTTCTTCGTATTTGCGTACATCCATCAGCGAGTGATGAGTGTATAATAAATGTATTCCTTCGTTTGTAACATCGGGAAAAATACGCATTGCAACTTTTATCAGAAACACTGGGAAACTTTCACCTACCATCTCTTTGAAACGGAAGGACCAACTAAAAAACTGACACAAATGAAATCGTTCCGATCAACCAACATAAGCTATATTTTTAATATATTTATAAAAAAAAAAATATTTCAATTTTGTAATGAACTGCTTTGAGGCCTCAAAGTATCATTCTAAAGCAAATGCATTTTTCTTTCTTGTTAAATTATTATTTGATGTGAGTGGAAACTGTGGCAACTACCAGCAGAACTTAATGAACCTCATTAACGTAGAGGTAGGTAACGAAATTTTAAATAAAAATTTTTATTTCATCAGAATAGCTCACGAATTAGGACCAGACGGAGCGACAGACAGACAGACAGACAGACGAGATTAGATCGATTCAGAAAGTTATTCAGAATGCGTTCAATATTCAAGATTCGGTATAAGAAAAGATGAGCTCACCGCAAGTCCTTCTGGGTGTTGCATAACTTCGCATAAACTTAATACACCCTTGTTCGACAAGTAAGGCTTTCTTTCAATTAGAAATAAATATTTGCTATAACTCAACCCATTAATATCATTTTTCCATAGACATTTAACAAGAGCCCCATACACTCATCATATATTCTTACTTCTATTATTCACTACTTCTAAGACATTACAAGCAAGAATGATAAAAAAAAAATGAAAATAAAAATAAAAATAAAAAGTATATCTTGAATTATTGTTAATGATGATTAAAAAATGTCGTCGTGTACGTTTGTGTCTACATTTCATTTGCTGAGCCAAGCCACGAAAAACAATGAAATTAACCCCAAGAGTTTACTCAAACAAAAACAAATCCACATATGATAACTGTGTTTGAGTGAACCTTCCATACTCAGTTAAGTTTAGTTCAGTTCAGTTCAGTTCAGTTCAGCTTAGTTCAGTTAGAGTTCAGCACAGTTCAACTCTGATGCAATATTTGTTTATAATAAGAAATATTCGCGTAAAAGGTGTTCAGGGAATTTTATTTTCCTTTCGAGTCCGTCGATCTTTTCTGTAAATGTTAAATATCTTACGACAAGTATCTTTCAATCTATCTCGTCTTTTTTCAAAGCGCACGTAGCAGCAGCAGCAGCAGGAGATTCTGCAAATCTATGAATTTAATATTTAAGGTGTGGAGCACTTAACTCGTTTCACTTTAATAGCATATGACGTTCATCAATTAAAAAATAAAACTTGGCATACACACACAGCCCTTCTAGCGTCGTCCATCTCCAATCGCCCCCCGTTCCCACGTTCCATCGCCAAGCATCCATCCAACCTGCTCTTACCTATTGGCATGCGAATGTTATCATTTTGGAGAGTGCCTGTCATTACCAGCAGGCGTTCAAATGTGCAATCACAAGTGTTAGCCATCAAAACAACAATGTGTGTGTGTGCGCGCGAGATGTATTTACCCTCATATTATAAAACACCAATAATTCACTCCTTCTTTCTTTCTTTCTCTCTCTCGGACTCTCTATATGCCCCCACATAACTCATATATAAATTTATTTGGACGGAGGCAGAGGATGAGACTTGGCCCATATAATATATACATATACATATACATATACATATGCGATATACATATGCGATATACCCGTTATGGCCATCATCATTGCCGCAACTAAGTTTCACATTTAAATAAATACAATTTGCATTACATCAGATTAATATCGCTATAAAAGATAATTATGCACATTGCAAATGATTTTTCAATTACAATTGAGCGCACGAAAATATTTCATCGCTTCTCATCCTATTTCGTTGCCGCACTGGCGGTGTGCGTTGCGCTGGTGCTGGTGCTGGTGCTGATGATGATGATGATGATGATGATGATGATGCTGCTATATGCTCAATAATTCCTATTTATGGTATACTGAAGGGTTAATGTTTTGAAAAACACAACTGATATTCACACTGAAAAATGCAAGCGTTGTGTCATTATTCAAAACACACACAACATACGTATATTATACCTTTTTATGAATTGTCGCCCGCACTCTCACAAAATTCACTACTCATTCTCCTCCATTCACTCTTAGGGTATTGTACATATATATATATGTAAAGATATATCTACTCTTCGATATTCAATGTGGTGACAATGACACTGTGTTTATGTCATCATTGCTGCTTGTGTCAATGGCGTCTGGCGGTGGAGGAAGTGTTAATTAAGTGTTGCTGCAGATTTTTAATTATGTTTGGTTGATTATCAGGAATCAATGGATTGTAAAGCCATACATATGTGCTCCGATGTGATAATTAATTGTGATGAGGAGCCCTATGATTAAATGTGTACGAGTACACGCGATTACACGTACGCGATTACATTTACGCAAAAGAGCGGTTAGTAACATGCAAGCTTGCAGTGTAAGCCCGAATTCCGTTTCTATTCAAGAAAAATTATTTGAATTCTTCATCTATCTATCACAAGCATATTATTAGGCGCTTTACGTATCATATTTTTTTCATTATTTTTATTCATTTTTTTTTTTTTGATTTAAACGAATAAATAATCGCCCACTAATCAGTTGTACACATATATATATACATATAGGTTTTCAGGATATTCTTGCTTTGAATATTCACAGACGTGCGTACGTACGGGATTGTAAAATGAACATACCGTGCACCTCAAATAGGGCTTGTAAAAATGCTTAATGACGAGTAATACATAAAAATATAATACATATGTGCATACACACACATACACACACACACACACACGTATTATATATAATCATTACAGTACAGTCACATGTACATGTAAGAAAATTATTAAACAATCGTGACGTTATAACGATTATACAGCAAGGCGTCGAAGCATGATTCAGAAGTGCGCACTTTTGGTTGAAGGACATCTCTTCTTTATTATAGAAATAAAATTCAAAACAATAACCACAATTTACTTAAAATTTAATAGCGAACGGAACTCGCTTGTCTTAGCGATTTTATAACACAAATATTTATGAAATCGTTACCGCGATATCAATGCGACTAACTGCCATCATGCCATTTTTTAGACTCGCCTCTATCATGTATTGTCCTTTGGGTGTTCCCGACGGCAGAAAATCGAGATTGAGAGAATAGTTGTCGACCGTGTAATTGCCCTTGTTAAACAATAGAATAAAACACATATAAACACACATCGAACGAAAATTGCGATTGATATCAATTTTACCTTAGGAAAGGGACAGACATATTCTGCTGGCAAATTGGATGCCTGGACAATAGGTGTATAGATGTCGTCATGATCTTTTAGAAATGTGCAAACATTCTTTTCGTTGGCATACACTACCATTCCCTTTTTTCTTTGCTCTCCATCGTAAGCGAAAATCATTAACGAAACCTGTTATGCATAGCAAAAAATCGAAATTCAAGTTAAAATGCAAAATACAAGACATCGAGAGTCGAGAGTCGAGAATCGAGATATTTATTAAAAAAGGGCAAACCTTTTGCTCATTTCCTAAATTGCGATTGACCGAAAGATCGCCAGTGAAAACGTAATCGTTGCGTCCCACCTTCTTCATACGCATCGTATTCCAGTCGATCCAGGTTGTATCATAATTTTTATTAACTTCAAATGAATTCAATTCGATGGACAAGTCCGCCTCACCTAGCACTTCGGTGGTCGCAAGCAAAAGCCACCAAAAGAAATATTTTTCAATTAAAAATGCTTTAAATAACATTTTCAATGAATTTCCTTTTTTTGTTTTTGTTTTTTTTTATTATGTTCTATCTCGCGCGACGCGGTTGTATTTTCACTAAAATTCTTCTTTCAATTGATACCTTTTTATAGGAATGAGGATTCATAGTCCAGGCATGCAATTTTCTTGTAACAACTTGAATGCATACAATGAGTGCGTTGTTAACAATTTCTGTTTTTTTTTTTTTTTTTTTCTGGAAATTTTGTTTCCTCATTACAAGTCATGCTTTAATTAAATAACAATTAATTGAAAATTAAACATTTTAAACAATTTCCAGATATTTCGCGTGATGCTTACTACACCAATCAATACACTTTGTTGAGTTATTCTTTATTATTTTTTCATGTGCACACGGTCCCCCAAAAATTTGATCATGTCACTAGTAGCGACAATTAATGCACGCTGTCTATGATTAGAATGAATTAATCCATTTATTTCTCTCTCTCTCTCTCTCTCTCTCTCTCTCTCTCTCTCTCTCTCTCTCTCTCTCTCTCTC
>KK502440.1:1152771-1186108 GCA_000688735.1 Glossina austeni | reverse complement strand
TCTCTATCTCTCTCTCTATCTCTGTCTCTCTCTCTCTCTCTCTCTCTCTCTCTCTCTCTCTATCTCTCTCTCTCTCTCTCTCTCTCTCTCTCTCTCTCTCTTCCTTTCTCTTTCTTTCAAATCAATCAAAAGAGTAAAGAGACATATTTTTCTTTTCAACGACTTTAAAGTTTGATTGATTAACTTGAACAACTCTCCCCGCAAGATGCTACGAACACCTCGTTCGGTAATTGCATCTTCATATTCGACCTCGAATCGATTGTATGCACGAATAATTCATTTCCTGTCGTTCATGTTAGCAAATTAAAAAAAAAAAAAAAAACAAACAACAAAATTATGTTAATTTTTAATTTTTTAAATTTTTTAAAATTTTTAAATTTGTTTAAAGGGGGAAAAAAAAAAAAAATAGATAGCAAATAAAAAAAAACTAACGGTTCCACTCACGGGGAAATATCATTTACGCAAATGTGTGCATGCTTATGCATTATTGGCAATTGTCGCCCTGGTAGTGGAAATCATTGAAAATTAAGAAATTCCGTTCAACTCTTCTTCATATCATTAAGGAAAGCATTTGAAAATTTATTTGCTTCTCTTGCTTGAAACATGTTGCGATAAATGTTTTCGCTTTCCATTTAAGAAAAAATCTTTTTTTATGAAATGTTCTAATGTTGTTCTTAAAATGTATGGACAATTTAGAGGTTCCTAAGCATTCAAGCTTATGTGAGATCTAGCGAAATAGCTTTGCATTTTTATAGATGGCTTAGCTAAGAGGAAAAGTTTCGTGGCATTGTATGTTTTAAGTGAAACAAATATATATATATATTTATCCATATATATATGTGTGTGTGTTTAATCGATAGGCTTTTGCCAATCGTCTAGCAAAACCATACCATCAATGCCATCAAATGTAGATCATCTGTGGTTTCTAGATAAAAAAGTGAATTAAGTGATTCTTAGAGGATTCTTTTGAAGTCAGTCGTACATCATTAGCTCTCTACAGCTCTACAGATGGCGAAGCAAACGATACGACACAAAGGACAGATTATAGAGTAAATGCATCGAAACCTCTCAGTAAAACTGGGCGAAAAGCGCCGGAATCATTAAAGGCGTTGTCGATAGGTGAGAATGCGATTCTTATTAAGCCATTCTGGACGCTTTATATCATTTTCACGCTTCGGTAGCATTAGTTGTTGCCCGTAGAGAATGAGAACTGGAGAATTGGGGAACTGTGACGATATACAACTCAACCTCACTTTCAACCTCACTTAGAACAAATCATTCCCTTACGCAGCAGAAGCGTTTGTGTAGTGTCATCCATCGATCTTCTGCAAGCATTTTCTCAGACATTATTGTCGCATGTGATCCGTACTTCATTCTCAACTCCCACTCCTCAATCTTTTTCAAAAAGCGTTCAATTTTGTTTTATATCACCGATGGCTCTTAAATAGAGTCTCGATCCATTCAAGTTTTTACCGTTTGCTCATGTGACACCTTCCAAAATATCGGCCTTCTTTTTGTAGACAGCTTTATGCAAATGATTCAAAACTAGTTTCCAGTCATCGTTTACCTTCGCAGCGATGTCTGGTTGGGTTTTCAAAATTCTTTGCAGAATTCTTTGCAGATCAGAGTAGTCGCGACAAACCACAATGATTATCATGCGGATATACTCCCCTGAGCCTGAGAAGCGCTACCGCATAAGCGATTTTTTTTTAGAAATTTGATTCATTTTCATAACGTACTGTTACCGTTACTTTCGATAGAATTCACAACAAATGTTGCAATGTTTTTTTCTTTTCTCGATTATCTACAGACTGTCACATTTCACACGTGCTATGCTATCCTACGCTATGCTATGCTATGCTATGCTATGCTGTGCTATTTGATAGGGTTAGTATTACCATAGTTATGCGGCTGTAAAGGCATTGTTTTACATAACTATAGGTGATGGATGCATCTCGTCACGAGTTTTCAAAAGAAGAAAAGAAACATTTTTTATGTCTGCCTCATAGCGAAGACAATAAATAAATAGCATAAATAAAACCGAGTTAAGAGTAGCGATAATATTTAATGCAAATAATGTTGAGGTGTGAATGTATATCGCAGATAGAACGTAAAATAAAATTATAAAGAGCAATAGGTAGAATAAGATAATGGAGAAGAGGAAGAGGAAGAGGAAGAGGAAGAGAATGATCACATTTAAAAAGTAAAACCAAAAAAAAATATCCACTCAATTCATTAATTTCGAGTAACAACATGTAAAAAGAAAACAACAAAGTGAAAGATATGTAAGCCGCCCCCAGCCCCAATCCCTTATTGCTTTGTGTATTAGTCGTGTGTCTTAAGAAAGAAGGAAATGGCATTGAAAAACCTTTTTGAAAAGTTTCGTCTATTGTCGCTAAACGATTTTCGGTACTATTTTAAAGACACTGTAAACGAAAGCATAGACAGTAAGATGGACCATTTATTGTATGCCTATTGTTCCTATAATGATGGCGATGATGGTGATGATGATGATAATGGGGGAAAATGAAGAGGTGAACGGCAAGCTAGTAAAACATTTGTATGTTTTACTACACTAAACACGTTGTTGCTGTTGTTTCAATTGCTGTTTTCTGCTGCTATTGCTGCTGCTGTTGCTGTTGCTGTTGTTATAGTTGTTGTTGTTATAGTTGTTGTTATAGTTGTTCTTATAAGTATTACACAAATCTATATAAAACATGGAAAAGTTTATGCTCATTTTAGTTCCAAAACAGCAACTGCTCTTCCTCAAACTACATTTTCTTCTCCTTCGTTTCACATTCACAGTCGGAATTATAACGAACAACTTTCTTCGTCAAAGTAATGGTGAGAAAACTTGTAGTTACATCGTGTGTAGCAATAGCGTATAGAGTGGAAGAGTTACTTACAAACAAAGAAGAAAATGGAAGTTATTGAAACGTCCATAAAGCTTACTGCTTACGTTTGTCCAAAAACGATACGCGAGGGAAGTAAGTAATAGAGAGGTTGATAAGGACACTATAGACAGTAGAAGTACAACAGGAGTGCAGCTGAAGGTTCGAATTGAATTTATTACTTTACCAGCCATTTAAACTAAACCAAATGTATTATACGCACACACACACATATACACACATATACATAAATATATATATATATATATAGGCGCGCGTAAACGTCAAGACAGCTCGTAAGTGACTAAAAATATTTAAGAAAATTATGAGTAAATTTTAAATAAATTTAAATTATTTTATATATAATTGTTCCTTTTCTTTTTTTTTCTTTTTTCGTACATTGTTTTATATTTTAATGATTATTATTAGCCGTATAAGCTATACGATGGTAAGGAAAAATAATGGCGCAAAAAAAAAAAAAAACGGGGAAAAAAATCAAATTTACATAAATGATTAAAAACATTAAACAAAAGCCATTCAATCCAACAACCATAAGTACATAGGTATGTACGTAGTAATATATATGTACGTAGTATATATATATATGCGCATTCAACATCGCACCTAATGTCTGGTCATCATCATCATCATCATCATCATCGTCGTTGTCATTATTACCAAAAAGCACTACACTACTGTCTATAATATGAGTTTACACACATAAACACATCTACTATAGTACAAAACCGATGTGCAAGGAATGAAAATAAAAATGACCCAACATTTTGTAAATGTTGTTTTTGTATTTGTAATGGATGTTTTGTTTGGCATTTAAAAAACGTGAACCACTTGACTGTCTTTCTCCCTTTCTCTTTGGCAGTTCACATAATCTCTCGTTTATTTCATCAGCTCCATTCGATGCAAGGTTGTTATTGTTGTCGGTGCTTTATTTATTCTTTTTATTTTACTATCATAATAAAAAAAGTGACCGAATATGGTGAAATTGAGCCTGAATAAATATACAAATTGGCAAAAAATATATATATTTTTTAAAATATATATATACATACATACATACATACATAAATACACAAATAACATATAAAAAATGAACACGGTCTAAAAGTCAAGTGGTCACTTTTTGCTTGATATATAAAATAATTTTCTCCCATTTCTCCGCTTGTTTGTCGAACTGAAGGGTTCCTGAAATTGGCGGAAAAAATATACAAAAAACGGAAAAAAAAAAAAAAAACAAAAAGAAATAAATAAATAACAGGAACAACAACAATAACCGAAAGCTATGTAAAATTTTCATTATTATTGTAAATGGTTTTTTTCTTTAATTGTATTATCTGAAAAAACATTTATTTAAAATAAAACGCAAAACAACGAGACTAGAGGAAAGAGTTTGGCTGACCATCAGTTCATCATCCCTCGAATTTGCTGGCAATATATATATTTATATATATATATATATATATATATATGTATATATATATACATGTGGTTTTTAGTACCGCTATTATGGTACCCTATATAGGTCGGTTGCCAATATTTTTGTTCTTTTTTGCATGTCTAGGAATAGGATAAATGTTAAAATAAAAAGTATTGATTATAATCATTCCGAGTATTTAGACTTTCTTTTCTCATTTTTATTCTTTACACATTGTTGCAGGTATATGACAATTGTTAATAACAAAACATTTTCCTCTCATTTCATCTTACCCCCAACATCATATGTCGTATATTATTCAATATAAGAAAATAAATGTGATACTCTATGATGCATAAGTATGCAGCAATGTCCTCTTGCTCCTCTTGCTCAAGCAGTCTGCTTTTTTTCCTTTTCACTCAAGTGGTGTCGCCTATACGTGTAAGAAGGAGCAGCTACACGCGGATGCTGATTTTTAACACAAAATCAGAACACCAGCAAAGTGCCAGCGAAACCTTGGAAACCATTTATTCGTTATGCTTTTCTCTACGTTACCCTACTATAATACTGTCCCGCATATGTTAGGAATCAATGAAAATGTTGCAATTTTTATTTATAAGCCTGTGTTTTCAATCATAATTACTTCATACTCCATAAGTAAATTAAACTTTAAAATTCAATGTAAAATAAGTTGGACAAGGTCGAGCATTCGAATACTCTAACATCCTAAGTTAATACTTTTTTTCTTAGTTAGTAAACATCAAATGTCACATTTTTTGGCGTTGAAAGATCTACTTTTCACGAGAATCCTTATATGCGGAGGGGGGGATCCCAAAGCTGAACCGACCTGAATTTTTGAACTTTGCTTTGCTCACTCCGCATATTATGCTTTACCCGTTTACCTTGAGAAACATGAAGCATTCGATAATTTTTGCATATAAAGGCTTGCTTCCGATGAAAGCACTTATATAGTAGACCTATATGGTTAAAACTCAACACAATAAGCTTACCTGCCAAAACACAATTGCGAATTATTATGTGCCACAAGCTCCCGTATATTGGAGCATCCCAAAGCATCGCTTGATATGATCAAAATTTACGAAACTTAATTTGCTTTCCAAAAATTTTATTATTTTTCAGTTTCCGTCATAAAAACTAGAGGGCTTGCTTTTCATTATCACCCCTACATGGGTTGGGGTCTAAAACAGAGATCTATGTATAATTAATGTTTTTGCCCAATCGCTACCGTCGACTAATTTTGATCGTAAAATATTAAAAATTAAATCTTTTCCTGAAGGGTTTACTATTCATAGGATATTTTACATGAAGTGGGGCCCAAGAATTGGACTCGTGTTGCTCAAATTTGATCTAATTTAATTTTTATATCAAATTACTATAACGAACAAATTTTCATTACAAAACATTAACAATTAGGCCTTTTTGGCATATACGGGCTTACATTGCCTAACAACCCTTATATGCGGTGGTATCCAAAAACAGGGCCCGCATAATCCAAATTTGGTAAGGTTGACCTCTCTGTTAATTTGCTCATCATGAAATATGGAAAACTAAACCTTCTTACCATAAAAAGATTCAGTTTTCGTAGGCACGGTTATATGAGAGGGGGTTCAAAAAGTTGCCTCAGGCGAAGCAAAATTTTCACACCAATTCAGAATATCGAAGTGCTATAATCCAGCGGCTTTTGCCAGCAAATTTTGAAAATTGAAACCTTTTTTCCATATAAAGACTTTTCGAAATAAATCGTTATATGGAGATTGGTCGACAAGGTAGACCCGGACGGAGAGATGGACAGATGAACAGCGAAGCTTATCGATGAGTCTGAATCGATCGGTAAAACAAAGCGCAGATCCTTCTGAGTGTTACATACTTCCGGAAAAACTTAATATACGCTGAAAATCTGTCCAATCTATTCATATATCTCTGCCATGAGGGGCATCTTACTATTATCCGTTAGCAGACTGTAAGAACTCATTTCTTGATTTAGGTACATCAGGGCAGTTAGTAATAATCATCAGATTACTAATAAGGCATATTGCAGTAGCTCTTCCTTCGAGAGTCTATCTGTCAAGAGTACTCAAAATACCAAACATTGCTTTAACCCTCATTTGACCGAAACATTTTTGGTACGCAAGTCAGGTTTTGATGTAGTGTATGCTGATGCGTTACGTTCGTCGTGTTGCGCCCACCAGTAATGTGGTGGTGGTGTATGTATAAAACGCATAAATATGTGATATGATCACTGAAATCTTTGACTTGAAATCCTTTATGTCATTCATTTACGGATTAAGTGAAGTCAAAACAATTATACCTATAGGTGTATGTGTACACGTACAGAGAGGAGTACTGGCTGCATTGAAATATTGTCAGATCCATCAAAAGTGCTTCAACACAACTTTTAACGCTTATTCTCTTAATTATTTCCTGTGGATGGCACTAAACTCAATCCTCAAACATTTTCTTAGTTTCTTTTTTTGGAAAACTTTGTTCAATTTTATAAATTTCTTTATTTATTACTCAATATTATCCAAACATACTCACAAATGCGAAGACTCAATGGAAACTTAGTGTACGAAGGATTTGCTAACCACATCGCCCCATCGTTGATTGTTGAAAAGTTGTGCAACTTAGATCACACAAGACATTAGTAATATCCTGGATGGACATAAAATTCTGTCGTCTCTTATTCGATCCATTAGAGTGGTATGAGTGAGTGCAGAAAATCTCGACTCGATCCGATAAAATTTGGTTTTTGCCTTTTCTCTGTGGGTCACAGTTTCTTCCAATCGTTTAATTAGTTATCAGTCTTCTTAGCGACTTTGATGGAACTCGTCTTGTAAACTCGGTAAAGAAATTTATTGTAAACTATCTTTAATTGTTTAATTTGGGAATACCAGTGCACGTCCGCGTGCTCTTCGACCGATTTGGCCCATTCTCAATACAAACAAACCTGCGTACAAAAACTTCCAATGTTTCTGCCAAACTTGAAGTCGACACATACATTTTACGTCCAGAAGAATGCTTAAAACCGACATTACGCAGGTGAACAAATGGACGGATGGACAGGCTTAAATCGATTAAGAATTTGATGCTAATCAAAAATATATATACTTTGTGTGGTCTCTGAAGCTTCCCCTACCTTATATCCCTTTATCACTCATCCTTTCGGTGATGGATATAAAAATACATCGTAACGTTCAATCCATTCTTTCAATATTTTTCTTATCTTTACAAATTCTCAAAATTATAAAATTTGAAATTGAAAACTGAAATCCGCAACTTGTCTCATATAATAAATTCAGGCTTAAGTTGTACACCAAGATCTGCCCGCTTATGCAAGCAAAAACGGCTCAACGAAACTTCCGGCAAACTATTTAGCTATGAATTTGAAATTTATCAGTAGCACTATGGTAGGGCCGTAGAAGAACTTCTTAAGAAAACTTCAACCAATAACTGCGATGACAAGAAGTTCGTAGACAAAGGCCTGATAATTATAAAGTGCAGCTTCATGTCCACTTCCAAGCAAACACTTGAATGAATGTATAACAGAAAATAATATTAATCTAGTTTTAGCGGCAAAGTACTGTACATAGCTAAGTAACGGCGCTTTTATTAAATTTATTAATCAAATTTCATTCATTATCCTCCAGGCAGCTTGTAGGAGTGACATTGCTTGACACGTCCGAGTAATTTTCGCAATTATTACTTTATTTGCTTCAATAGTCATGAAGAGAGGCATGAATGTATTAGTAAAAAAAAAAAAAAAAAAAAAATATGAGTAAAAGCAAAGAACAATTTTTTCTTTTTATTAAGCTGAGCCCAAACAAACGGAGGTAATAAAATTTGCAAAATAGAAGCAAAGAAACATTTTCTTCTTATAATTTCGCTTTGGCTGCAATTTTATTTATAGCGCCATCTTCATGTCACGTTACGTGCTCGATTATGTAAATGAAAAAATCAGCTGTTCGCATACTAACAACATACGTACATAGCCATGTGTTTACCAGTTTGTTTGGTGCGCGTTTTCCGTTTTTTATGGGCTTTTTATTAAAATCAAAAGAAATCGCTACAATTTCTAATAAATTGTGTTCAGTGTTTAACAAATAAATATAAATATGTCGAGCATTGACTTTTTGCAATTATTGGCTAAAATACGTTGCATGAGTGAGAGAACAACGTGCCGGTAGGACAGCATTCACACAACTTGCTTGAATGTAAAGATGACCTACTATAAGTCTCTGGGATGCAACAGAACGTTGCTTGTGGGCCGCAAATTGGCGTACGGCAACAACGGCCGCGGGCCGTGAAAATACAAGGTTATCAAGTAAGTGATAAATGCGTGTGTGCACAACTTTGATCTGTTGACTTCAATTCTAATAAGCGTTTTATTTCTTTTTTTTTTGTTAACGGTAACGTTGACGTTGAAAGTCATCGCTAATGTGTGTAAGGTTGTGTGCTTATCTCAACTAAATAATCAATACTCGAATAACTATTAGTAATGTCCGTGCATATGAGTGAGAATTTATTTCTACACCAGTTCTGCGAACAATAAAAATTGCGTAGCAGTTGTGAGGTAACTGAGAAAAACTGCATGGGCTTCGAGCTGATATTAGCTAAAAATTCTCCACTCCAATCCAATCCAATTTTTAGTCCACACTTTAACTTTACAACAAAAAAATTCATTTGATTTGTTTTTATTTATTCTAAAGAGAATTCAAATAAAATAACAGAAGAAGGTAGAGAATATTAAAGGTTAGAAGCGCTTTTAAGCCTTTCTCGTAACTTCAGGTTAAGAGTTTAGTCCGGATCTAAACCTTTATTAATGACCCCGTGAGCGTATGGTTGGGTGCTTTCTGCCACTTCATTCGCTTTGTCCTCCCGTGGAATGTTGCTTTGTGAAGCTGGCGGGACATTTGCTAAATCCACGGATCGTCTAACGCCTGCAATTGTTCAAATTTCTTACTTTAATCGTTTTTCTCGTGAAAGGTGACGACATCGAATGACAATTCATTTTACTTACTACAACAACAACCCATAATATATATAAATATATATATGTGTGTGTCTTTCCCAGGCGATCTTCAACGATGCTCGACGCGATTATTAAATTTAAAAAAAAAAAAAGTTAAAATATCGCTACTAATGGAAAGAATATTTATTTGATTATATAAAGCAAGGGATTTTTATTAATACTGTTGCTGATGTAAAAGTGAAGAAACTAAAGAAATTATAAAAGTTTTTTTTTTTTTTCTAAAAAAATAATTGATAAGATTTCAAGTTTTTATCAAATGATTAACATTTTGAGTGCCTATCGATCATACATTCATGTAGGAACAAAATTAAGACAGGCATGCTTTCATAAATGAAATATACATACATTCATACAGTGGTTGCCACGAGTTTAGCACACTTCGTACGTATCATTTTCAAAAGCAAACATTTTTCGCCGATCATCACAAATGAGTCTAATGTTTGTCCTCATGTGTGGCGTATGGTGCGATCAGCATGTAGCGTTATTTCCTTTTTATTTTTTATTTTTTGCTCTGTTACTTCCACTCTCGTTTGATTGCAAGTAATGCGTAATCTTGGCTGGACATACAGTGATTGTGCGCCTTTTCTTCTTTTGAAGAGAATTTGTCATATAATAGTTGTTATTGAACAACATGTTCAATAAGAGATGGCCGAAAGAACATGGAAGGAACCGAAGCGCAACATCAAGTTATTCAGAGGAAGCAACGTTGACGAGATAGCTACGAGTGGGGGCTATCTACGAGACTTTCAGAAACTTGCACAGTGCTCCAGACCCAGAAAAACGGCCCGTAAGGAGGACTTCCTAAGGTATAGAGTGTCTGCAGCTGATCCATATAAAAACTCGTACAATAATTCAAAGACCTGCCTCCACAAAATTTGGCACTGAAGTCTCCTCCAGAGCGAAAAGAACACAATTTAATGATAAAAATTTGCGCGAATACTTTTGTCGATTCGCATCAGACGGTAAGCGGTACATATGGCGTCCTCCAAACATGCGGCACAATCCAACGATAAGGCACAATGGTGAAAATGTGATGGTGTGGGTCGCGTTTTCTATGTGCTATGTTGGTCCCGTACACAAAATTGATGCAGATATCGATCAATATGTGTATAAAAATCTACTGATATTCACAACGATCCCATACGTAGAGGAAAACATGCCCCTCAGGTGGCGTTCTATGCGTGACACACTTCACGCACAGTGAAGTGTTGCTTGGAGCGGCATAGAATGGATTTTTTTAAATGGCCAACTCAATCACCGGACCTCAATCCTATTGAGAATTTATGGAACGATGCGGAGCAACATATTAGTGGAAAAAATCGCAAAAAACTGTGCAATTTGCGGGTGGAAATCCAAAAGACTTGATACGCAATTTCAGTAGAGCGTTGTGTGTCTCTGATGAGCAGTATGCCCAGAAGATGTGCAGCTTTTATTAAAAACAAAGACTATCTAGCAAAGTATTAAGTTTTTAGTCAATAAAGTTTTTAATTTCTGCTAAACTACTGTCCAGACTTGTGTCCGTGTTAATTGCCCTATACGCAGAAGCAGAAACTTCCAAATGCATTCCGGCAAGCAAAGAAAATCAAAATGTTGCCTGAACTTCAGATGACGCGTAACTCGACTCGAAAACCCAAACTAATATTTGCCTAATAAAGGCACATGTACTAAGTGTGCTAAATTCATGTACACCACTGTACATATATATATCTATATATACATATATTATCAAAGTAAATAGCAGTACAACTGATATGCGAATCAACGGTTATGTGACAATGAACGAGCCTTGCGTTATTCGTCTTACAGGCTTAGTGGAGGAAATGTATTCAATAAGATTTTATTTATTTATTTAAAATTCAAGTACGAATTGGGATTATTTAAAATTGTTTTAATTTTGTTAAAATTGTTTTTTTTGTTTTCATAAAAAATTAATTTAAAATATAAAAAGAAAAAATGACTGATAAATGTCTACTAATTAATTTACGAAGTAAATTTCACATTTTTGTTTAAAGAAACACTTACAAAAAAGAAAAACATATAAATTACCATCCATTTAATAAAATAACTTTTTCCCATCTCCCAGTTACAACTGTGTACAGTTTTTTTTTTTTTTTTCAAAGAGAGTAAAGAAAAAAAAAATTAAATTGATTTCCTTCTTTTTGCCTCATCAAAGTTAGTTGACGTCATTTTTTTATTTTTATTTTTTTTTTTTTTTTACATATCTATATATATAAACATTTTTTTTTCTTTTTTTTTTTTTATCATTCAGCATTTCAATTACAATTCCTTTGCATACTGTGAAAACTTCGGGCTTGTGTAAGAAGGAAAAAGAAAAAAAAAAAAAAGACGAAAAATTCCAACCCTAGCCACAATGCTTGTCCCGTTTAAGTATGCAGGCCAACTGAACAGAGTGAAGCGGACACATTAACTGCCGCCTCATCTATTTAATACCATAAATAATTGCATCTAATTAAATATTCACGCGGATGAATGAAAATGTCCTTTTTTCTTGTGGTCCCCTGCTATCCAGCTCCTAAAGCGTTCTTACTGAGGCTTTCCTTATTTGTACATTTTTCTAATTTGTATAGTTATTGTTGTTGTGATGATGCTGTAATGCTGTTGCTCTTAGCTGCATTTGACGCGTGATGGAGCGAATGTCATTCGAAATGAAATTTAGTGCGAAACAACAGCAAGAAAAATATAAAAAACCATACAATTTGAAAGTAACGATAGTAAAAAAAAAAAAAAGGAAAAAGCGTGTAAGAAAAATTAAGTCAGCGTATATATGCATATATATCTATATATATGTATATATATATATATATACATAAAAGAAAGTAGAAAAGGAAAAGACGAAATGTTAAATTTAATAGTTTTCAATTAGGAATCATTCGTTTGCAGGTTTCGTTTTCTTTTTTTCTTTTCTTCTTCTTGTTCTTCGTCGTCTTCTTTTAAAATAGAAGTGGCTTTGCCATCATTTCCTCTTAAGCACAATAAATGAAGTCACGTTTCTTTTCTTTTATGTTTTTATTTTTTCTCTTCCCTCTTCCCTCTCCCCTCCCCCACCCCCGCCACTTTCCGGCTCCTTTACATTGCAAAACTGGCGCCATTTTCAAAGCTCATTTAATTTAATCGTTAATTTAAACTCTATTTAATTTTTGTCAGCCTCTTTCACGGCTGCTTGCAAATACACGCAGCATTTATTATAAAATTTTTATTAATTTCTTGCATGTCTATGAAACTATACAACAACTACATGAAGAAAAAAAACTTTACTTTTATTTTATGTTTTTTTTTTTTTTTCTTTTTTTTTATTCTCTCCATGTTGTTTAACATCTAAAAAGAAATCGTTTGAATATGAAATGAATTGAAAAATAAATTATTGAAGGCTGCTATCAAACGCTTCTAAACGTGAGGCGATTTCTTTTCTCTCAAGAATTCATTTTATTGTTTGCTCTGCTTGACGGAGCCCGTATTGGTCTCGTCAAAAGCATCATTCACATAATAAGTCGTTGAATAAATCACGTGCCGCTCTCAATTGCCGGAAATAAATAAAGTAGAGAAACTCATCTGCGTCGACCAACTTGATGTATAGGATATGTTTCGAATAATGAACTTTAATGGACACATTTATCGACGAGTAGAAGTCTGCCATTGTTTGCTGTAGTGTGCGTCATTTGATCAGCAAAGGCAAGAAGGCGATGGAAATTGTAAAAACTATTGATAGGGTGTGTGAAGAGACCTTAGTAAGCATAAGGCAGAGATAAGCATTTGCTTCACATCCATTTGCAAAGAAAGGAAAAAAAGCTTAGACAAGGGCTTCATCTTAATTTCTCAAAAAGTTCTGCAAAATCGATTCTAGGATTAATTGTTAAGTAAAATGGCCAAAACTGGGCCCGCTAAAGAATTGTCAAACACAGTAAAAGTATTCCATTCCTTACAATCGAAAAATGCTGCCTTCCATTTATCAGTATACGAGGAGAAGTACGTTTGATGGCTTTCAATATAAAGCAAATGAAAAACCTCTGAAGTCTCTTTCGCTTAAAAAGGAAAACTGTTCCACGAAGGATGAGGATGGATGCTATTGAAATCGTAGCATTTGCCGTATGTCTGCTGCATACTCGATCGACCCAACAATGCATCATTTACAGTACTCTCTATATAGTAGGCTCGCAGCAGCTCTCCGCGACTGCCGCCGTTTTCAAAAATTCGAATCAAAATAATGAAATTCGCACGAGTTATTTTATGGGCCGATTTTTCAAAAATTACCGAATTCGGGAAAAACGAGTCCAAAGTTTTCAAAATGTTGTATCGTTTTTTCTGCTAGATTGCAATCTACAGCATCGCTAAACTGCTCTTGCGTGCTCAAATATTCTACTTTGTCTTTCTTTTGCTCTTCCAGTAGCTGTCGAAGACACAATCTCCGGTTCGAAATGACGAAAAAAAGGAGGGGCAAGAAAGTGAATAACGCCATAGCCGACCGCATAATTAACATCATCGTTCGGTATCATTCATAACAAACCTTCGATTTGTTAGCAGAGACACTGAGACTTTTCGAATTACCCTACAACGCATATCGTAGTTATAAGGACTTGTAAGTCCCTGGCTAGGGAGTAACAGCAGTTTACATGTTCTTATGTCACCTTCGCAACTGATAGCCAAGTTAGCCATAGTTACTTAGTATTGGATCGCAAGGGTGGAAGTGTTATGTTTTATTTCCTCTCTTGCTAGCCTAAGTTCGCTTGTTTCTTGGCTTTTTACCTTCAAGTAAATATCATTGGCACCTTTGGTTGACATTGTAATCAATAATGAGAGGCTTCAGTGGCTTTGTGGTCTACATAAGGGCCAATCAAATAAGTAGCAGGCTTGAAGTTCCCAGCAGAGATTCATTTGACACCGACCGAGACATTCCCGAGAAGACGGTCAAGTTTTCGTCCGCTTAAATGAACCGAAGGCAAAGCTACCGTACACTCTTTATTTCATTTTGTATAGAACGCGCTTTGAAACTTCTCGGTTATATAGAAAACACTTTATTACCAGAGCGAAATTTTCTCATTGAAATATCAAACTTTTCCCCACTCCCTGGCACCCCCAATGAATCAAATGTATCGCTGATAGCAGGTATGATGCCTAATGATAATCTACTGAATTTCTCTAATACACTAACAGATGCTTTTCAAAGGTGTCTGCACTCATTTATTATAAAGACATTAATATGCGATAAAAATGAGTTCTGCGAACGATGTGAAATTAGTGTGAAATTAAAACAATGCATTATGGAAAGCATTTCATTTATGGATGAAATGAAAGGAAAAATGGAATGAGAGATAACTAACTGCTCAATATATGTAAATTTCAATAGAAGGGGAGGAAGAAGAGAACACAAAACTCGTAAGGATAAGTTTATGCACATATTTATGGTGTGCCATTAATTTAATTGAGCTTTGACTTTATTAACTTGTAATGTTAGCCAAAAGGAATCTATTTAAACCGGATCAACCGGAAGCAAAAAAAAAAAAAGAAGGAAAAAAAACAAAAACAACCCAATAAAAGTTTATATGTGTTATAAACAAAAAAAGGTATAAATATTTTTGTGAAACAACTTTTTTTCCAAAACATTTTATATATACTTACATACACATACACATATATATATATATTTATTTATTTGGCTTATTTAGCTTTATTTAAGGTTACAAAGCTCAATTTTTTTATTTTAGAGATTATTCCGTGAATGTTATTGAAACCTTGTTTACTCATCTTCAAGACGCCTTTAAGAATGTAAATTGAAAAAACAACCAAAAAAAAAAAATAAATAAAAAAAAATAATGCAAAATCTCTATCCCCCAATAAACGATTTATTCGTTTTCCTTCCTAATATTTACCCTTTTTTTATTGCGCAATATTTTCCTTTTTTCTTTTCCACATCCTAAAATGCTTTTTATTTCCCACATTTTCATATTAAAAAACGATTCCAAGAAACGTACTTAAATGTTTATGACATATATGTACACATTTATGTTTTACTTCTGTGTGTGTCTGCATTTTCCTCCAAGTAAAAAGATACTCCTTAGCAGAAAAAAAAAGAAAGAAAAAAACGTGTTTTCACACTTCATAAAAGAAAGTGTAGAAATTCCGCACACAGCATATACAGGCAAAAACACACCACCCAGGAAGTGCAAAAAGGACCAACAAATTGCAAGAAAATCGTTGTACAAAAGATGCTAATGATTTATTTAATCGAATCGACCATATGTCGAATGCTTTTTTCTCTTTTTTTTTTTTTTGCTTTTTTTATGCAAGGGTTTTGAATTCAATAAGTGTCAAGTGTGCCGTTCTTTGTCTTGTCGTTGTTGACTATTATTTATCTAATTTTACAGAGGTTTCACAGAGGACAAGTTGATGACAAGGGATGTGAAAAATACCTTTGGTTTGGCCATTGCTTGCTCATTCCCGTCGTCGTCGTCGTCGTGTTATGGTCAATAGATGCAATTTTTTTTTTTTTTTTGTTCACTTCTTAAGTTTTCAGGCTTTAAGAGAAATCGTTTAAAAATGGAAAGCGGACATCCACATTCTGCGTGTTTTAATAATTGACCTTTAATGGTCGCACTTGTGTACGATTGTCCAGTAAAGGAATCAAAACAAAAAAAAAAATAAAAATAAAAAATAAAAATAGTTTTTACAATTCATTTCGACTTTTAAATGGAAAGTATTTATAAAATGCTCTCCTCTTGTCTTCTATATTCACATATCGACTTTCGTTGGATCAGCTGTCAAAATAATCACTGAGATATTATATAATGTTATAAAAAGTCCAGCTAGTAAAGTAAATTCGTTTGATTTGAAAAAGTAACAAAAAAAAAAATAATAATAATAATAATAATTAATTAGTGAAGCGGTTTTCACATATACACACACACACACACACACACACACACTCACACATTTATACAGATACGTGTGTGTATTTATATGATAAGGGTGCGCAAAAAGCAAAAACAAAAAAAAAATCGTTAAAGGCGTCAACAAAGTTTGTAGATATGTTTGGTGCATTTACGATGTGTGTTGTGTTGTTGTTGGTTTTTTCGTTACATTTTTCACTAAAGGCTAATTAAACGAAAATTAATGGTATAATTATATTCTAGATGTTGGTTTGTTTGCACATTTTTTGCCATGTGTGTGTTAACATGCAAATGCATGTGCGTTCATATCCCCTAAACTCCTATAAAGGAGTGGTGCTGTGTTCCATTACAAACGAAAATTAAATGAATTGACATTAAGAACAACAAAAACAACAACAGCTACAGCAGCGAGCAGAAGTGCCAAGAGACAGTAACTGAAAAATGTGTCACAAAAAAAAAAAAAAAACAAAAAAAAACAAAAAAAACTGTATTAAAAAGTTACATAAAAAATACCGAAAAAATTAAATTGTATAACAGTAAAAAAATACAAAAAATAAAAAAAATAAAAAAAATAAAAATAAAATTCTATAGCACTACTCTACATAAGTGATAAAAACGCGCAAGCCAAATTCATATATGTACACATACATACATATATATATATATATATGTATTAAGGATCTATGTTCATGTACATTCAAATAGAAAAAGAGAGAGAGAGATTATTATCAATTATTATGCTAACATGTCAAATAGCATTAAAAATGCACGAAACTATAAACAAATAAATATACTCCGCGTAAGAATATGCAGTAGCTGTTCCTAAGATTTGTATCGATATAGTGAGTGTATGTATATATATATATATATATCTATATATATATATGTCTTTTGCACTTTCTTTTTATTCATTTATTTATTTATTTATTGCTTTTTATTTACATACATTCGCACTGACAGGGTTACGCATTAATTTATTTGCTAAAAACGCCTCTCAGATACGACTATGGTTAAGCATAAGTCAAAGTCATGCCCTCTCCGCACGACCATAATGAAGAGCGAGAATTTGTTTGAGTTCAAATATATATCAGAGACTTTGCAAAATGTCTACGTTCTTGATCAAATCGAATACCAAGATCGATTTACTTACGCCAATTGAATCTGCATACTTAATATCCTCTGTTGTCCTTCCCCGTCAATTACTTATTACTTTAAAAGCCGCCCTAGTCGAACAAAAAAAAGTTTATTTGTTTGCTTTTCTCGCATAATAATATTTCTCTTATGTCATTCAAGGTATGCCTGTGTGGTGACCTATACAGCCATGGACGCATATATAGCGCAAATTTAAATCGAAATTTCAATAAATATTCGTAGCCTAGACAACTTGTTATTCAACGCACGAATACACCTACGCATAGACCCAACGCTTGTTATAATAATCGGTTCAGTATTATTTTCGAAATCGATGTAAGACTCCTTTCTGTCGGTATTTTTGTGCTCCACTTACATATCGCTATTCGTAAGATATTTTTTACACTAATGTGTTTTAGCTGAAAGACGGACGCTATCAAAAATTGACTGAATCGGACAATTTTACAATTAATTCTCACATAACGCCTTATTTTGACAAAATCGTTATATGAAAAGTGTTTGCAATTTCCGAAAATTTCTCAACAAATTGATCAGCGGATCACTAGCATCTCGCCATAAGTACTTGATGTGAAAGGATGGATTAATTGTTTGACCCCGTCCCATATAATTGGTACCCTATGAAAAGCAAGTCCACATACTAAAAATACGTCTAATTTTTGATCAAAATTGGTTTGTAATACTCAACCAAGTCCGGGGTATTTAGTGCTCGACTTCCCCTTTCCCCCAACTACAATGTTTTCACTTGTTTTTTACTATGTAATTAAAGGAAATTGTTCCCGGTTTCATTATTTAACACTCACTCTTGCATAGAAAATATAGTTTGGGCATCATCGTAGGAATAGAATCTCAACTGTGCATAAGCCATCAGTGTAGACGATGTAGCCAATCAGAGGGAGCAGATTCTCGCGAGCACAATTGGAAGAGTAGCTTTGAATTTAGTTTTTCTGCAACCTATCTGAACAACGAACCCACCTACATCTGATCCAAGTTTCTTATGCCGACAAACCTACTGATTACGATAGACTCGAAGCTAAACTTGATACTTTAAATATTCCGCTTTGTCGTCGATGATGATTGTTCGCCTGGCATAGACAGAAACGTGGACACATAAATAGAACAAAATTGAAAGAAAACTTTAGTTTTTATTGCCCTCGAAACTCGAGGCTTATTAACAACTTGATATGAAAAATTGAAAGTGTGTGGAAGTGCTTGTAAACTTGTGTGGTCGTATATTTCGTGTCGTTAACAGTTTGTTACGGCGAATGACTCCAACTCTTCGCTCACTGAGTCTGAGTTTGGTCTTCCGCACAATATCATTCTGATCCCTTTGTTGTTTAATCTCTTCGGAAATGATTTTTGGGATTTGGTTGGTAATAGCTACGCTTTTTTTTTGGCGTATGTGAGTGACATCTTTCTGCATTATACAGATAATGCAAATACGTTCAAAAATAATATTAACGAATCTTGAGCAATTCTTAACTCTTGCTAAAGCCTTATCTTTCAATTCTCTCCCTCTTGTTCGCAAACTCAACCTTGACTCCCACATTAGCAATGTCTCTGCCAAAGTTTGTCTTACGCTCCGAAAATTGTACAATCTATAGACATATCTACCTGTAAAGGTTAAACATACCATTGCGCGTTCCCTCCCCCTGACGCACGTTAACTATTGTATTGAAGCCTTTTCTGGGTGCCCAAGGTAACCGTATACCCCGTTTTCCTTATAACGTCATACTTAGCGGCCACATCCCCTCTTTCCTTCACGCTTTCTTAAAATTCTCCTTTTCCGATTATCTAAAATTCACGTCGTTTATTCCCTCTACAAAATCGTTCAATCTCTATTCCCGAGCCGTTTAGCAGAACGACCGTGGCTTTCTGCATCGAATAGAAACCTTTCTTATTACGAACACGTTTATCTAACTTCTCAGCCGAGTGATCTTTTACTGTTCGTGTTGCTAGGTGTTGGAATGCCTTACCACTGAGCCTGAAATCCTCCGATGATTCTTTGAATACGTTTAGAAGATAATTGACTGCACTGCTAAACTCATTAACTCTCACGATTTCACGAAGATGATTACCTTACCAACCGTCTAGCTGGCTCGTGTATTCACTTCTGTTGTAGTTTCTTTTTTCGCATGCAATGTATCCGTGGAACTAGAGGTTATAGGCCTAAGGCCTATACTTAGTTACTTAATAAATGAAAAGTTATGTTTTTGTTGTTTCTCGCTTTGTTTTTTGTTTGTTGTGTGCGCGGCCAGTGTATGATGGAGTCTCGCACAGCAATAACAAAAGAAATAAAAATTGACGCGATTTTTAAATAAGATGCTCTTCGTTTTTCATTGTTTTGTTTTGCTAAGTTAATTTGTACTTTCATGAGAAGATCTCGAGGACTTTAGTGCATTCCTGGGAAATGGGCTGTTATTGTTAATTTGCATCAGGCAGGAAAAAATGCGAATGAATGCGAACGAGTTATGAAAATGCTCGCGAAAAATGGTTTATATTGCAGTTAAATTAGTAATAAATACGAAGCAGGATCGCTTCCAGAATGAACAAAAAGAAATCTCGTCGCAAGCGTTTATCTCTTGCCACAACAACTCATACCACCAAAAACGTGAACTACGAAGCAAAAGCAAAAAAGCAACCCGGGAAATAATTTCCAGCTTAGACTGGGAAGTTTTACCGCACCTGCTGAATTCTGCAGACCCTGCCCGTTTCGTTTACCACTTGGTCAGATCGTAGGTCAGCGGTTTACAGAGGTTGAGAATGTGCGAAAGAGGTTCGATGGGTGTTTCGCCTTCAAGCCACCAAGTTTCTGCTGCGAGGACATCCATACCCTATCCGGTCAAATCTTGAAAGCCTATAGATAATGGTGATGCATATTTCGATTATTACGTTACGTTACGTTACGTTATTACGTAACAAGTAAATTTTTTAAATAAAGTAGAATTTTATCGAAGAATGGAACGAATTTATTTACACGTCTAATACTAGAATTGGACCGGACATCGAAAGTTTTAAGACCCGCTCGCTTTCACACCAATTTAGAATGTCGAGATACTGCTTCTCAGTCATTTTTGCCGAGAAATTTTGAAAATTGCAATTTTTTTCCATATGACCACTGCTTAGAATGGGGCATTATATCGGGAATGGTCGAACAAGTGGACCGATCCAAACCATTTTCAATAGTGTTCGACTTTATCTCAAAAATTCTAACTTGTAGCTTGAACACAAATTTACATGGGGAGACATTAGACGGACAGGCGGACAGACAAGCTTAGATCGGTATAATAAAAGTTCCCCCTGGATGTTACATACGCTTACGCGAATTTAACATATCCCTGAAGAGTGTTAAAAAACAACATAACTTTTAAAGCCCTTTTAGGACACACGCCTAATGTTTATTTCAAAAAAAATTGTTAAAGACACATCCATCAATATGTTAACTTGTAGAGTACAATTATTTATTATATGCTTATATACATAGATATGAGTTTAAACTATCTATCAGCTAACAATTTTGTGGGCATTCGTGCTACGAAACGTCGCGCAAATATATTAGTTTTCATTAAAAGCATTCAGACATTGTTAAGATATTTAAGTGGTTACGCTTCTATATGTTTACATAATTAACACAACGTCCCAAAACAATAAATATAAAAGAAATTTAGAAAAAAAGAAGAAGAAAACAACAAAATAGTCAGCCATAAAACGTTAACAAAAATCATTTACTTTAAAAATTTATATCGCATGTACAGGATTATCATGAGGAGATTAGGCCACCAAAAGAGTATTATTATGACTATTATTGACTCTGACACAACGCCAGCAACGAAATAACAAAATAACTTAGCAGAGCGTAACATTTTCACAGTGTATCCTTTTTTATTGAAAAACCCTTTAACTCATACACATGCGAACATATTTCGTTATGTTTGTTGTGTGTCTCCATAAATTTTATGTTTTAAAATTTTCGTGCGTTTGAAAAGTCTCCCTGATGCCATAAATATTGAGTTTAGCCGTGTTGCTAGTTCATATTGCAACAGTTTGTTGAAAAACTCCGCTCCGGTTAGTTTTGCTGATCTGTGTGTGCCCTGCGAAATGATTGTGTGTACTTAACAGAAAGAGAAAAGCCTGTTACTGTTAGTACGTACGTACGTACGTACGTACAACTGGTACTTTGTTACATTTATGGTGATGAAATGCTTTTTGAAAGTCATTTTAAAATCCACTTTTAATATACCATCTATTTCATAACAACCAACCATTCATTCATTCATTCATTCATTAATTTATCCGTCCACCTACTTCCAAACTCGAGTTTGTCTGTCTGTCTGTCTGTCTGTCTGTCTATCTTGGTTCTAATAAACGATAATAATGTAATGTGTACTAGTAGCGAACCCTTTCCTTTTTGGGCTCCCATTAAATGCTTATATTTACGCGCGTATACGTGTTGTAATGGTAATGATAACAATCACACACAAACACACACACACACACACACACACACAGAGACATAATTATCAACTCATATATTACATTTTTCGGGTACCATACATACACTTTTAGGCAGTTAAAGACTCAAAACTAAGTATGACACGGTATTTTTATGGGCTTTTCACGAGGGCTGGTGTTTCGCTCACTTATTCCTATTATTAGGAAACATTAACTTCTTATTATTTACTAACTGACTGACTGAATGACTGAATGAACGAATGAATGAATGAATGACTGAATGAACGAACGAACGAACGAACGAACGAAAGGCAAGAAAAATGTTAATGTCTTTTGTTAATTGATTTACTATTTACATAAAAAAATTTCAAAGTAAAAGTTTTCATTAATTCTCAGATAGTGTATCGCGTCATTACTGGCTGGCTACAAAATTTACTTTCTATCCATAAACTTATACTTTTTTAAGGGTTAAAATTGAATTTTTTGCTTTTTCCATTCTTTGTTTTTTCTCTTTTTTTTTTGCCATAACGAATTCAACCCTTTGATCTGTTTTCGGTTCATTGGTTTTTTATGCGCCTGTCAGAGCAGCAGTTTGTATTGAAAAGCCATTAGAAATCAATAGTTTGGTTTAGGTTCACTTTACTCAATCTCCCTCTTACTATGCAATATGGGCAGCCAATCATAGCACAGCTGCCAAATGATTGGTAGACATTTTTTGTCTATCTCCTATCGAAACAAAAAAAATCTGACTCAATTCAGTAAAGCGAACAACTATTTATTTAGTGTGATTACAATTTTCTTACATTCTCATCATTTCATTTCATTTCATTTAACTTTGAAAACATGAAAAAATGTCTAAAATATTTTCAACTTGCATTATGGTCGTTATGGCCCAAGGTTTAATTGTGTCTATGCTATGCATCATAGGATCTGGTCTTCACATTCACAAAATTCACTTCATACGCATCACCGCCAAACACTGTATCAATGAAATAAAAACAAACACATTACATATGCATATACATACATATGTGTCTATGTATAGATCATTCCACTCAATAAGGCTCTGCTCACATAGGATTTCCGCATAGTACCAATCTCTTCAGACTTGAGGCACCGCTTTGTTTGGGGGTCACTTTGGACTGCTTTCGCCGGATGCTGCTCACTCGGTCTCAGTGCCGATTTGTCTATGCAGTATAGTGATGTACCCATGGCACATCATTCAGGGGGCGTACGTCGCATCAAAATGTGCTTTTTATTTCGCCTAAGCAACGTCAAACAACAATCGGACTCATCAACGGGTTGTCGTCAAAACTGAACAAAACGCGACAACCACTTCAACGCGAACTTTCTTGTGAACAAATGCTCTAATGTTCTGTTTAAGGTCTCAACTGCCTGACGTCACTTCATTGTTCGGGCGTCCAAAACTATTTTATGCGCTGCTTTTATATTCTCCGGAAAAATTACCCGAATTCAGGCGATCAGAGCGTTCAGCGTAATCGGTGTCCATGCAACTGGATTTAAAAATAGTAAACCGATCACAAATTTATTCTTTCGACAGACAAGAGTCGCCATAACATCTTTCAGCCGTTTCTGGCGAACAGCTGACTACAACGGCGAACGCTAAATTTCTCATATGTGATTGGCCCCCGTTTGAGACGGTCGACAGTGCTGCCATACATGTGTCACAGCGGAGACTTATTGAATGCTGCTGTAAAAAAATGAAAACCAAACACAAGAAAAAAACGTGCGTGTGTTATTTTAGTTCCAAACACGGCTTCAACCGAATTAATGTAAAAAAGATACATGTGTAGATTGGATTTCATCTTCTGAGGAACCTTTAGAAGCTGATGTGTCTTGCAATCTTCTGTTAGATTTCTTTTCTTTTTTTAGTACCAAAATGTAAATAATAAAGTGTCGAGTGTAAATTAAAAAGTTTTTACTGTGCTTGGCTTAAGAGTTTCTACGCTAAACCGGGAATCCGCTCCACTAATATTATAACACAATATTTCCGTTATTTCAATTATAGGCTCCGCGAGTGGCAAATATCTGACGTAGAGATTTAAATGCAAAACGGTGAAGGAGTTTGAAGTAATCGAATCTATAACAGATTTGTTAAGACTCACGCATTATCGAAACGCACGCTCGATCGCACATATTAGTGCTGTTAGTGACAGTGTCGAAGAGGATCTAAATTCATCCATCACACGGCGCGCTCAGCATTTATGCCGATCTTGCGCCGCATTTGGATTTGCATCTGCATAAATACAAAAGTCAGTTAATTGGTTGCTTGAGCAACAGCGACGAATTGGACGACGAATTTTCGCATCGAATTTTCTTCAGTGGTGAGGTTCATTTGGTGGATATGCCCATAAGCAACATTCTCTCACTTAGGGCACTTAGTGGAAATCCATAAGTAACTGTCGAAACGAAACGCTTGCATTCTCAGAAGTTCATGCATGGTGTGGCACTTGGGCTGGAATTGTGATAGACCCCCGTACGCTATGTTGACAGTAACGAGGGTGTGACACCCTGAACGGTCTATTCTAATCGCTCCAGTTCTATGATTACTATTTTATCTTTTTTTTTTTTGCGTGAAATTCAAGGATGGAAGGATGTCGAAGATATGTGCTTTCAACAGGACGGTGCCACAAACCACATAACACGTCTCGCTTTGCCATGGCTGCTCTAAAAATTCCCCGGACATTTAGTTTGACATTTTGAGAAAAAACATCGGACTATGCGAAGATCCGTTAAAGTCCTGACCTGACACATCTGTCAGGTTATGACTAAGCTATCGCCGCTATATGCAGAGAAGTCATCGAAAGTTGTCGCAAAACCCTCCGGCGCTATAAGATGTGCCATGGAGGACATTTGAATGATGTTCTACTCCACAGAGAATGGCAAGGTCCATATACATTGAAAAAAAAAAAATTGATCCAAATCTCAATCAAAAGTGTGCTTTATTTACGTTTACTTTTGGAATCATTTTACACATATGTATATAGATTAGTTAGCGTCTTATAAACATATACCCAGTGTCTCATTTTAGCTTAGTACAGTGGTTTCCAACCTGGGGGACGCGATACTGTTGCAAGGGGGGCATGTAGCTGTTTCCAAAATATCATTTTCAAATACAAACCAAAAAAGTCAAATAGGGGTCAAAAAAATGAATCAGCAGTATACGTAATCCACAATCCTCGCCGCGGATTTTTGGTGTACAAATGCTAAAACATCCAATTCATACTCTTCTTCGAATCGAAATATCTCGCTTTCGCGTTTGGAGCCGAGTACCGGTGGGGCGTGGAATCAAAAGATAAGCACTTGCCAAACCCCGGTTATTCTCGTGCTTACTCGCGCCAAACTTCAGTACACAGAAGCATCCGGTTTTTTTTTTTTGTTTTTTAAAGGGGGGCGCATTAATTTTTTTTTTAAAAAGAGGGGCACCGGTACAAAAAGGTTGGAAACCACCGGCTTAGCATCTTATTCTTTCGCTCTGTATTAGAATAAGACGAGTACAGTAGTGAGGATATTGTAACGTTACATTAAATCGTGTCGAGAGAAAAAACTTCTCAATAAACGTTTCGCTTACTTCATGTAAATCATGCACAATCCTTTCGTCATATATAAGAGATTTTAATTAAATTTGATATATATATATATATATATAAGAGATTTTAATTAAATTTGATATTATACTGCCTTGTGTTGCGATCATTCCCCCTCAAGAATCGGTAAAGAATTTAAAGTTGAACGCTTTACACTAACAGGGGAACAAGATATTATTTTTTATGTTGTGTGACGAAAACTGGTATAAAATACGTTTGCTGCGATATGTTCTAATTGGATGGACACAGTTCTTGAACTGTTCCGTATTTAAGAGTTCTCGACCGTAACATTATAATTCTTTGTATGGCAAGAAAGAACAATTTCTGATATTTTCTGATTTACGTTTAGTAGACGACTTTGCTCGGCTATAACGTTTCCTTCCGTTCACTTTTCATTTACAAATGCAATTTTATTCTGAAAGTTTTATCTCGAATCTTGTAAAGTCTTTTGCGTTCAGAATTTTTCATTTACAAGTAACTCAAAAAGCTATAGATCAATAAAAACACGTTACACTCTGCGTATGTGTCCCGAAGAAAGAATCGTTTTTCCCGCACCCACATAAAAAATAGGAGGCCTGCTCCCCGATGCTATTGTATTCATGAACATGAAGTATTCAGCAAATTGATCAAAATTCGCTTAGACACTCCCTAGTATAAAATCGAGGCATTAATTGCCTTGATCCGTATAGTAGTAGGAGCGATTGAACATCGATTGAATTTAATTTTTCCTCTCTTATTAATAACCTTTGATTAATCCTATGGAACTTATTTGGCCACTAAGTGTGAATTGTTGTTAAACAATCTAATAATGCCGACTACTTGCTCTTGGAAATGCTTTATCATTATGTGAGAAAAACAAAAAAAAACCAGCGGCAATGATGTTGTGAATTTGTATTTCTTTGGTTGTTTCTTTTTTCTTTTTTAATTACTTAAGATAAGCGTAAAATAATTCCGAAGACGTCGCTCTATACTTGTGATATCAGTATAACTTTTATATGTACATCCTAATATTTACACTAGAACATGAGCTCATAGAATACTAAGGAGTTGTTTGCTATGCTATCATCATCATCATCATCATAACGTTTATTACATGCATGTATGGAAGTGTGTTTTTGACTTCATGACAATTAACTTTTAAAATATATCTTAGTTTTCTTAAGCTTAACAAAATAAATTCGCCGCCTTCGTCTCCTTCAGCCTAAAAAGTACATCATAACTGATATTTAAGTTGCGTAGTAAGTAAGAAGAAATAATAAAAAATAAAAATGGTTTATAATTATTGCATATATATATATATATATATTAAGCGCAAATTCATTCATGTCATATCATTAAAAAAAAAAGGAGAATAAAAACGAAACAAAACAAAAAAGTCTAAAGCTGAGGAATTCTTAAAGGAATTGTTAAAATTTTTGTTCCCCATAAATAAGATTACAACAGCGGTACGACGAGCAATGAAAGAAAAAGTAACGAGTTGAGAACGAGTTGAATTGTGAACTAACTGGGGCTTTGGCTTGTCTATGGCAAACTGACACACAATAGACAACAGACATTTTTTTGTTTTTTTTTGTAAAAAAAAAAAAAAAAAAAAACTTAAACAAAAAGGCATTTTTTATTGTTAATAAAAATTAACTTGATTAACTTTTTGTTTAGATTCGTAAACATCAACGTTATATCACTATCTCTCCATCTTTCTCCATCTTTCTCTCTCTCTCGATATATGACTTTTCGCCATCGCAAACGCTTATTCCTTCAGCATATTTATAACATTCGATGTGGAGCGTGTTATAAGTTCAAACGAGGGTTCATTAATGGCTTTAGCTGGTTCGCGTGGCATTTGTATATTGGAATTGCCGCGTCGTTGGGGTGCCGGTGGTCAATTTATGCAAGGCAAACTCCAAATCACTTGTCGGTAAGTTTACAATATTTTCTCTCTTCCTCACTTGCTCACTTACTTACTTACTGACTCTTACTCTTACTCTTAATCTTATTTTTGCTTAACTTGAATTAAAGTGCCATTAAATCAGGCTTGTGCAACATGATTTTGTGTCATTATTCAAACGAATTACGCTCGAAAAGGAAATGGTCTGAAAATAAAAGAAATCAAAATAAAATGCTAATAAAATGCTTTTGAAAAAAAAAAAAAAAACTAGAGAGAGAGAGTGAGCTTCATCAAGTTATACTTACCTCATAAAAAGGAGATGCTGAAGCAAATTTTGTTATAAATTGTTGTCCCACCAATGTCTGTGAGAAACTTTTTTTTGTTTGTTCCTTCTTCTTGTTGTTGTAGTGTTGCTCCTCTTCTTTCTAACTTAACAGAGAAGTTCCGATAAGCTCGAGCATTACTAAAATTCTTCTCAATTTTAAGTTTGCATTAATTTCTTTCCTCCCGAAAAAGTCATTATTCTAATTTTTTTTCATTCTCGTTCAGCACTACAAACACGTAAAGTTTTGTAAACAGGTTGAATTCGAAAAAGTGTTGCATTCGTGTGCGTTGTTGCTATATAGTGTTATAGAGTTCTTTATCGCGCTCCTTCGCTTTTACTAGTATAAACATTTGCTGTTGTTAGCACATCTGGTTTTTATTACTTTTAATTTGCCATTAATAAAGCATTTATTCTCTCAAGACCGTGGACTCCGCCAACACATTGCACTTCTACATCGTCTCATTCCCCTTTTTCCAAGCGTACACTTTCTATTTTTATTTTTTACTCTACTCTAATATTTTACACAATTTGCTCACACTTTTCTTCGTCTTCGTCTTCTTCTTCTTGTTTTTTTTTTTTTTTTTTTTTTTTTTTTTTTTTTTTTTCAAGTAAACATCATCGTTAGAATGATTTCATTGAAATTACTTTTTTCAAATGTTCTTCAATTTCCATCATTATCCCCCAAATATTTCATAATTATAGATCCATGAATCAATTCTATTGGCAGTTTTATGACTTTTTATATATTAAAAATTACTTTTTTCTTCTTCTTTTTTATTAACACGCAATGCTCTTAAAAGATAAATTTAAATAAAGTTAATTACTATCGCGTCAGCATTATTAAGGGCCAGTTAGTTGTACGGACGGATTCACTTACACTCACACATACAAATGAAAATTGAATTTAGTTACACTCACACACATACAAATGAAAATTGAATTGAAGTGAATATGAATTAAACTTTGTTTCATTTATAGTTCGTCCTCATGGCATTTGGCAAAAGATAAGCTTTAAGAAGTTCTATGAATTTGCGTATAGTAAAATATGTTAACAGCTAAACAAAAAAAATAAAAAATAAATAAAAAACATATAATTCAAGGTGTTCTTGGGTAAATAAAGTCACCGTCAAATTTTGCCTCGAATTCCAGATGCAATGGTTTCCCAAAGAGGTTCATATTATCCAACGAAAGTTCCTTTTCTTCCTACGACTTGGGAGGCTACTCTCAAGGGGGTATCAAGGTATTAAAAGTTTACCTTTCACTTGCCAAACAACGGAATTCAAAGGGGAAGGTGAAGGTTGACCTTCTCCAGTTTAATTGCTTTTTCATTTTCGATACTAGAATTCGAGCGACTTATGAATTTCGAGATGTGCACTGGACTACATGAGGGCGTTCGAACGTTGTCTCTTATTAATTACAAAGTTTTAATATTGAACTAGTGATGTGTAGTTAGATGCCTTTGCGTGCGCAAACAATAATCCAAAGTTACATTTTTTCATTGTTCGCACTAAGACTACGCTTACATTAATAAGAAGACTGGTCCGACGAATGGTCCCATAATCCAGGCATTTATTAATAGATGACTCAGCACTATTCCGGCATATCTGACAGAAACTTAATTTATGCTTTATGTTGAAGATTTCTGTTTCATAATTTTTATTAAAATTGCTAAGCGATTAAGCGCGAAGCGTCGACCACTTTCCCGAAACACGTTTCACAAACCTGCCTTCCTTTCCGCAAGGAAACCGCCAAGTTTTCGAATTGAAGAAGAAGAAGAAGAAGAAAAAAAGAAAACTTTTTCACAAATAACGTGCAAACATATATAAATACTTTTTGCTTTCTAAACTTTTCAGCGAAGAAAGATTTTTGGGTTTTTGTTGTAAAACTTAACCGTTTTTATGGCATTTTCGCTTTCGATTCACATAGCATAACAATTAATACTGAATTCAAAAGAGATTTGTTTTAAAAAACCAAAAAACAAAAATAAAAATCCAAATATGTCACGCAGCAGACCACGTAAAGCGAGAAAGAGAGAGAGAGAGAGAGAGAGAGAGAGAGTTGAACGAGTATTTGCTTTCCCCAACTCTTTTTTTTTTCTTTCTGTTCAACTTTATTTACTTTTCAAGAACAAAAAAAAAAAAAGGCGAAAGAGAAGAAGAAGAAGAAGAAGAAGTAAAGCAAGAATTGCCACATTTTACCACCTTTAGGCCTCATTAATTTCCAAAAATCATTATCTCTAGCATTATCTCGTTGTTATTGCTGTTAAACTGTTGATTTAGGGTGGCGTTAAAAATTATGATAATTCACGAACTTATCGTAAAAGGGTCACGCAGCTGAAAATTTGCCTTCAATTGCGTAGATATGATATCAACGCCTGAAAAGGTCAATGGAAGAGTAAAGAGAAAAGAGTAGTGAACTTTTTAATACCCGTCACTCAGAGCTTAATAAGCCATCAGATGTTAGGACGCAATCAGCGAAAGTTTTATTGCGTCTGTCAGCGAGCGATCACATGAACATACGCAATTTGATAAAATATTGAAATAGGATTTTTCAAGAGAACTGTTTTTTTTTTTAACGATCCCATTACAATACACACACAGTTCAAATAAAAGATCTATACCCTTAATATCAGAACCATAATGGACTAGAGATTCTCTCTCTCACGGAATTTTCTTTAGAATCCAGTGTTTGTCCATGCATTTCGATGCATACGTGCGTCACAAACGCGACACTGAAGTTAGCATATTTACTGGAGGCGGACAAAGTGATGGCGGTAAGTATAAAAGCATAAAATTACTAATTTACATTAAATAGATTAAAAATTTTGTTGAATGATTTTTTCAAACCGCATAAACATTTGAATTGCCTTACGTCGTCTTGAGACATCTCTCACTGCTGTAACCCGTTCCTTTGGAGTGCTAGTACTAGTAGTAGCAGTAGTAGTAGTGGTAATAATTCTGGTAGGTTCGCCAAGTGCTTTTTTGGTTATTGTTGTTTTTTGCGTAAACGTGAAAAGACAATCAACTCAGTAAACAGTTAAATAACGCGCATATTAATGAGATATAATTTGAAACAGTAACAATATTCATGCGAAAGGCAAGGCAAGTAAGTAAGTACAAGTCGGAAACAAACTCTGTACTCTTTTACACAGACAGACAGACAGACAGACAGACAGACAGATAGATAGATAATCAACCTATGGATGATGATATTGAGTTTGTCGACACAGCAATAAAAATATAAAGCGCACGACGAGGATATAACGCTAAGTAACTCAGTCGCAGTTTATTATATTCGAAATATTCAAATTTCATTTCCTTTAAGGATGGAATAAGAGAAAAAGAAATTAACCGAAAATATTCTTTTAATTTTTTTTTTTTTTTTTTTTTTTTTGAAATTCAAAGCGAGCACAAAGTACAACTAACTGACTTGTGTATTAGAGGAAAGTTTGCCTTGCGTTGTCTTGCATCAACGATTTTGTATTTTGTAATAGAATTCCTTTTTGGAAAAAAAAAGAAAAAAAAAAACACATCTTATTAAAATATTCAAATATTTCTGCGCGAAAACACTGTCAACAGCATTTTTGGTTATGATTTCATGGTGCAAACGACGCACAATTCGCATCGTAAAAATGTTGAAAGTCAACTGATGCAGATATCAGGTATTTTCTCCTCCCTCCCCGCAATTCCGCCCATTCAACGTTATTGTACAATAACTGTCAAATTACTTCGATTAACATAGAAATGGTGACATTTTTCTCCTTCTCATCGCTTCTCCTATCACTTCTTGGCGAAGAAGCTCTCTGGCCATTGTCACGACGGCCGCTGTCATCATTTTTTTTTTTTTTTTTTTTTTTTTTTCCTATTACATTCTATGTATAAATTTTGTTTTTTTATTATGTTAGAAATGCTGACAACGCTATTGTTACAGAGAGAGAGAGAGAGAGAGAGACAGAGAAAGAGACAGAGAGAGAGCAAAGAAAATTGATAATGAAATTTTAAATTTAAATCAAAGTCGATCTAATCGCAATTTTCCTTTTGTCTACTGATCCATTTTGTCTAGTGAGCAGATATGTATATATATATATGTATATATATCTGAAAATAAAAAAAGGAGAAACAAAAAAAAAATAAAAAAACCAAAAAATTGTATTTTAAATAATAGTAAAAGCAAACACAAAATGTCTAAACTAAATTCATTCTGGGCATAACAATATATTTGACTGTTTGAAGCCATAATTTTAGTCATTAGTTGTTGTGCGCACTACACGCAATTAAACACAAATGGCTTAAGCTTTGTAATCCAACAAGGACTTGCTTGCTTGCTTGCCTGCCTGCCTGCCTGCCTGCCTGCCTGCCTGCCTGCTTGCCCGCCTGCCTGCCGGCTTTCGTGTTATTCTCCACAAATATATATATATTTATATATATATATAGATATATAGATATATATACATATATATATATATATATATATATATATATATATATATATATATATATATATATATATATATATATATATATATATATATATAAACGCGTAGGTGTTTTGTTATGTGTACGTTAGTTTGTTCGTAAACTAGGCTCCTCTATAAATCCTTAAGAGTTGCCACCGAAACTTTATCCTTTTCCCTTGCTGCAAAGGAAACCGGTGTAGAAAACTATACAAATGTGTACCTAGATGCTGTGCGATGCCAAGCTGCAAAAAAAAAAACAAAAAAACAAAAATTTTACCTAAAATAATGTTTTGTTTTTTATTTTTATTTAAATTTTTTTTTTGTTTTTTTTTTTATTTATCTTCATCACTGAAAAACTAAAAGTATATTAAATTTGTTATTCGTTTTGTAACATTTGCAACAAATACTCACGGTCCACGCAGTGTATTTACACACACGATATTCATTTTCATTTTCATACGATTATAACGCAATTTTACCGCATCTTGGGGAAATTTTGAAAACAAAACTTTAAAATAAACAATAAGAAGAATAAATAATTGAATGGCGGAAATTTGGACAAACATTTTCTAAAAACGAAACAATTTACCTCAATAACGAATCCGAACGAATGTATTACGAGCGGCTGGCAATATTTATGAGAATGTTGGAAGTCTTTTAAGTAAAAGATAAAAAGCTCTGAAATATTTATTTATGCGCTCTTAAGTTGATGGGTATCTAAGATTTGTGGCAAAACCGAGCGTGCGTCTCTTCCTTCCTCCTGCAACCAGGAGTGTATTGAAGATTGGACGGGGGAGGGGGTGCGACGAGCGAAGAGTTGGCAATAGCGAGTTTGGGACAATTTGTCGCGCTCATCGCCGGCATTTATACGCATCCGTTAATTTTGGCGTATATTTCAAAAAATTTATTACTCACAAAATATCACCTGTGCAACTTTTTGCGTAGTTTAAAAGAATAGTTGAGTTTTTGTTGCGTTATAATAAGAGAAATTTTAAACTTTTTTTATTGTTATTGTTGTTATTATTATTATTATTATTGTTGTATTATTGTTGTATTATTTTGCCAAAGTAAGTAAAGTATGTGCCGTCCCTCTGTGCTGAAAGTCTTTTAAGGCATTTCAGTTTAGATTTCGAAGGAAATAAATTTTGAAAAAACCCACTTATTAGGTTTCTTAACGCCCCCCCCCC
>KK502440.1:1059491-1148367 GCA_000688735.1 Glossina austeni | reverse complement strand
ACCAATGGCAAACGTTTTGATAGAAGAAAGAAAAAAAAACATGACTTGTACCGTATATGTGTGTATTTAAGTTGACATATCTTTGATCAATGGCGAGCTTCTTTTTTTTTCAAAGTTTTAACAATCTCGGCAACCATGTAACTAACTTTTAAGATGTAAATAATCGGCTCTAAATTACGCTTACAGTAACCGAGTAGAACTTAGTTACAACGCCAAGCTACAAAAGAACGCTTGCGGCCTAAAGCCAACACTTAATCGAGGTATCACCACGATATCCGAATAGGATGGAGTCATGAAGCATGGTCAACTTTACGCAATACTGTCTCTTACGGTGCCGGAGATATGATGGACACACCCTTTGCTTTGTTATATATGTAAGTTATGTACTCGAAGAAAAAGTCAAGGATTTATTAGGTTTTTTAAGACGATGCAAAAAATACTTGACTACCGTCGATACCCGCATCATTCACACTCTGAGTATGCGATCGAGATGATTCCGCGTTTAACACAAAGACACCTCCGACAGGCAAGCTGCCTTAAAGTCCCTAAGCGGACGAATGATAACATGCAGGTTGGTGTTGGAGTGCCTTCAAACTGAGCTCAATAAGCTAGGCAGGCACAACGATGTGCACCTAATTTTGGAGCCCGGACATTCGGGCTTTGAGGGCGACAAAAGGGCTATCTGCCTAGCTAATAGAGGAGCCCGAGCGACCATGGTAGGTCCTGAAACGTTCTGCGGCGTACTAAGAGGCCACATTAACAGGCTGGTATCGTAATGGGCACAGAATATGGCTAACTGGCGATGGAAGCCATGTGCTGGACAAGGGCAGGCAAAAAGATTCATAAAATCTATCGGTAGGGCACACAAACCACTGAAGAAGCGACCTAGACGGGTCATAATTCCCTCAGGTACCATCTGAAAGACATGGGTATGTTTGATACCGATTCATGCAGATTCTGCCCAGGGACGAGTGAAACGTTCCATCACATTGTAGATGAATATGAGGCCATCTGTAGAATCCGACACCAAGTGTTTGGCGAGCATTTTACTACGCCGGACACGGTATGATGCTCCAATCCAAGAAAGGTGGCGGGATTCATAAAAGTCCCAAAACTGGAGGTCTGGTTGCATGGGCGAGTATAAAAGGTCCGCTAGGTCGCTGTACGTTTTGCCCACGTAATTAATGAAACACAAACATACACAGACGGTACATTTTAATTTCTTTTGACCGCCGCAATGCCTCCAAAATATACTCTTGTCTTTCAGTGACGTGTTCCATCATGTACTTATTACTTGTACTTATCCTGACAATTGAAAAATCACTATTATTACCCATATCTGTTATACTGTTATAATACTGCTATCCTTGAAGACTTTCGGCCCATAAGCGTTTTACCCATCTTCTTCAAAGTTTTTGAACGGCTTGTTGTAGCATAGGTAGGATTCAGTTCAAAAAAGTAAAATCCAAATGCTTACAAATTAGGCTATAAATCCGGAGACAGTTGTAATACTGCTGTATTAAACGTCCTTGAAGATGTTCGCCTAGCGTACGATAAAGGAGGGGGAGCTTGCAAGTCTGATCATTTTACTGTTGGCCATGATCCCTTATTAAAAATAACTTGAACTATGCTTTGGTTTTGAGACAAGTTAACGAGATCATATTTTAACAAGTAAGAATATTAAAATCGGGCAAGGCCGACCATCAAATACCCTACATCACTTCGCCCCTGCTACTTAGTTATTCGTTTGGTTTGGTAACAATACATCAAATATTATACATACAAGGACATACCAAAAATGAAAGCTAGAACATTGGAGAATGCCCAAAACATAATATGACGTCATCCAAATTTAGCAAACTCAATTTACTTCCCAAAAATGTTATTATTTTTCAGTTTCCGCCATAGAAAACTAGAAAATATACTTTTTCTACATAAAAGTCCTTGGTTATCATGATAACGCTTATAGATGTGTGTAGACCTATGTGTTCCAACCGCCCCACTGTTAATTCTCTTAGTTAATTGGTTTGCTATTATGGAGCAATTTTTCAGCGTAAAGTATTAGAAACGAAATGTTTTTTTGAAGGGTTGACTCTATTCATCAGTAATCTTCTATGTGGAGTGCTATCTAAGAAATAGACTCATGTCTTTTAAATTTGGTCCACGGAACTTTTATGTCAAATTACTGACATGAGCGAATTTTCATAATAAAACATTAACAATTAGGTCATTTTGGCATATAAGAGTTCAGATTTAATGAGAATCCTTACATGTGATGACATCCATAAAATAGACCTACGTGATCCAAATTCGCTAAGCGTGGTATCTTTGTCAATTTACTCGTATTAACCAATTTTCACCATGAACTATTGAAAATTATCACTTTTTGCCATATAAAGATTCAGATTTCGTAGGAATGGTTATATAAGAGGAGGTTCAAAACATTCCCTCGACCGAACCAAATTTTTGTTAACAATTTAGTGAACCCTGCCGAAAAATTTTAAAAATTGTAATTATTTTTCCTATAATGAATTTTAAAATTAGGCGTTCTATGGGGAGTGGTCGTAAAAGTGAACCGATCCGAACTATTTTCAATAGCGTTCGTCCTGGACAAGAACATCAGTATAGCATATGTCATCGAAATATCTCAAAAATTGCGACCTGTAGGTTGAACACAAAAATTAATGGACAGACAGACTTAGAGAGAGTATAATAAAAGTTGGGTGTACCTTAATAATTAATTAAATGTTACGTAGGCCAGCATAAATTTAATATACCCTCTACCACAACTGGTGTAGATATAAAACTAGGCATCGGTGTAAAAGTATTAATGAGTCTTTGTTTACTCCCAGAGAAATGTCTTCTGAGGAACCTAAGGGTTCAATATTAGGGTCAATTTTGTTTAACGCATTTTTTAATATTTATTTATGGGATTTGTTGACCATCTTGTTGAACGAGACGGCCAATAATGATCTACGGAATATTGTCCGTTCTATCTGAGAATAATTAAACCTGTTATGGTCTCCCTCGTATCTTACGATACTAATGCAAATGGTGATCTTGATCATGTTTCTAAAAATGCACAGTGTTTCTCAGTGTATACGGTGAACAAAAGGAAATATGATCGCGTATCGCACATGTCTTTACGGATTAAATGTGCAAAATTTTAAATGTGTTCATGCGATCATTTATAGCCACGGGCTTAATTATCTCTATGACACGGTGCCTTTCTTCATTAGATCGAAACGAACTATGAATCTTGTTTTAGCGAAACAAAGACATTCTACATCTTCGTTGTAAAATCGAGAGCAAATGCCTTTTATTTTAAAATTCATATAATAATGACGCTTCTTGATCCGGATCGCGACTGAGTTTATTGTCCAATAATCAATGAGGAAAACCAGAAAAGTTTATAGCGATTAAGCGTGCAGGCGGATGGGTGGATGGGTGTCCATGATTCGCTATCACATCAAGCATATATATATATATATATAGCTTTCTTACTTTACTTCTATAATTGCAAATAGAGAAAGGGCCAACAAAAGCGAAAAATTCAAAGACCTGTAATTATTATGCTTAGAAGAAATTAAATACTTAAACGGTTTTTGAGATTTTTCTTCTGCTGTTTCAACGACGTCAACGTCAAGAAAACAATCAGAATTTATACACAAATTATAAGCTTTTGAAATAAAAAGAAAATTGGTGGGACGAGTGCGTTCATATGCACATGCACATGCACATGCACATACATTCTCAAAGTTTGGCATATTCCCACGTTTCTTTTATACTCTCTATAGGTACAGTTATTGTTGTAAGTTACAAAGTAGGTGAAGTGACACGGGCTGGTAAGGGTTAAGGGTTAAAATAAAACCATGCACCTCTGAATGGATTTCTTGGTGGCGATGCAAGCAATTTCTTTCCCCCACTTTATGGTTTTCGTATTCCGGTTGTTGCATTTACACTAATTTTCCAAATCATGTATTGTTCAAATAGAAATAGCACAGTTTTCTGTATACATGCGTACGATGTTGTCGTGTGTTTTCAAAATACTTGTGGTGCGTTCCTAACATTTGATTATTTTCTCAAGTACGAACAAGATTTTTTTTCTCATTTCGTCTTTTAGCCATCGAAAGCAAATTAGAGAAAATTGCTTTAGCAAAACGAGAAGTGCGGTTAAGACGATTTAAAATAGGTTCCAAATGCTCAACATACGCTTTTGAATCAAATATCATTGCAATGATTTAATTTACAAAAAAAAAAAAACTAAGAAATTTGTACTCGCTTGGCGGCGAATCTTTGACACGCATCACCTTATACCTAATAATCAAGCTACCAAAGTTATAGCGATCATAACTGCGTAATATTATGCCCTTAAACTAGATATAGATCGATAGATCGATCCGACAACTATAGAAAGCTATGTATGCCAAACTTCATATCACGGTTTTGAGAACGTGTCCATCGTCAGGGTAGCGCTCTTAATGGTCCTGGCATATGTTGGTTGAACAGTGCGTTAAATATTTGGATCTGTCATAAGCATAGGTGACCCTAGCGAAAAGGCGACCCCTCGCCATAGAGAAGCCAGAAGAGGTTTGTCGATTTTAAGGGTAACATCTTTTCAATACTTTCACGATAAAAAAAAAAAGGTGAAGACCTAAGAAGTAGTGGTTGGGCTGTCAGCTGCCCTAACATAATATGTAGAGACAGTCTATGTAGAGAATTTTAATCCGAAATGTATGGAAGTGTAACTGTCTAGTACCCAAATTGCTTATCTTCCGCTTTAGAAAAACTCTGTAAACTACTATGGATGTGCTAAGTCCAATGTGAGTTTTCTTTATCGTTTCGATTTGTTTTGATCGCAGCAACTGGAAAGTGGGAAGAGGTTCGAGGAGTTTCATGGTAGCTGTCGCTACCCCAACAAGTGTGGAGGCGTTAAATGTTGAGGCGTTGAGAAGACGTTGCCTTGCCCACAAGAAGGAAACAAACTCGTTCTGGCACTTCACGCATAGCGCATAGCCCCCAAATAGTACGAGTAGTCCTACTTCAGCACCCTTTTGGTCTCCTGTTTATCTCATTTATCATCGACCACCGTGCAATTAAGCATCGACGTCTGTCGGTATGGGCGAATGATGGCTGCATCAACATCAGTGCCGGATAGACAACTGGCAACTTTCACCTTTCTTTCCAAGATCGGGGGTCCTTTTAACCGCCCGTCGACAAGCAGGCAAATGTAAATCGATTAACATTCTTACGTAGGAGACGAACGGACAATTTCGATTAAATTATTAGGTAATTTGTTGCGTACTAACGATACGATTATGTATTAGAATCGAACTATTCGGTTAAAAAGGCATTTTAATTGAAATTTCCATTAAAAATAATTGCCCTCAAAACCTTAAATTTTCCTCCTAAAGTCCTACACATACATAATTGTTTAAGTTTACTTCCCTTTTTTCTTGTTTTTTCTGCATTTGTTGTTTTGCATGGACTCATATTACATATATTGTTCCAATGTGGAGAAACTTAACCCATAGGATGAGCTACGACGACGATGCCTTCAAATTCGTCTTCTTTACTTCCCTAGATTACTACAAAAAAAGTAAAAAAAAAAAATAAAATAAAAAAAAAAAAAAAAAAAAAGGGAATAAAACAAATTATATATAAACGGAAGAAAATACAGCACAAATATGTAAATCGTTTCCATTCACCATTCAGTTAAGGGGTAAAGAGGAGAAGAAAAAAAAAATTTACGAAAGGCGTGGTACGTTGACAAGCGAAAGGAAGTTACAACTACAAGTGAACAAAAATAATCTTTGTTACGATGATATGACATCAGATGTAAGCCCCGCCAGCAAGTGTGTATCGTTCCAGGGGACATAAGCTCGAGACATGTTAAACAAAGAAAGAAAGAAAAAACAAAAAAACAAAAAAAATGCGCGCATTCATTTATGGTAGGGAAAAAACCTTTGGAAAAAAGGATTGAAATTGCACTAATTTCATTTTATATTGAAAAGAGCAAAAACGAAATCACAGTTATCTGTTCAAATGCACGCATGGTATGAGTTGAAACTGGACAACACAAGCTTTAAATGTCCTTCGAGCAGAAGTTTTACAAATGTCTTTCTTCTTCTTCTTCTTCTCCTCATAATTTTATGTTTAATATGCTTTACCGACGCATGTACTGACTTCTTCATAATGTTTGCAACGCTTACAAAATGCCTGGAACGATATTGAACCGATTTGAATCGAAGCAATCTAATGATGGGCATCAAAGTACCGGCAAAAAGTCGAACCTCAATCTCTGAATTTGGCATTTTTAGGCCGATTTCAAATTCATTTGCTAACAAGTGCCTGTCCATCCGTCCGTCCGTTCGTTCATTCATTTAAACAGACTCTTGTCGCTCTCTTGTTGCTTTCGATCAAAAGGACGCATTTTATGCAAGAAATTATGATATGAGGATTTTTAGCAAGCATCGTAAGCATTTTGTAACCATATCGATAATCAAAGAAAATTCGGTCTAAACCGACTGTAAAATTTTTCCTGTCGTTTTTTTGAACATTTTTCCTTGCAAACCATATTCGCATATTAAGCAGAAAAGGGATAATAATTTTTAAAAAATTGCTAACCACGTATTCGCCTTTTTTCCGCTTTTGACATAAAATATGTATGTGCGAAAAAAAATGGAAAATATGTTAACCATAGAAAAAAAACTTGGTACTAATATTACTTATGTTAAATACTACTACTATTACTTTGCTGTTGCTGGCGCTGCTGGTGCTGCTGATGCTGCTGCTGATGCTCTGATTCTGATGCTGCTCTACGCGAAACGAGTCGCGAAAGAAGTCGCCTTACTAAAGCAGTATCTGTGTTTGTGTAAAGAAGAAGAGAAGATCAATATTTATTACCGTATAAAACAGCACTTGAATGGAATTCAATTTTATTTTTGTTTATCAGATTTCTTCGAAAGCAATTCAATTTTCTCAGTAACATAACATTCTCCCCGAGAAAATATTTAATCCACGTCCACGTATTTAATTAATGATTTAATTAACGGTTATATTTTATATGCTCGTTTTATTTATATACTTGGATTGAGATATATATTCCTATAAATACACACATATATATATATATATATAGAGAGAGAGAGAGAGAGAGAGAGAGATGAAAAGGGAATAAAATAGGGATGAGATAATTATTTCCTCACATGTGAAATCCACTCCTAACATGTTATCTTATTTGTAATTATGCTTAAATAATATTCATTACGCGAAGAAAAATGCAAATGTACTGATGTTTAATCCTTTGTCTATGTCCTGCTGCTTCCCTTCCATTTCTTTTTTCGTTGCTTATTTTTTTTTTTTTTTTTGGTTTTTGCATCCCAGCCTTCAAGCAAACACTTACCGACTGGACACACTACTAATACATTTGGAAGCACTTTTAGCAAATTATAAAATTTTATTATATGTGCACAAGGGTATGAGAAATGCGTGAGGTAACGCATAACACACAGAGCAGAGGAGTTAAGAGGTTTAAAAAAATATATATATAAAAAAGAAAAATTACACTACTTTTAAAAAACTGTATTTATCAAAAAAAAAAAATTAAAATAATTTTATAGAAATGAACATTAATATCACTTACACGAAACCAACATACACATATACATACTTAAAAAGAGAGAGAAAAAAAAAAAAACTAAATTTCACTTTGAAATTTCACTTTACTGCGCGTTGCATCATATCGCCAATTGTTTGCCAACAGATTGTTTATGCATTGATTTTCTGTTCTGCGCTAAAGCAAGCCCATCATCATCGGGCAACGCTCGACGACGCTCCGTTGGCCAATGTGAATTATAATAATATTTGTGCAAAACGTAATCAAACAACTGATAGAGAAGCTTAAGGAAATAAGGATAAGAATTGAACAAATTTTGATTTGAAATTTTAATTACTTTTTACAACTGCCGCAAATACATTTTTAATGCCGATTTAATTGAATTGCTTGTGATCCAATTAAAGTTGATCTCGTTTTCTGCAATATGAAAAAGACATAAATAGAAATAGAAGCGAAAACCTGAAGCAATTTATGGACTAATTGAAATAATTTAAATTTTGATTACTGATAAACGAACCGTTTATTCAACAAAACCAAATTATTTACTCACATATATATGTATATATATATATATAAGCCTTCTAACAATAACCCCGTGATGTGGTCTTAAAAATAAAAAAAAAAACAAAAAAAGGAGAAAAAAAAGAAGCAAACTATTTACCAAAACTTGAAAGAGTATAAATGCATTTTGCTTTACACTACGCTCCTCACCTAGCCTCACCTTACCCCTATGCAACGCTATAAATGAATGGATGGATGGATGGATGGATGGATGGATGGATGTTGGGTTACTACCAACTACTACTACAAGTAGTCTTGTACTTCTTTGCAGTGGCAAATCTGTTTCTGACTTAATGACTATTTCATCTGTAGTTTAGCTGCAAGCAATTCTCGTCGTTAAATCATAGAGAAGATTCAAAACGCTTTTCGCTCTCTTGCCCTCTATTACTGGTACTGTTTGTACGCAATGTACGGGAAATATTTCGAATTGAATTGAGTTGTTGGCGGATGTTTAAAAACGAATATGGGTTTGGTAACCGAAATTTAACCACGTGAATGATTCGTTTATGCCTTTTATGGCCATTACTACGTTACCTGTTTGTGCCTTTGCTATTAGTGCTATTGCTGGTTGTGCTGCTGCTGCTGCCGTCGCCGCAACTGCCGCTACTGCAACTGACGCTCCCATCACTATTCATAAATGATGATGAAGAGAAAGCATTCAAACAACATCAACCAAGAACGGCAGCAACGTTAATGTGAAAGCTTCGTTATTACCATCATTCGAACCATTATTACTATCATCGTTATTATATCAATTTGGTTACCTCTTACTAGTTAATATGGTTGCTGTTGTTGCTCTGTTGTTTTTATTTTTTTTATTTTTTTTTTTACAAGAAAATTATTATAGACTTTCTGTATCAAGTAGTTTTCGGGAGACTTAAGGTGTTCAAGGTGTTACAAGGACCCACTGTCGTAATCAAAGAGATTTTTTATTTATCACGAGATTATGAAAAAATCGTAAAAATGGACGACGATCTCAACATCTCATACGTTCGATTTTTTTATGTCATAATATACGATATAATTGTCTCTCCGTCTGCTAGCGAGCAGAACTACACTTCACACATCCCGTACTACGTGCATATCCCTTACAAGTAAAGTTAAATTTCAAAGTGATTTCTCCTCTCTCTCCACTTATGTACTCGTCAGTTGAAATGCAAAGATAAACTTCGCGTACTGATGTACATGGCCTTGTCTAGTTGTTCGCGAAAGATCACATCTGAAAATAGGAATAACAAATGTGGACTCAGGTTCACAATAAGCACTGTACTGCACTATAACAGATAGTGAACTTCCTTACCATGATTTAAACAAGAACGTGTTGTGTCCAGCGATACGCCTATTAATTAAAAAATGATTTTTTTCCAAAGCTATGCCTTATAGGAAATTTGTGTTGAAGTTTATGCAATTTTTTCTACACAAAAGAAAAACAACGTAACTGTACTTAACATACCAACTGAGCTCTTACTTTTCTAATTTATGCAAAGGATCGAAATCATCCTTTGCTTTAGATCGAAGCACTTTCCTCTAAGAATCTGGGATAACTTAACCTCCTCTCCTCTCAATTTGCTTAAGTTTGGATATTAGTTATAATTAGACAACAACGTCTTGTCTCAAGGTTAAGTCCGGAGGCTAATTAACTGATTTCGAGTAAGATTCGTAAGATTAATCGGCAAATGTCGATTATCTTTATATAAGAATAAGCTCGATGCAATAAGCGGGCTTTTGATTAGCGTGAACTATAAAGCAGATCCACCTCTCCGAAGTGGTTACCGTCATCATAAACAAATGTGATTAACAAAACGAAAGCCGAGACAAGACGAGCGTAGAATGCACAATAGAAACAGAAACACAGCGTACAGATTGAGAATAAAATGTAACAGAATTAACAAAATTAACGGGGAACGGAGGCATTAGCCAGATCATATAGGATAGAGTTGTTGGATAACAACATCATAACTAGGAATGGAGCCAGTGTGTGCGATGGATGATAAAAAATTGTGAACCGATTGCTGATGTATGAAAGAAGAGAATAGTAAGGATTCAGTTTCGCTCTCAGAATATTAGCAACATAGTGTTCGGAAGACGAACGGTTTCGAATTTGCTTCTGCAACCCGCATGCGGGCTACGAAAGCTGGCATAAAGCCGTACCAGACTGTCTTTTATTACAAAATGCCTTTGTCCGCCCGTCGTGCCACCATCGGACCGAGCCCACAAACACGAATCCTTCCTTATGAAGCACCATAGCGAACTAGTCTTGACACTAATTTAACCCCTCACATTGAGCAGGCGTCTGTTGACTCGTACGAAGCATTTTCGTATCGAGCTTTTACATGAGTCTTAGCAAATATTGCATTTCTAACAAATTTTAAGTTAATATCTTGTGTAGTTTTTGAATTTACAACAATTTTTTGCATTCGTTTTGGTTTTTTTCCCCTTCCGTTTTCCTTTCGATTTTCCAATGCTGCGCGACTTACTTGTGAACGGAATAAACTCATTCTCGTCGTTTTAGTTTATTGTTTTAATTTTTGGGATCGTAGGAATTTAAACTAGCGGGAAAAAACAAGACAGATAGAAAGGACGTTGCGATTTCGGTAGAGCCCTTCAACGAGAACCTACGCACATATCGGTCAGGAGTGGATGATAACACACTATACTGTGTGCATAACAATATTCTACAGATAGCAATAGCGTTACGTTTATCTACACACAATTTCAGCATCAAAGGCCCTTAATTTGGTTGCAATAAACAACGAGCCCTCAACAACGAATTGTTTCGGAACATCTTAAGAATAGGGACGAATTGATTTTCTCTTTTTTTCTCCAAAAATATCCATCAAGGATATGATGGACCAGCATCACTAAATCACTGAATTTAGCCGATATACATACATAGACACTTTGCATAACTTGATCACTTTCATCGATAGATATCGTTGATCAGAATATATGCAAGCGCACCTATTATTAATAACAAATATATAAATATTCTACTCGGCAAAAATTTAAGAGGGGATAACAGAGCACACACACAATCATAACTGGTGTGATAATTTTCATATAAACGGGTAAGATAACGCTGGGCAGAATAGTGAATGGAAATCAACGAGTGTGTAACTGGAAATCAATTCAAATCAATCGCATGAACTTGCCTTTATTTTATGTATTATGCAATGGACATTAAATCGAGTCGAAGAAATGCCTAATGTTAAGGACTTTTGAAAATGAACGCTTCATACCCGAAATAATAAATAAATTCTCACTTGTCATTTGCTGCAGGCAAAGGCGGTCTCGATAAGCCCATCGTACGCATTTTATTCGATTCGCTATATAATTCCATTGCCCAACATATATACCATGCTTCTCGACAGTAGTTTCTCTTCTCCTCTCTCGATTCTCTTTCTCGCTTTCTCGCTTTCAAATTTCGATAATTTATGAAATATCGAAATAGCTTAGTATTTAAAGCAGGCAGTGTGTGGTGTGCTGAAAACCCATCATTTTTGAGATGAAAACTTTCCTTATCCACTAAAAGCATTTTGTGCATTATGTGTAGCCTCGTTTCCGCCCTTTAAAGCAATTCAACGGAATCGATTTTCCTTTGCAAAATTAGTGAAAAAGTGTGCGGGTTAACAGCAGCAACACACAGCATAACATTTTCGTCAAAGATGATAGCCATCCATCCGAGATAGTCGTTTAAGGTGAATTTGGCTTTGTCTTGCCCTGAGAAGTGTGACACCCTTCCTCGTTATCATTAAGTGATCCGACAATGAAAATCGATATTCAGTTTATTTCACATCCATTGAACATATAACGCTACTATGTAACGTAATTCTGGTGTTTTTTAGAAAAAAAAAAAAAGACTAAAAACATTGTTTTGAACGGAAAATTGAAATAATTTTTCAAATTTTGTAGATTAAATGGGGTTGCAAATGTTAACGAACAATGGCCAGTAACAATAATTTTCACATTGTTTAGTAACTGGCAAAATTCGCATCATTTATTTATTTTTTGTTTTGTTTTTGTTTTTGCTGTTTTTGTTTATTACAGGAGGATAGAAGTGCCTGCGTTTTTCAAGTGCCTGCAATGTTTACAAAACACGAGACTGGAGCTGGTTTAGTTGGTTTATTGGCTTTTTGACCGCATGAATGGTGTGATAGGCGGTCGGAAGCACAAACTTTGCGTTCCTCTACTGCAAAATAGCTAAATTGTTGCTTTCTATTTTTGTTGATGTTTTTTTTTTTGTTTTTTTTGTTTTTTTTTTTTAAATGAATGGAAACGTGCCGATGCATAATTATCGAATACATAACCATTTGTTTTAGCACCTGTTCATGTCGTTTTACTTAGCGCGAGGACTGGAAGAAATATCGAAATAGAGAAAAGATAAGTAAAATAAGGGTTGAGTGCAAGCTCAAGCTATATATAGCTTAGACGATATGTTGATAATGATGATGACGATGATGATGATGATGATGATGATGATGATGATGATGATGATGATGATGATGATGATGATGATGATGCAATGAAAACACCCAACTTACTTACTTAAATAGATTTAAGAGACTGAAATGTGTTACAAAAATTAAAGTAATTATTTACAAATTGTTCGAAAACATTCTAAAAGTGCTTGCTTTTGCATCTGCTTTTCTTTGATATTATCTTTTTCTTTTGTTGTTCTTGTTGTTCTTTCGCTTTTTTTTCCTTTTTTTTTGTTTTTTTTGTTTTTGTTTTTTTTTTTGTTTTTGCTTTTTTCATTTTAAGTTCCTGACAAATCCTGGGAGCATCGACAGCATACATCATATGTGGGCATTGCATGACTAATGTTAAGCCTTCAGTTGTATTATGCTTTGTTTGTCTTGAACTCATTTCGGCTGTGTGCGAGTGTATATATGATTATGTTGTTTTGTTTTTGACCAAATGTAGACTTAGGACGTGCATTTAATTTTTTAAAAACAGCTCTTAGAGAGTAAAAGATAAAACACGTTTCACATACAAGCGTACAATATTATAGAGAGAGAGAGAGAGAGAAAAAAAAAAAGTAAAAAGTGTAGAAAAAATACGAGAAGAGAAAAAAATGGTAACACGACCAACGGTTAACATGAAAAATGGTATAGAATAATCCCGGACTCCCAGTTGCAATATAATTTCTATGATATGTATATATGTATACATACATATACATATATATACAAATACTGCGATTTGTTAACAAGAAATAAAATCTAGAATGTATTTCTGTACAGACAGACAGACATATGTGTGGCATAAAAAATGATTATTTTATATATGCATGTAAGTGCGTTTTTTTTTTTAACATATTTAAAGCGTGCATTTACATAATGAAAGATGTTTCAATGGACATGCATATGAGGCGTATATACTTACCTACTACTCAGCTTAGCTCAGCTCAGTTATACGAACTACGTCTACATAAAGAAAGCAGTCAAATGCACGGTTCACAACGAATTTTAAATACTCAACAATATATCGAGAAACTTGCAAGCAACGATATAAACAATTAATTATTTTATAATAATAAATTCCCTTTAAAGCACAATTTCCGTTGCATATATTTCCGCGCGAAAACCGAAAGACCTAAAGGCTAACGTGAGAAGTGTACTACGAACCGTAAACGGATGGGCGCGCTGCGACAGATAAATGATAAAAATGACTTCAAAAATTTTATGCAGAATAAAGCATTTAAAGTATTATGTATTAAATATATTAGGTTGTAAAATGTGTCTATTTGTTTTCATCTGCTCTGCGCCTCATTCCTTTAATTTATTAAAATGTGTGCGAATGGAATATGTGTGTGAAATATATGTAAATTTTTTTCTTATAACATTTCCTTTGTGTCAACTCTTCCCCCTAGTTTATTTTTTTATTTATTTTTTCTGTTTTTTTTTTTTTTAATATATGTATATAGATATGCGTCCTTTTTAAAACAAATAAATTTCATAAGCAACGCGTTCAAATGATGTCCTTTTTTAAGAGAAACAAAACAAAAAAGAAAAAAAAAAATGTCGTAGCACTCGCTCTGTTAACATTTTTTTCATATTTGGTCGTCGTATTATAATTTTGTTATAAAAAATTAAAAATTATTAGCTTTTTTTCCTGCCACATATGAATATAAGAATTTTCTATGCGTATGTACAAGTTTGCGAATGTGTGTGTTCAGTAGTATATCCTGCGGCAAATGCGCATAATGAGCTGGTATTTATTTGCACATACACTTGTTTTCACTGCCGACATACTTGCACAAATCCATCTCCGTTAAAGGCGGGTGGGGTTCTGACCATTCTGCTCTGCCTTCTTCATACATTTTTTCTTTAATTTTTTTTTGTTTCATGCCAGCAATAGATTTTTGGTTACTTTTACATTAAGACCACATTTTATACAATTTTTTTCGTCATTTAACAAAAAAATAAAAAAAAAAAATAAGGATCGCTTTATATGAAGTGCATCTACACGTGAACACACGCGCATTTGCTTGCGAATGTGAGTGTTTTTCTATATATATTTTTGGGCAAACGCGTAATTCTTTTTTATTAAGCGTAAATCCTGCGCCGGTCTAGATAATGAAATGTGGTTACAGTTACTTTATGTCCAAATTTTTTCCGGCTGTTCACACTGATATTCTAAACCGATTTAAAGTTTCTCATAGAAGAAGAGGACATGGGAATCCGTAAAAAAAGACGACATATACTTAAGTGGTGCGGGGAAATGTAAATTTCTTGATTGGAATCTTGATTTGCCGACTCATAAACGGTCTCGTCCTGGATTCTCTTTTTATGGGTCTTCATCTTTGCATCTTCTCTACTCAAAGGGGAAGAAAACCAGTAAAAGCCATGCAACGTGTTGAGAACTTTTCATACTCACAGTTACAAAAAAAAAAACATTCCGCTGTCCGCTGCAATTCTACAGCCATTTAATGATTTATTAATAGCAACGTCTACGGCTTAAGCAATCGAATTTCTTTCTTTACGCAATAGTACCGTGTAAAATACGTCTATGCGTCTATTGTGCGTTTTATTTACGTTTACGTTCGAATTCGCAAAACGAATGTCCCTATATACGTATATCTGACTTCTTAGTTCACGGATTATAATTTAATTTTAAATGTACTCGCACTCGATAAAATGCATAAACCGCTTAACTATATACGAATTTGTATTTTATTATAGGCTTTGCAGTTAGAAAATAAATTAATTTTAAAAACAGGTATGAAATTTTGTGTTCGACGGGGGCCAAATCTCCATCACTATGTTCTTCGCATTCTACTCTCCAAGTTCTTTTATTTGATACCCATATCGCTGGTATTATTAAGAAAAAATGAATCGCGTTGTCTGCCATAGTCGTTTTAAAATTAATCCAAGTTTAGGCAGATCGAATATATCTTCATTTAAGGAGTGTAAGAAATAGTTTTAAACATTCGGTCTTATTTGGCTTATGATAAATAAGCATAAAAACTCGAAAAAGTGAAAAAAAAAAAACAATATTTAATCACTTGTAACTTTGTGTCGGTATGGGTGATGTCTTCCATTTTTGCGCGTAAGGAGTCGAGTAAATGTGGAATAATTTCGGCCTTCTGACTTTTTCAATTTCCGAGTAACGAGCAGAAATCCAAAAATTTTTGTGAAAAAAAAACCGAGCTGCGTTCAGTTTTCGCTTCATTGCGCGCTTCGGGTTCGGCTTTGGCTTCGGCTTTGGCTTCGGCTTCGGCTTCGGCTTCGACTGACTTTCAATAGCAACCTGCGTGCAGAAACTTTCAATGTTTCTGCCAAATTTGAAGTCGATATCTTTGATTTTTGCGACCAAGAGAGTGCCAACAACATACACCACACAGACACACAAACGGACAGACGTGGCTAAATCAACTCAAAATTTCACGCCGATCAAGAATATATATACTTTATAGGGTCTCTGAAGCTTGCTTTTGCATTTTACATATATTTGGGGAAAAAAAACAAAGTGAGTATCACCTCATCTTACAGTGGTGGGTATAAAAAGGGAATATGTTTCGCCTTCATAAAGTTCCAATTATCCATCCTTCCTATCAGTTTGGCCCGGCGGAAGGGATTCATCGTTTAGAACACAACGATAATCGAAAAAAAAGTGTGAACATCTTCTTGATTATCCCGTGACGTTGACGCGGTCATTTCGGCCTTGGATCGCCTTCTGTCCAATGTTCGCTTCGATTGACCGATTGCTTCCGGGTCGTGCGCATAAAACCAAGTCCCGCTCTTCACTTACGTCTTCGTTGCTTCACAGACATGGCACAAATCGAAAAAACATATTTTTGTATTTTGGTATGTTTGCAAAGACACGCGCGACGCCACAACATGGAACATTACATAGATGCCAACACAATTACACAAAAACAAAAAAAAATAATAATAATTTCATGATTTCATAGCACCCAAGAAGTTTAAACAAAAGTTCATAATATTTTTTGATCCCAGTACTATATATAGTAGGTATGTGTCGGCAAAGGTGTTAACATACGATTAGACACATTTGTTGTTGTAAGCTTTTCAAACGTTTGCAAGCAATTTTTAAATCACCGCAGCTCCGAACGATACGCGGAGAACACCCAATACCCAATAGCAAGTGTTGGAAGTCGTCTCCGGGCTGCGGGATTAAGCGGATGTATTTCTGCTAAAAAAGCCAAGACTAACAGTTCGACATGAGAAAAATAGATTAAAGTGGACAAAGGCGTATAAAAACTGGACAGTAAACCCATTGGGGTGACGAATCAAAGCTTCCGATTTTCGGATCCAATAGACGGGTGTTTGTACGTCAATCAAAAGATGAGAGCATATATGGCTTGGGACTGTTCTGGTCAAGGAAGGCTCTTTGGAAATTCTTCAGAATTCCGCCATACCCAGTGAACTAAATCTTACGGGTCCTGGATTCATTTTTCTAATTTTTGAACGTTAATGTAAGGTATGTCTGTGGTAAATAATGTTCACTTCCTTCTAAAATTGAAAACAAATATTTATTGGAAGCCTTATAAGAGAATTTGAGAATAATGGGCTTTTTTCTCTCTAAAAATCTGAAAATATTTGAATGATTGAAGCGAAAGTATTTTTGCAGTGAAAACATATCCGTAAGGTATGAAAATACTTTGCACATAAAAATAGCACAAAATCTAAGACGTGAAAAAATTGAAGTGAGTTCTGTGATAATAAAATTAAAATTTTTTTTTTTTTTTTATTATTCAGTTCGTGCTGTCTGTCTCGAACTGCCTACCGCTTTCCTGAAGAATACCAAAACTTTCTTGATGTTTTATGAATATTCGCTTGATGGTCGCTTTAGCATTGTTCCATAGATTTCCTATCGTGTCAAGATTGACACCTTGAGGAAACAATTCAAAAAATTAAATACTTGCCCTTGGAAGCCAACCATTTATAACCATTTGCTGGGCGCTATGGGTCGCCATAAATAACTGCATAAAAACTGTCCATTCCGGTGTCCTCTACGTTTCTAATGAATCCAATAGCATGCCAGTACTTTGCCACATTTTCCGGCTTCCCAAGCGTACTTCGTATTGTGCTTTTTAAACGAAGAACCTTCTAGCATCTGATCCAATTCTGGTACTTCTTGCCCATTGCCCCTTAACAGGTTTTCAGTGATATAACTTATGGCAAATGATAAACGCTTGCGGGCATGCAATTTTAAAAGAAGACGTTGCTCGTTGCTCGAAACGGGCAGGGTCTGCAGAATTCAGCAGGTGCGGTAAAACTTCCCAGTCTAAGCTGGAAATTATTTCCCGGGTTGCTTTTTTGCTTTTGCTTCGTAGTTCACGTTTTTGGTGGTATGAGTTGTTGTGGCAAGAGATAAACGCTTGCGACGAGATTTCTTTTTGTTCATTCTGGAAGCGATCCTGCTTCGTATTTATTACTAATTTAACTGCAATATAAACCATTTTTCTCGAGCATTTTCATAACTCATTCGCATTCATCCGCATTTTTTTCTGCCTGATGCAAATTAACAATAACAGCCCATTTCCCAGGATTGCACTAAAGTCCTCGAGATCTTCTCATGAAAGTACAAATTAACTTAGCAAAACAAAACAATGAAAAACGAAGAGCATCTTATTTAAAAATCGCGTCAATTTTTATTTCTTTTGTTATTGCTGTGCGAGACTCCATCATACACTGGCCGCGCACACAACAAACAAAAAACAAAGCGAGAAACAACAAAAACATAACTTTTCATTTATTAAGTAACTAAGTATAGGCCTTAGGCCTATAACCTCTAGTTCCACGGATACATTGCATGCGAAAAAAGAAACCACAACATAAGTAAATACACGAGCCAGCTAGACGGCTGCTAAGGTAATCATCTTCGTGAGATCGTAAGAGTTAATGAGTTTAGCAGTGCAGTCAATTATCTTCTTTCAGGCTCAGTGGTAAGGCATTCCAACACCTAGCAACACGGCTGATAGGTTAGACAAACGTGTTAGTAATACGAAAGGGTTTCTATTCGATCCAGAAAGCCGCGGTCGTTCTGCTAAACGGCTCGGGAATAGAGATTGAACGATTTTGTAGAGGGAATAAACGACGTGAACTTTAGATAATCGGAAAAGGAGAATTTTAAGAAAGCGTGAAAGAAAGAGGGGATGTGGCCGCTAAGTATGACGTTATAAGGAAAACGGGGTATATGGTTACCTTGGGTACCCAGAAAAGGCTTCAATACAATAGTTAACATACGTCATGAGGAGGGAATGCGCAATGGTATGTTTAACCTTTAGAGGTAGACATGTCTTTAGATTGTACAGTTTTCGGAGCGTAAGACAAACTTCGGCAGAGACATTGCTAATGTGGGAGCCAAAGTTAAGTTTGCGAACAACAGTTACCACCCCAAGAATTGGAACGTATTTGCATTATCTGTATAATGTAGAACAGTCGACACATATGAACGGATATATTCGTTTAATATTCGGTGGCTGTGTTCTGCCGTACAAAGTGTCTGATGATGATGGGCTGTTGATATTGTTTTGTCTATTTTGAGGTACTTCCATAGATCTGCCACTAAGGCATTTTTATATTCTGTTCTTTGATCCGTTATGAGTATCTTCTTAGGTACGTAGTTGAAAACAAAATTTTCAAAGACTGCCTTTGCTGCGATTTTGGCCCTTTTATCTGTAACTGCGGTTGTTATCGGACATTTGGTGACGTCACAGATTACTGTTTTAGCGTATTCGTTGCCATTTTCTGTCTTTGGTAGAAGCCCGCTGGTCTCAATGACGACTATGTCGAAAGCAGTTGCTGGTGTTGGTGTTAAGGTCATACGAGTTTTGGATATATGCTGTAGTTGTAGCCTTCTGGCATTGTGGACATTCATTCTTTGACATATTTAGCTATTGCTTTTGTCATTTGCAGCCGGTAATAATATCTGCGCATTTTCGTCACGGTACGTGTAATTCCTGTGTGACCGCCTCCTATGGCATCGTTGTGATATTTTGCCAAAATTGATTTACTCACACCTTCTTGCGTCGTTATTATTAATGACTTCATAGACTTTGTGCTCCATATTTTCTCGTTTATTAATTTGTTATTCGTCTACTCAGTTATCCTTCTGCCGTATTGGCGATCGTGTCATTACTGTGTTTATTGTCTTGTTTATGTCTTTGAGGTCTTTGATTGTTATACGGTGTAGGGCGTCAGCTATGTAATTATCTTTCCCCTTGAAGTACTCTACTGTAAAGTCGTATTCTTCCGAATCTAATCTCAACCGCGTGAATTTTGAATTTGCCCAGTGTATGGCAATTGGTTCCTGTTCGGCAGTGGAATTGTTTGTTTCGCCTTTTGTGAATGTTCTTGAGGGGTAAGAAACAGGGAGTTGTACTCCGTTGTGCTGCTGCTGTATGAATACTGCGCTGCAAGCGTACTTGCTGACGTCTCTTATTATGCAGAATGGTTTTATGAAATGTGGGAACTCCAGCTCAAACGTCTGATTACATGCTGGAGTCCATTCGAATGGAACTTTCTTTCTGCAAAGTTTAGTTGAGTGATCCGCCTGTAGTAGTTGGAAAACGCAACAAAATGTCTCACACTATCTGCATTCTAATTTTTTTCCATTGTTTTGGAAAACCAAAAGTCGTATCGCTAAAACAAGGGAGTCTTGTGAACTAACGATCGAAATGTCATGAAATTGTAACGCCTTTTATTCCAAGGATAGTGCTATCGGACATCAAATCATATGGATTTGCCAATAGTTACCTATTGTTGTATATGTGTATGCATATCTTAGTTAGTTAATAAAGGAAATTCTTTGATTACATTTTCTTTAATTCGTTTTCAAAGCACATTTAAATCTTTAGTTTAAGGACAAAAAATAAATAAATAACTTTAGTAAAAACTACTACTATGACTTTGTCTCTAGTTTTTAATCTTCTTCTATCTTGTGGGCTTGTTATTTTCAGAATTTAAAAAACAAAGAAAAAAAACAAGTACGAAAATTAGATTCGATCGTGACCGAATCTTTTATACTCATCACGATGTTCCCAAAAAAAAGAAAAGAACTAAATTTTGATACTCTATAATAAGCGGTGAGCGTGGCTGGTGATTTCCATTTTCAGAACAAAATGGTAAATTTATGTGGTGTGTCTGTTGTACTTTAAGAATAACAAGCAAAATACACGAAAAGCAAAAATATTCACAGCTTCTCTTATGTTGCGAACGGGTGAGTGTTTACCACAAATATTAGACGGTTGCGCCTACGGACAGATAGACAGATGAACGAACGGTTTCGTATACATTATGGGGTTTTTAAACCTTGCTGCTGTGCATTTGCAAACGTTTAGCAAAAAAATGAAGCCGTGACGCTATAAAATTAAATAGGCGTGGCTGATTTTTTCCACTTTCGTAAACTAACTACAGCAGAGTATACACTCAAATTTTTATAGATTTATTTCCTCTAGTTTATAAGTAACGAGCAAGAAAGCAATTTTTAATTGCTTTTCAAAAACATGGGTGTCCTCACTATACGAAGGCGTACGCTTTGGCCGTTTTCGCGCTGGCAAGAACTTCCAATGCTTCTGCCAAGTTTGAAGTCGATAGCTTCATTTTTGCGGCCAGAGAGATGCTCACAACAGACATTACACAGATGGACAGATAGTCAGACTTACAGATGGACAAATAGACATAAGTGCATTATGAAGATTTTGACAAAAATGATATTATAACACACTATCAAATTGATTGAAAAACAGACCTGTCCTCATTTTGTGTGTAGTACTATGAGCGTGTCATTCGACCGATTTGACTTACTTTCAATGTCAACCTGCGTGCCAGAACTTCCAATGTTTCTGCCAAATTTCAAGTTGATAGCTTAATTTTTGCGGCCCGGAGATCGTTTGCAACAGACATTAGTCGGACGGACAGGCAGACATACGTATGCCCGATTCAGAGTAAGATGCTGATTAAGAATATATATACAATTTGTGGATTCTCTGAAGCTACGTTTTAGACGTTGCAAACATTGTGACAAAATGAATATGCTTCTCATGCTTCGGTGATGGGTATAAAAACAATTATTTATTCAGGATGTTAAATGGTCAGAGTGTGTTTAGTTGTATATCCCATGTAATTTTGTCCTCTTGTTGTTATGTAGTCTCCTTACATAATTTCAATTTTTTTCTTTTTTTACCCTCTTAGAGCCTCGAATTTAAACACTCATTTATTTAACAATAATCTGCACTTGCAATTGCGGCAACCACGCTGGCATCCCGCTTCGCCAACTTCGTCGCTTTGCTCTTCTAGTTTTCCAGTTGTCGGACAACACGATAAGGTAAGTTGATTGTAATCTTCTCCTAAATGATTGCCTTTTTCTTTTTTTTTTTTTTTTCTTTGAAAGATAATTTATTGCGTTGTTAGGGTTTACAATAGTGTTTACTTACGTCATGTTTGGCAAGTGGGCTCGTTGCCATTAAGAAACGATGCAAATCTCAACGCTTCTATTGCATACTCTTTGGAGTACAACAACATATAACAAATTTTGATATTTCCCCAGCCGTAACTACGAAGAACAGATAAAATAAGTTTTAATATTAGCTACCGCTTCTGTCCACTTCTGTCTTTAGTATGGAGTACAAAATACTATCACAATATCAAAGATTTGCAGCGACATTTTACTTAATAAAACAGTTCAGGTGCGTTGCACTTTAACAAAATCGTAATCGTATTCCCCCCTAACCATACTCTCCAGACCTAGCACCGTCGGACTACCATCTGTTCAGGTCACTGGAGCATTCGTTACGAAATAAAAATTTTAATTTCTTATCCGATGTCCAAACGCTCCTTGAGTTATATTTCAAGTCGCGCCCATCCCACTTTTTCAAGAGGGGGGTTGAACTTTTGCAGAAACGATGGCAACAAGTCATCGCAAACGACGGTGATTACATAAACGATTAAAAAATAAAAATATTATTTCAAAAAAACATTTTGTCTATGAATGCAAAATAATTGATTACTTATGGGTCCCCCTAATATATATATTTTAATGGCTGGATCGAATCCGGAAAAGCAAAACGTTATCAAATTTCATAGATTTGTGTGTACGTCAAAGTTTCTCCTTCTGATATAGGGCACGTTCGCAAGGTCCCTTGACAGGCTTAGATTATTGCCACTTTTTGTAGGTCACACTTGTGTTACATCATCCTTGTCGCCTACTTAGGTTATAATTGAAACTAATAGTAAGTTTTTAGAAATTGAAATTTCAGAAAATTGAGGAACTGACATCCCCTACTAACAACAACAATGTGTTAAATTTCTTAATTGATTGCGTTCTCGTTTTCTCTTTAGCCTTACGATAGAGTGGATGAAAGCGTAATTATTCATCCGTGTGTATGGACGCAGTCCACGTTTGTGAAACTGTAGAATTTGGACAAAGAACTCGGCTTATCGAAAGAAGCCACGGCTCAAGGATATTATTGTTGGCCAATTTTTTTCAAAAAGGTAGTAAATTGATTGCTTGTTTACTTATAGCGCTTATGCGATAATATTAATGCGATGCTTTTTTTTAGGGATATCATCAACGAGTTGCGTTACTTCGCCTATTATGTAATAATAAAAAATTTTCTAACTGCACAGAGAAGATTATCTAGCGAGTAAAACTGAGGTAAAGAATTTAAGATTCTTTTTGTGGTAAACAAGTTTTTATTATAAAATATTTTTTGTATCCATAATTTATCAGCGATATCAAGACCACATGCGTCCGCCCCTCACGCCGAGTATCCAGTTTGGACTGAGGAGATCGAATGAATGCTTAATTGTAGCGCGTTGTTGCTGTGCAGCCGTCAAGTGCCAAGTCTGCGAGTGATTATAGATTTCAAGCTATTGAGTATCCTTGCTCCGGCAGCCAAGGCAAAAATTGGTCGTCAACACTCTCAACGAAATGAACTGTTACCGAAACGTGACAATGTTACTCAGTCTTTATTATCATTGAATAAATCTTCCTCGCGCACTCCTCAAGAATGCACGGAATTGCTCGTTCAAGCTCTTAAAGTTTTACATGCAGAATATTAAAAAAATAAAAAATGAATTAATCGGAGCTCAATTTAAAAAACGTACACTCAATTTGAAATTATGAAAAGAACGGCAAAAGCAAGACGTTAGTGATAAAGGAGGAGAGAGCAATAAATATAGAAATAGTGCTTATAAGTTATGCAAGAAATTTGAGGAACTACGTGAACAACAGCAAGTGTCAAGAAAAAGGTAAATAAATTCCTATCTGTCGTTCTCCACTCATCTAATAAAACATAACTCCTTTCCCTCTTCAATAGATATCAAATCACATTTACATCGAAATAATTGGCCCCCATAGGAGTACGCTAAGGAAGTCACACGTTTAAATGACTTTAGCAAAAATATCAACTGATCAACTTTTCAAAACTGTCAAGATACGATTAACAAGCAAAATGATCAAGTGAATTAAAAAACAAATAATGGGTATACTCTTGGTTCCATATCTAAGGTTAACGAATCCCAAGATAATGCGAAAACGCAAAGCATACGAACTACCACAAGTACAATTAAGTGCACCATCGTCAAAGACATTCTCATTCAAGTCTAAGGAAAATGAAAAATAAGAACTGAAAAAAAAAATAATTTGAATCCAACGGTCCGGCCGATTTCATTCATGATTTTATTAAATAATATAAAGCGAATGCATAAATAATGTAAAGTCCAGGCACATGGTTAAAAGTACATAATACCCGCAAGTGTCTACTTTCTAAAATGCGAAAATCAGGACCGGATTAGCACTCAACTCATAGTCAAGTATAGTTTTGTTAGAGTTTAACCGAGGAACAGAGTGTTAAGAGTCGCGTGTATTTAAAACTTTAGAAAAGGCGGTTATCCCAAATGCATAGCCTCCAGCTCCGTTTCATGCGATAATCGGAGCGTTAGTAACAAATATAGACATTGGCACCGATAACTTGTAAATAATTTAGAAATTCAAATTTTACAAGCAAGGAACGCAAGGAAGGATACAATACACGGAATGAAAGTTTGAAACGTTCGAATGATTAAGTGCATCCGTTAAATTTGCAATAAAAAATTAATGTTATTTGTTAATAATTTTTTTTTTTTTTTTTTTTTAGAAATGCTGAAATCGACAGTCAAGTGACAAAAGTAAAACCCGTTATTCAATTTAAACTAAAAATTATCACAAATTTCATGTGTATTTAGTTAAGCAAATTCTTTTCCATATTCTGTACGCTTTACTAATTGAACGCTCTTAGTCAATAAAATGATGCGAATGCTCTAAATTTTGCCATCCATTTGCCTGGCACCGATTGCAAAGAAAAATGAAAGGCCGAGATTATTATCGCCGTAATGGAAATTAGCGAAAAGAAAATATCGGAACATATTGTCTAGCATTAATATAATAGAATCTGAGCCGATATTGCAATTTTATTGTAAGTTAATGATTGATTAGTGGACCCCAAAAGAATTTCGAAATTTTTGTTTCATCTTCGGTTAAGAAGAATTGACGGCCCAAATGAACAAATTCGTTGAGCGAGATAAGACCATCACCGTTCTTATCAATCACGGCAAAAGAGACGGCAGCATTTTCATCTCCCAGACCCAAACAATGGAAGAATAATTTATATTGATCGAGATCCAAGTGACCGGTATGATCGTAATCCACAGCCTAAATGCATGGAAGAAATAAAATGTAAGTAAAAAACCATATTTTGTGGGAAGGAAGGAGAGAAATCTCATGCTCACTCACCTTGAATAAATAAAATAAAAATCTGCCCAAATGCTTACGCAAGTCCTTATCATTTAAACGGTGTTGCATATCAGTCAAAAATTGTTCGGCGGCCACTAGATTGTAAGTTGTTATAGGACCAAATTGTTCTTCCCAGGTAAGTCGGACGACATCGAGAAATTCAACCGACATAGCCGGCGACAAATGACCCAAATCAGTAAAACGTTTGACCAAAAGCCCGAAATCATCAAAAGATATAACCCCGTCCCGGTTAATATCTAAAACCCTATGTAACGTACACATTTTACGGCGCCAAAATTCTGAATCACCCTATCAATAAAATATAGAGTTTAGGTGAACAAACATGCATTTGCATGTTACCAGATACGAAAATTACATTCGCAAACTTTCACAAACTTACCCGTTGTCCACATTTTAAATAATGCTTTCCTCGCTCACATTCATATTCTTCGTCTGAGTCGGAATTATTTTCTTCTTGATCACTTGTTTGTCCTAATAATCTCCCATCCTGTTCCGGATATAATAAAGTGATCCGATTTACGGTATATGTAACTTCGTCCTGTTGATTAAACTGCGACAATTGTGCAGCAGTAGAAACACGAGGCAATTGTGTAGGGCACTAAAAGTAGATCACAGATCACATCGTGTAATAATTCGAATAATAAAAAAAAATAAATAAATAATAATAAAAATAAAATTAATATTTTTGTAATTTGCGTGCAGACAACAAAGTAAGCATTCGCTTTCCTTATAAATATGGTCCACCGCTTACTGAGGTCAATTTATTATATTATAATATATGTAAACAAAATAATGACAAAATATTAATAAATAATAATAATAAAAATAATAATACAATAAAGAGCGCTTATGGATTTTTTTTTAATTACCAGAAAACCGTTTAAATATGAAACGGATTCGATGGCAAAATTGCGTTCAATTCTTGTTGGAGAACTGCGCAATAGCCAGCGACCAATTAATGCGAGAGCCGCCATGTTCGTGAAAATAATGTTTTGACGATCATTGTCTGGAAAAATTCAATTTTAAGCAAAGTTATCACTGCACTCTGAACGATCGATTGCTTTCCACTGCGATTTTGTTCAATAAATTTTTGAATTTTCGTTCTGCTTGCAACGAAGCTCAAATCCATTTTGGAATTACAGTTCGAAAAGTGAGAACTCGAAACTGCTGTGCATTCAGAAACAAGTATTCCTTTGTAACAGCAATGGCAACAAATAGGTAGATATATATATATATATATATATATAAAATATGTACATGTACGACTAAGTAGAACACATACTCCATTGTTCTTTATCTTTTTTCAACTTGTATACAGAATGGATATAATGTATAAACAATATGGGAGAACGTTCAAAGTGTATTTATAAAGGGTAACAAAGCCCAGAGAGATAGAAAGATTTTCAAAAAGTTTAATCAACTCGTTACCTTATTATGTAAAATAATGTAGAGAAAAATTGCTCTGTTTCCAGAGGAATTCAATGAATGTAAGCACGAATTTCAAATATATAAACAATGTTGTATTTATATATATATATATACATATCCGTATATTGAAATAATTATTTAAGTATCCGTCTCCATCTCCGTCTCCCTTTTTTCACTTTAAAATGTTAGAAACAAATCATAGCCTTTGAAGGATAGTTAACTGAACGTGAAATTAATTAAATTAAAATCTTCAACTTACTGATCGACTTCTCCGAAATAAGGCGTTACATGGCGAGTACATATATAAATCTGTATTAGTTTGAATCATTCCCATTTCAGGCCCATTTTTTTCTAAGAATGATTCTCCAACAATGCCTACCATATACTGCATGTCTCTCACTCTCAGTTGATCGAAATTGTTTTGCAATCGCGCTGCTTGTAGAAAAACTATTGAATCATTTTGAATAAGTTCTTTACGATAGATAAACAAATGAACAAAATTGAAAAGATAAGAAAAAAGTTATCTAAAATTCTTTGAAAATATATCGGGCATAAAAAAGTACAATTGAATTAAGATCAAGTTTAGGACTTAGTTACGAGTATTCATTTGTTTACAAGATAATCAAGCGACAATCAGGTTTTCTTTTACCCATCATTGAAGGACAAGGATACACTCATTTTGTCATAGTATTTGCAACACCCAAAAAGGCAACATCAAGAGTATATATAGAGTATATATATATTCTGAATCGATTAAGCTATGTCGGTCCGTCCATATGATCTACGTTGTTGGCACTTCACTGATCCCGAAATATAAATATATCGACTGCAAATTTGCTAAAAACATTCAAAGTCTTTGCAAGCAAATTGGTATTGAAAGTGGGCCAAATTGGACGGAGCACAAGCCCACAGCAAAGTGTAAAGTGAAAGCAATTCCGTTTCTCCAAGCAAAAAATTGTGGATTTTTGCTCATTTCTCACATATTATGAAAGATAGAACACTGGAATTTTCTACGTATACTTTACGGAAAATTCGACTTTTTATGTGCAAAAATGGTATAAATCGTCCTTGCCCATAGAAAGTTGCAGGCGATTAAATTTTCTGCTTATCAATCCTAAGATAAACAATTAATAAATTTAATTTTATTTAAATTTTAATTTATTTTATACTTTCCTCAAGCAGAAGGTATAGTCTCGGCCTAGAAATGCGTTAATTCTAAAACAAATAGGATGGACGTCACGACCTGTTTGCTTAATTTTTATTTTATTTTTTTTTTTCTTAATAACACCATCGATATGGGTATCACACAAAAGGACTTGAGGAGTAGAACGCAATAAGCTAAGCGTGTTAATTCTAAATTGATTATGATGGATATTCCATTCACTTTTTAATAAGAATAAATGAAAGTAATGGAGCGCCCACGGTGGTGGGTATGCGAGATTTAGTCCCAGACGAATATAAATTTCTTGTTTCTTTTCTTCTTTCTTTTTTTTTTGCTTTCACAGTAAGTCATGTGCACAATTTGGACTTAATATTTCATTCCTTTCTAGTTTGTTATTTTCCCGTGGGCATCACTTAAATGTGTTAAACGTATTGCTGCGTTGCAAAAAACCCCCAACGACATTTGTGCGCCTTTTCATCTTTTTACTACATAAAAGAGACTGATATTTGTGTACGTTCGCAATCGCCAGATAGCAGGTGTTTGCAACTGTATTCCCAATTTTTTACTCTTTGCTACATATTTAGAAGGCAAAGGCATGGATAGAAATGAAACATCAAAGTTTGTAGATTTTTGCGAGGATTTACTTTTTATGTTAAATGTGGGTGTTATATAATATAAATGTTGAGCGTAAAATTATTAAAAAAAAAAAAAAAACCTATTATTATAAATTTTATTTAACGCTCTTTCGAAATTTATTCATTAAAAATCAACAACAACAAATCGAGCACAATCAACAACAACAGCAGTCTGCTCGAAATATAGTTTGTTTTTACTTCTTTTTCTACTTTGATATCTTTTCTCGATCTGTAATAACTCAGTCATTGATAAGGATTTCAGATGTCGACAGCTGTTGGTTAATTGCTTAAAAACGGTTTTAGAGTCGCACAATAACTGGAAAACTATCAAAATAATTTCATTTTTGATTTGAATTCAAATGATGATGAAAAACTATCTAACTCACAAAGTTAAGCTTACGCTTTAAGTATCGCAAAGTATCGGATAATTTATTTTGATCAGATTTTGTAAAAGAAAGTAACGTTTACAAGAATTTTGGCTTCACTCTGAATGCACGGATACGGGAAGAAATTACATAAACACAAGAAATGTTGGCGTTTTTTTATGCTAATTTGGAGCATATGCTAAAATTATTATATATCTTGAGCTAAAAGATCAGAGAAAGTATTTAAAGAACTTGAGGAAAGAGATTTTAAATCACAATAAGGAAAAATGGAATCTGCAGTTGTATTGAGAAAATTAATGACGAAAAATACGAAAAAAATTGCAGATAGGGGAACACGAGGCCGCACTTTCAGTATGATTTTGCATAGATCTAGTGCACATAATAATTACTTTGATCAATGGTATGATAACAGTGACGAAAAAGTATCTAAATTAATTATATGAACTCATCAGATGAGCCAGCAAGGTAATAATTGCTATGCTATTCGTCAAAAGAAATGATGAATCGATTGAATTTGAAAATGTGAATAAAGCATATGGTGCGAATGGTTTTCAGTGAAACTAAGTCTAATGCAAAATTCAAAGAACTAGAGACCAAATCATTACCAACTAACAATATGAACCAATCAACCAAGATGCTGAAGGAGTCGTATGCAGAGATGCTCCATATAAAATCGGAAGAAATTTCAAGTCTACTTGGAATTCCAAGTTGCAAGCAGTCGAAAAGAAGCCCATAAAATCACCCCAAGATAAAAAAGCTTTATGTCTGGAAAGGATTCGCGAAAAAAGGACTTCAGATGTATTTTATTAATTGTTTTTTGTTTTTTTTTTTGTGTGCAAATGTTGGACCACAAAGGTTATAATTCTATATACTTTATGAAACTATACTAAAAATCTATCAAATTAATGAAAACAGAAAGATGAGTACAACTTATCGTGGCAGTTTAGGAATCCTAATGCTAATGTAATTTGTCTCTATAAATTCTTTCGTTTTCTGAATCAATCCGAGCTGGATTCATCTTCCGAATCGCTCGTTGTATTGGTAGCCCTGTAACGCTTACGTTTCACTTTAAGTTTCTTACGCCTGATTTGTGCGTCATCTGCTTTTCGTTTATATTTCCCCTTTCGTTTCATTTTATGACCTTGTGCATCAGATATGCTCGTGGAAGACTCTTCGTTGTCGCTAGAATCGGATTCGGTACTAGCTTCGCTTGAGGAAGACGTAGTTAAGGTTGACGAAGAACTAGAAATGGAGGAGTCAGATGTTGTGCTATTTTCACTAATAGTTTTTTTATGTTTCTTATTTTTCTTTTTGCTGTGCTTCTTTTTGGTTTTCTTATGTTTGGATCTCTTTCTTTTCGTTTTCTGAGTTTTTATCTTTTTCTTTTGTTGCTTCTGCGAAAGTTCAGCCTCCTTTTCCTTTATCTCTTTCATACGAAGCTCAGTAAGTGGGGTCATATAATCAAGTTCCGAATCAGAACTTGTGCTTTCAACGTCTAATAAAATCTCTTTGTCGGGATCGACCTGCCATGGCAAAAAGATTTATGGGATCGATCTAAATATCTCTTTCGAGCAAACGTACCTTTAAAAAGTTCCGACACTGATAAGTCAAATGACCGGCATATCCGCACTTTTTACAGGCCGCTCTATTCGAATCTTTATTTGGATTCGTCAATGGGAAACTCATTATGGATAACAGCAAACAAAAACACTATTTTATCCTCCAAACGTATAAATTAAATATAACTAATTCAATTACGACAAGAATCGAAAATAAGCCCAACAGAGCACAAGTGAAAATCAACTGTTGTAAAATACAGAACAGCTGGTCTAATACCATCAATGCTTTCTGTTTCTGTATTTTAATGTACTTTAATTTACTCATAGAGTTGCCAAACTTCACGCAAATACGTTTTTTATAACTTTTCTCCCTCCTGCTTGTTATATTCCGTGCCCTACTTAAGCATTCAAGAATTCTAGCAATACTAATAAATACGTCATCTAGCTTTTCATTTAATAGAGATTGGAGAAGAAATATTGCAAAATAAAATTTGCATTTGGCAGAAAACAAATTTTTCCTACAAGAAAAAGTGAGTTCAATTATTTGATTCGTTCTTCCGATAATTACACACAAGCGATGACGTGATTTATATTCTTGGCTTTCATTTAGACAGCAATAAACAGTACGAGGCATTTATTTGGAGTGAGCGGGTGTGTTCATTTGTGCAATTTTATATTCAAGCTTGAGCAATTTACGCGTATGTTGTCCTCTGGCTCTCCTGTTGGCTTAGCGGGCAATCTTAACAACAGTACAACGGCAGCAATCATGCAACAATCGAATGCATTTTCAGCCTACGGTGAACGCCCCCAAATGGGCTTAGACGTGGAATATGGGACGGATCCTGCAAGTGGCGCGATTTTCAAATTCGAAGGGCGTAAACATGATGATTTGAAGCAAATGCTGGATAGTAACAAAGATGGCTTAAAATTGGAGGCCATGAAACGTATTATCGGTATGATAGCACGAGGTCGCGATGCTAGTGATTTGTTTCCCGCAGTTGTGAAGAACGTCGTTTCAAAAAATATTGAAGTGAAAAAGTTGGTTTACGTATATTTGGTGCGTTATGCTGAAGAGCAACAGGATTTGGCTTTGCTTTCTATCTCGACATTTCAACGAGCTCTAAAAGATCCTAATCAACTGATAAGAGCTTCAGCCTTACGAGTGCTGTCTTCAATACGCGTCAATATGATAGTACCTATTGTAATGCTAGCCATTAGGGACTCAGCCTCCGACATGAGCCCTTACGTGCGTAAGACTGCAGCTCATGCTATACCGAAACTGTATTCTTTAGATTGTGAGCAAAAGGATGAATTAGTTACTGTTATTGAAAAACTGCTATCAGATCGTACTACTTTAGTTGTTGGATCTGCGGTCATGGCTTTTGAAGAAGTATGTCCTGAGCGTGTGGATTTGATACACAAAAACTATCGAAAACTCTGTAGTCTGTTGGTCGACGTAGATGAGTGGGGCCAAGTTATAATAATCAATATGTTAACTCGTTATGCCCGCACCCAATTTGTTGATCCTAACAGTGATGATCTCTCCGAAGATGAAAGTGCACAAAATGAAAATACAGTCAAGAAATTTTATGACGACGACGATTCGGAGTGCGAATCAAATATAACCGAAGGAGAAACTAACAAAAAACAAGCAAATAAAGCTGATAGCTTGAAAGGGAAACCGTTTAATTCAGCAGCTAGCTACCATGTCGATTTAGACCATCGGCTATTGCTTAGGCAGGCTAAACCCTTACTGCAATCACGAAATGCATCCGTTGTAATGGCCGTTGCCCAATTATATCATCATGTGGCGCCACGTCAAGAAGTGCAAATCATAGTAAAGGCCCTGATACGTTTACTCAGATCGCACAAAGAAGTACAAAGTGTAGTGCTAACCTGCATCGCGTCAATGTCTACAAAACGGAAAGCAATCTTTGAACCTCACATTAAATCGTTCTTTGTGCGCACAAGTGATCCAACCCATATAAAGCTATTGAAATTGGAGATTCTTGCAAATTTAGCCTCTGCTTCAAGTATTTCATTAATTTTACGTGAGTTTCAGACGTACATTTCCAGTAGTGATCGTTCGTTTGTCGCAGCTACTATCCAAGCTATTGGACGATGTGCCGCGTCTATAAAGGAGGTAACAGAAACATGCCTAAATGGTCTTGTTCATTTGCTATCCAATCGCGATGAGCACGTGGTTGCTGAAAGTGTGGTAGTTATCAAGAAACTACTACAAACGAAGGCAGCTCAACACTATGAGATTATTTCGCAAATGGCAAAGCTGCTGGACTTCATAAAAGTTCCGGCAGCGAGAGCTTCTATTACATGGCTCATTGGGGAGTATAATGACAAAGTGCCAAAAATCGCCCCAGATGTCCTGAGGAAAATGGCTAAAACTTTCGTGGATGAGGAGGATCCTGTTAAATTGCAAGTTTTAAATTTAGCTGTAAAATTATACCTTAAAAATCCCCAACAGACGTCTTTGCTATGCCAATACGTTTTTACTTTGGCGCGTTACGATGTTAACTACGATATACGCGATCGCGCGAGATTTCTAAAACAATTTATATTTCCGGTCAACAGTAAAAGCCCTGTGCTCTCCGATTCAGCTAGAAAGATATTTTTATCTACTAAACCAGCTCCCACATTAGAGAGCAAATATTTTACGCGCAATCATTATCAGTTAGGATCACTTTCTCACTATTTGAACATGCGTTGTGCTGGTTATACCGACTTGCCTGATTTCCCATCTGAGCCATCAGATTCTTTTGTTCGCAATGTGGAAGGGTTTATTCAGGAAACAAAGGCGGTAAACAACTCAATAAGCAATCAAGTAAACGCTGCACGAAAACATGACAAACCGTTAATTAAATCTTCAAAACAAGCGGATAATAATCTCTTTATGTCGGACTCTGAAGAAAAATCATCCGACTATTCTAGTTCAAAAGCAAGCAGTTTCTCAAGCCATGGTTCGAGTAGCAGTGAAGAAAGTTCTTCAGAATCTGATATAGAAGGTAGAGAAGGTAACAAGACTCTTACAAATGATAAAATTCAGCCCAATACCTTAAACAATAATAATAAAACCAGCAAAGCCGTCAAAAATAATATTATAATAATAGCGAATAATGCTTCAGAGAGAAATGAAGAGTCCGGTACATCAGATAGTGAATCTTCATCCTATAATTCCTCGACGACATCTTCATCTGAAGCAACCGATGAAAGTAAAGATGTCGAAGCGGCTTCTGATACGAATTCAAAGCTTGAAATCGAATCAACTCGTAAGCGAGTTAGTAGCGGTAAGGCAGAAAAAGGCAAACTATTAATGAATAAACACGAAGGAAGCAATTTGGATTTGCTCTTGGATTTGAGCGATATACCGCCTATCGGACCGGTAATGACGCCTTCTTTAGGCGGTTTCTTTACACCGATCGGTCCAGTGCAAACGATTGGTCTCATACCGCATTCTCCAGAAAGTCATGTGGACCTGGTGGGCCCTTCCTACATCTCGTATAATTACAAGGAACTTTTGAACAAACTCAGTGCCCATGGTCTACAAATAAACTACCGCTATACGCGTTCGCCACATCTATATTCTTCATCCATGGTGTCCATCGAATTGCAGTTTTCTAACCAAGGCGTAGAGGAAATTACCAATATACAAATGGACCAAAAGACTTTACCACGTGGCATGCATATGCAGGAATTTGCTCCCATTAATACGTTAGCGCCGGGTCAGTGTGCAATGGGTATATTAGGTGTAGATTTCAACGATTCTACTCATGCCTTAGTTTTTGAAATTTGCAGCAGCTTAGAGGCAAAACGTATCATTTTTAAACCTGTTATAGGTGAACTTGTACGATCAGTGCAAATATCGGAAACAATGTTTAAAGAAGAGCGTACAAAATTGAGAGGCATGAATGAACATCAGACCAAGTTATTAGTAAACGAAAATGTCTTTGATGTGTCAAGTTTGAAGCAAAAGATATTCGAATGCATTAACGTTGCTCTTATAGGGCATGAAATAACTGATCATCAACAGCAGTTGTACTTTGCAGGTCAAACTATGTCCTCGAAAAGTCTATTGTTAATAACTTGCAACTGGTTGCCACAAGAAAGCGGTGACATACTTATATTTCAAGTTAATTGTGAGAAAATGATTATTGGTTCGATGGTTCTAAACGAATTGGTTCAGTACGTTAAAATATCCTTTAAACTATAAAAATGACTAAAAACGAAAAAAGCTTGAGCAACGAACTATACAAACATATAAAAGTAAAACTAATTAAACTAATTAAATGTAGAAGACGCAATGACCTACTCGCGCTCCTATTCATACATACTCATTAACATGCTTAACATAAAAATGAAGAAAAGAAATGCCTTTAACTAGATGTCCTCGCGGAACAGAATTGAGGCCATCGTTGCATATGATCTTATATGTTATATAAAAAAAAAACACAAAGGGAACTTTTTTAAAATATTATTTATGTGCAGCCCTTTTATTATGCTTTTATTGCTGTAAACATAATCGAAAACGAAATAAATTTAATTTTATTTGAAAATCTTTTACTAAATTGCCATAACTTGGCAAATTTCTTATTAATAGCGAGTAAATATTGAAAGAGATATAATGACAAATTCGAGTTACTTACAAACTCGAGCGGGGATTTGCTGATTGCTTGCGTGTCAATCAACTTTGAACGGCTCTGACAATCTTTTTTTTTAATTTGTTATTAGTTCTTGTAGATATTACCTCTAAAACCTATGCTATTAATACAAATATAATGAAATTTGATCCAAGCTATGGCTTTTTAGTTTTCATTTATTTCTTGCGATTACTGCAATTCTAATTGTAAAATATTTTACTTTGGTCCTCTCTTACATGTATTGCAACCCTGTGCTAATTCATTTCGTTTCAATTTCTGTTGTCATCGTCTCGCACTCAAAAATAACGTCATAATAATTGACTTATTGATGACAACTATCTTGTTTATCTGAAGCATGTTTTATGTGTGAATTCGTTTTATTTTTTTTACAATTTTTAAATAAGAATTGTTCCTCCGTTTGTTAAACAATTAGAAAAATTAAAATAGAAATGGAAAAACGTAACAAAATCAGACGATAAACAGGTGTTAAAGAAATAGTTAGCGTTTTGGAGTGTTTTAAAAACTAAGTTTCTGCATGCGTAGATGAGCTTCAGAGAATTCAGAAAATCGAAACAAGTAAAATTTTTTAATAATTCTGATTACACTAGTCAAGTGACTTAAAGCCAGTGGACCACAAATTGAAAATCACAATAAAAAAAAAAGGAAACGTTAAAAATTATTAGGGAAAAGTAATTCGCTTAATTGCAAGCAAGCACCTTGCCAGTGATGGACAATCAGAGGACTAATGGTTTTGCTGATGGAGGAAATGATGGCCGTCGAAGTCAACAAGTGAATTGGAATCGTTTCGGATTAGGTTCAGAGGAGGATGGTGAAGTGATAGTAGCTAATTTTCGTCAACGTGGCAATTGCGGTGGCTTTATTGACTTAGGAAGTGAATATACGTATGCTTCTGGTGGCCACCAAGCTTCTGGAGCAAATGAGATTTTCGCTCAGGAACAAGGGGAGAAACCGTGGTGGCGTTCCAATTTTTTTATATCTCAGCCCGTATTGTTTGGTACTTGGGATGGTGTGTTTACGTCATGTCTAATCAACGTATTCGGCGTTATTGTGTTTCTGCGTTCCGGTTGGATTGTAGCACAGGCTGGCATTTTAAATGCCGTGCTTATCATATTTTGTACGGTTGTAATTGCTTTAGTTTCGGTTCTCTCCGCTGTGGGAATTTGCGAAAGATGTAGAGTGGAAAGCGGTGGCGTTTATTTTTTGATAGCACATACCTTAGGTTCCAGGTTTGGTGGCTCGTTGGGTTTATTGTATTGTTTTGGACAAGCTGTAGGGTGCGCCTTAAACGTAATGGGTTTCGGTGAATCGATGGCGGGGTTTGTTGGATTGGAGGACAATAAGTGGGCTGTGCGAGGCTTCGCGACTGCTGCTGTTTTATTGTTGGGATGCATAAATGTAGCAGGGGTGAAATGGGTAATTAAACTGCAGTTTATATTATTAATGATATTGCTTTTCTCGGCTTTGGACTTTATGGTTGGCAGTTTTATTGGAGAAGATCCAAGTGAGTATTTTGTAAATGATCCATAAGGCAATGGCTTTTAAAGAGTTCTCATTTTTATAGAAAACGGTTTCGATGGTTGGGTTAGTAATAATTTCCTAGAGAACCTTTGGCCAAAATACGAGAATGGTTATTCTTGGTTTCGTGTTTTTGGCGTTTTCTTTCCCACTGTCACTGGTGTGCTTTCGGGAATTAATATGAGCGGTGATTTGCGTGCGCCATCGACCGATATACCTAACGGCACTTTGGCCGCTTTCGGTACCTCGTAAGATATATTGACGCCAACGACTAAGAGCACTAGTTAACCAACTGTGTTTTCGCAGCACTTTTCTTTACTTAGTTTTCATTCTATTTCTGGGTTCGACTTGTCAAAGAACTACTCTATTGAACGATTTCATGATTTCAGTTAAAGTATCAGCTCTTCATTTTCTCCTCATGGCTGGGATTTATGTATCCAGCATGTCTTCGTGTTTAGGAGCTATGTATGGGACGCCTCGTGTTCTACAAAGTATAGCTAAAGAAAGCGTTATACCCGGCATTGACATATTGGGGAAAGGAGTAAGTTTATGAACAAGTAAATCTGGAAAAAAAGATTGTGAAAAAAAATATTACACTTTCAGAGAGGCCCCAATAAAGTGCCCCTTTATTCGATGGCTGTAGTGGCTCTGGTCACAGTAACCTTTATCATTGTAGGCGATATTAATTTTCTGGCACCCATCGTCACCATGCCATTTTTATTAACGTATGCCTGCATAGATTATTCATATTTCGCTTTGGCACAAACTTTTGATATACAGGAACAAAGAGAAGAACGTTTTCGTATACAAGCTTCATCGCCATCCTACGAGAGCAGGCGATACGGGGCCATGCCTGAAGGTAGTGATTTAGATTTGCTTTTCCCCGATAGAGTGCGTCACAAAAATTTGCAAACCCCGCAAAACTCACCTCAACATATGCCTTCTACGATAAGTGATAATCAGTTCGCTTCCGCGACTGCTGCTAATGGCGAACTGGTGACCAACCCTGAAATTGAAACCAAAAATATTATAAATGAAACTGTAAACCTCAACTATGCGGGAGCTGTTTTAGACGCCGTTGGGACACAAGATGAAGAGCCTATTGCGCCGATTCGGGCGCCTATACATCAGAAAACGAAAAATTGGTATTCGGGTTACTGCAATCGATGGGCTTCTTTGTTGGGAGTAAGTAGAAAAATTTTACCTTAAATGCACGCTTATAATGAACGAATAATTCTTCTTTAAGGCATTTACCAAAATATTGGTCATGTTAATGGTTAATTGGTACTATGCTTTAACATGTTTTTTGGTGGTCTTTATCATTTGGTTTTATGTAGGAACTGCCAATCCAGCTGTTAAACCAGGTGTTACAGCCGAATTCAATTTTTTCGGCTGGTTAAAATGTGTCATATTCCGTTGCTTCGGGTGAGTTAAATAAAATTGAAATGAAGTTCTCGTTTATGAGAGCGTTTGTATGCTTCTAGTAAACGTATGCACGAATATGAACAAATAGTGGTGACACCATCATGCCCTGGCGTTGATCTATCACCCACACAATTAAATGAGGATAATGAGGACTTTTCTCAAAGAAGGCGCTACCACCATTCTTCGGTAGTTGAAGGTCATCTAATTAATGATATTTAAAGTGACTTTCTTCAACGCATTTCATGCACTACCCGACTTACGTTAAATAAAATGCTTAAGTCCTTCTATGAACGATAATATGGTAAATAGAAGCATCCCGCTCCATCCATTCGTTAAATATACCCGTATTAAAAAAATGAAGAGTTCAAAATATATAAATGTAAAGCAATAAGATTTATATGCTTCAGTTAATTTATATGTTCAATTATGAGTTCAAAAAGCATTTCTGAAGGTTTCTCCTCCGCTTTTAAAACAGCATTTATTATCTGATAAGAGAAAACTTTCCTTTTTTTTTTTACGCGTGTTATCTTATATACTATAAGATATAAGATGAATAGTTTTGCTCAATGCAAGTAATTGTTTAATTTTAGTGCTACAAGTATAGACTTATTTCGGTATTTACAATAAGCACTAAGAAGGAAGGTATGTTTCCTTTCTCCAATTTGTTACAGGAGGCATATGTGATATTTCAAATACTAGTTTTCTTTTCATATTTTGAAAACACACTACAAAGAAGGATTGAAAAACAGCTTTAAAAAATTGCAAAGCTAAAAAAAAAACAAAAAAAGAAATAAAAGTTTTAATTATTTCGTTTTCTATTTTACTAATGATTTATATGGTTATGTAATTTTTTTTTTTTTTTTTTTGTTTTTACTATTTTTTTATGTATTTATGAAGGTTACGAAATATAAATATTTATCATATATATAAAGTAACTAATTGCTAAATAAATTTGATTTGAAAATAATGTATATTATGTAATATAATAAATAATACTTACGACCAAAAAATAAATTTTAAAATCTTATCTATACTTTTATAATTATAGAAATGATTATTAAAAAATTTTTGCATATTTCGATGATAGTTAAGAAAAGAAGTAAAGCTCTTCAATTTGTTTACAATAGCAGAGAAGAACGTTTGTATTTAAATAAATTTTAACATTTGTGTATGTTTAATATGTTGAGAAGAGAAAATTTTCTTATTTCACCTGAGCGATATTAACTTCCGCCAGAAAAAAACAAAAAAACCAAAAAAAAGAAATGAAGCAGTTTCCTTTCGAACCTCCCCACCGGAAGCACATTTTTCCTGTTTTTCAAGGCGCGAAACATATTGCTTACACTAAATGCCACGATGTTATGAATATGGAAATTTGCCGTCAGCTAAGAGATACTTTCTCTTTGCTGCTATCAATTTGTTAACATCTATTTTCTGTTTGACGTTGAAGCTCGTTGTTTACTAATTTTAGATTTCATATTAACAAGCGAAGCAAATAAATATTTGCATGTGCAATTAAATGGAAACAAAAGCGACACATTCTGATATTGTTTGGAGTGTTCAAAAAGACACCGTGCCATACCGTAGGCTAATTTCACATATATAAGCAATTTTAAACAGTTATGAATATGCTAATTGGAAGACAGCATTTTGAATGCCGGGACTGACACTGTGAATGATATGCTTATTATGGTGAGTTTTTCAACATTCTCATCTGCCTTAAAGAGTGCCTTGAAGCTACCCCATGAGTACGAAAGCAGCTTTCGCAAGAGCAAAAAAGAAAAAAAGGCTCATCTATGGGACCGACTTGGATGTGCTGCTACAGTTCGAAACTTCCCATCTAGATTTTCGTAAAAGAGAAATCAAAAGAAAAAAAAACAATTCTTGAAACAACTTCAGTATCTAGTTAAGCGCGTAGGATTTTTTGAAATAATTGCGCCGGTTGTATAATTTCTTCCTTTTTTTTTTTTTGCAGGCAATCAGTTGTGAATTGCACAGATTGAATAGAAATACTGCCAACGCGAGCTATGTATGTATGTCGTTCACTCAAAAAATCGATTTCTTGACCCGCCGATAAAACGTTTCGGATATCGTGTTCGAATTTTTAAACCATCATTTAAGATGATAAAGGAATTGTGTAAAAAATTCCAATAATGCGCTTTCCTAAGGGTTGAATAGGTCTTTGATCACTACATAGCTTTTGCCAAGATTTCAGTTCCGCTCTTAATGAGCTGAAAAGCGCTTCTGATTCATTTGTCGTTAAAAAAATTGTAAAGATACAAACAAATAAAACATATTGAAAAGTTCTATCAAATATGAAAGCTCAATAATTTTTATTATGCCTTTCGTTAACCCCGCCCCTTACATGCTAGGTGAATAAAAACGCAAATTTTTACATGGACAGCTGTACAAGAGCATACAGCGTGTAAAGCGAGGGTTACTCGCCTCAGTACATTAAATGCCAAACCATCCAATGCTTCTTCGCAAAATGAAGAGGAAAACAAACAATGATTTCTCTTCTCTGTTGAGTCGATGCGCTGCTCGTTTTCCAAAATCTTTTCTCAAAGCACTTCGAGGCAATTTGTTTAAAGTTTCCGCAACATACTAGACGCGTGATAAACCGAAATTTTTTTTCATTTATGAATTTTGCATGAAAAATTTCTTTCAATTTCCTTTACTGGCTTGCGATCATTTAAGTTCAAGAATAAACGAAATAATACTCAACTCTACCTCACCATATAAACACTTGTTTCTATAATTCACAGAACAATGAATTAGTTAATCGCTTCCAATCAGCAGTCACTTCCCTTCATTAAAGACGACGCGCTTCAAGTCCAAACAAAAAAAAAAAAAAAACATTTTTTTGAATTTTACGTCATAAGAAAAAGTCTAATATATATTTTGTTTTTAATCGTTCATCCTTTTACTGGATGCGCGATTTTATTTTTTCCACTAAATTGTTATGCTTTAGTAAGAAAAACTCCTTTCTTTCACTGTTAGCTGTGCAATAAAATATTTGGAGCATTTTCTCATCATGTCATGATTTAAACGAATGCTTTAAACGCTTTCAAAATAGTTTCCGACAATGAATTGTTATTTAGTCTCTCCACGAATGTTACGCAATAAATTAGTGTAAAGCCGTAACAAATAAAAAATTAAATTATTTTTATATATAATTTAAAAAATGTACATATGAATGAATGCATTTACATAAACTGGAAAATTTAATAAGCCATTGACGATGAGATTTTTATGAGAGAGCAGCAACACACATAAGCACATTATAAATTCGAAGACAGACGGCAATTGATGCAGTGACCAATTTACCAGATTCCGTTTACATTACCGTTCATTTGATTATGATTGAGATAAGTTTCACGCTTAAGAGCAATACCTGTAAAAGAGACGTATCCATAACTCTCTTCTTAGAGGCATGCGAACGTAAGATGTTGAGAAATTTTTGCAACATTATACAACGTCGCACGTTCAACGTTAGCGTTAAAGAAAAGATTAAGCATTTTTTTTTCATTTTTTTTTTTTTTATTTATTCTCTTAAGGAGATGAACAATTTTGAATTCTGACGATCTCTCTGAAAATTTTGAATTGGTTTGACGGACTATTGCCGAAATACTTACATAACCAAAGTCAATGAAAATGTAAATAAATAGTGCCGTAATGCCTGCCGTAAACGTAAAGTGAAACGATTAACGATTAAAAAAATAATAAAAAAAAACCTTGTCTACCTCTACTTAGTAACTTTCGACTTGAGTTTGGATTTTTTGTGACAGCACTATAAACTCCTTCATCTCAATGTCTTTTCGGTAATAAGTTTTCTAACAATTGTTTGTTTTTTTTTATTTTTTTTTTTTATTTTAACTTTCAATCTCGCCCAAGCTTGCTTTGTCCAGCTTATTTTTGCTTGAATTTGATGTCGCATTTTTTTAGCTTACAACACTCACCCGCTCAACCCCTCTCCATAATCTCTCATCATTTAGCCCTTTATATGAGTACAAATATTCGCGATTATATTGGAATGCAAATAATCGCTTGAGTTATGTAAATTATTAATAAACTTGACTAATAGAAGGGAACTCCAATAGCGCCCAAATTTGGTGAATATGATGGACCTTATCATCGAATTTTGTTTCTCATTGTCAGATTATCGGCTTTGGCCCATAATGCATGTAATGTTTTAAATACTTGCTAAAGGAAAAAGTTTGTGTCGGATTTCTGAAATGACATTACTTTAGTCATGATAACACTATCGAGCAGATTAAAACAACAAAACACTTGGTTTAACTGGGGATTTTGAAAATGAGTCGAAATTTGAAAAAAAAAAAACGCGTTACACTTGATAGTATTACCTCGAGGAAAGGGAGAATGCTTCGTGGGTTTGTGAAATAGCTCCCGGTGTTTGCATGCAAATGGTCCGCTTTAGGAATTTCGACATTAAAGATAATTTTGAACCCTTTTCATAGGGTTAGATAGAAAAAAACTCGATATTTAGGTACTGCGTGAAGTAAGAGTAACAACGTGAGTGGACTCAACTCCCCTTGGCGAATCGCTACTGAATCGAAATGAAATCGCGCCATCGTTGAAGAGAGAGGAATAATGAGCGATGAAAGCGACGAAGCGGACAACATATATGACGAAAGTTGGTGAAAAAAAAGTCGTGATCTCAAATGGGCAAAGTTTCCACAAATATTGGCGAAGCTTGGTTTGACTTCACATATTTAGTTATATGCTTAATGCTTGCTGGAAATGGAAAGCAACGGTATATCATGAGCTGCTCAATTCCAAGCAGACGATTGATTCCAATGTCTGACATTTGATTTTTGCCAAAACAACATCGCAACGTTTTTCACTGATCTGATTTAACTGATTTAACTATTATATAAAATAAAATAAAATAAAATAAAAGGCAAATGTCATGTAAGAGCTTTGAAATAAAATTCAATCCGGTTTTATATAAAAATAAAGCTTACATTTATTTAGTATTTAATTTGAAAATATATTTAAAGTATAATTAGAATAATTTTTCAATTTTCAAATTTTGTAACTGATTAGAAAATTAATATATTTTTCTTTTTACGCTCTATACGAGTGATTTAATTTCTTCTTCTCTCTTTCTTTCTCTTACGCGCTCCCCTTTTTTCCCTGCCTGTATAGTTTTTCTCTTACATCGATTAAACAAAAATTGATCCAACAGTTAAGCCAGTTAAGTTAACTAAGTTAAGTGCTATACGTCGACGTGTTAAGTTAGGCGAAATTCGGTCGTGTCGTCTCAAAAGTTTATTATGGTAAATAAAACAAAAACAAAACCTATTAAATTTAGCGTAGTTTAGTAAATAAATGCAAAAAAAAAATAAAATAAAAAATAAAAAAAAATAGAGTAAAAGTAATTTTATCAATTTCAAAACTATTAATTAAATATTCGCATATTTCAAATTAAACTGTTTTCCGTGTTCATGTGGTTGCAGGTGAAAGTAACAGAAGCAAAGTTTTGTAATATAACAGAAGTATATATATATGATAATCAAAAATATATAACCAAATTCATGTTTAATGAATCATGTCGCACTTAACTAAAAAAAAAAAAACAAAAAATAAAAAAAAAATTGACCACAACCGTCAACCAGTAATAATTAAAACCAATTGAGAGTTCGAAAAAAAAGAAAAGGAAAAACAAAAACAAAACAAAAAAAACGAAAAAAAATTTGAATTAAGAAAAACAAACGCTGACCAAAAAGACGAAACCCCAACCGACCGACCTATTTTTAACTGAAATGAAACGCAATCAACTCCGAAACATTCACCGTTGAAAAAAAAAAAAAAAAAAAAGAAAAAAAACGGTCAACGCGACAAAAACAAAAACAACAACCGCAACATTGGCCAACGCAGCAACTTAACACAGCTAGACCGCTTAATTATTTTTCGTTGTCGCACACTTTTAACAAATAATTATATTTGTTGCGTTTAATACGTTTGTTATGTTAATCGATTGAATCTTTCCACATGGATTTTAGATGAATTCTGTTACTCTTACCGTGCGTGTGTGTGTGTGCGTGTGTGCGTGTTTGCATATTTGTCTTATTCATGCATTTTTACTGTTTCCCGCCTGTCATAAGCATGCATGCATACATACATACATATGTACATACATACATACATACATACATACATACTATGTACTAAATACGGGAATTCAATCAACTTTTAAGGAAATCGGCGTATTACGCGTTGCTGCAACAAACTAGATTGTTGACGTATGGTTTACTGTAAAGTTTTAATTCTGTTTTGTTTTGTTTTTTTTGTTTTTTTTGTTTTTTTTTTTTTCAAATTTTATCAGATAACTTGTTTTATGTGGTAGCAGCATCACAACAGCAGCATCAACAGCATCATATCATCAAAAGTGATAGTCTCACGGCAAAGACCGACTGACAGGTGAGTAGTGCATAGAGATTTTACTGGAATTTGCAAAAAAAAAAATATTTAGCAACGGTTAGCTCTTGCGAAAGATATGCGCATTAGCAATATACGTCAATAAAGCGAACGAATAAAAGGAAAAAAATTGATTAAACTATTTTTGTTTTCTTTTTTTATTGTAATTCATAAATTGATTTTTACAGTTATGAAATATTATATGAAAGTTATGTAAAAAATAATAATAAAAAAAATAAAAAAAAAACAAAAAAGAAAAGAAACTATAAATAATTAAAGTCATTGACTTGACTTAATTTCAATTACTTCCTCTGGAGCAGGAAAGCAGAGAAAGCAACGATTACTTCATAGCAATTAGCTTAACTTACAATTGACATTAAAAAGGACGCTTGCTGCGAGTTAAGCCACTTACTTCAAAGTAATTAATTCTTTGCAAAGAGGCTTTCTTAAGCAAAATGAAAAACGAAAGAAAGAAAAGAAAAATGGGGGGAAAAGAAGAAAAGAAAAGAAAAGAAAAGAAAAGAAAAGACTTTAAATATATAAATTTCATAATTCCGAACACCAATTAACAACACGTAGACATACGCGAACTACACGCTTATGAAAATTTTATAATAAAATAAAGCATTTAAAAGAAGTTAAAGCTACAATAAAACCAGTTTAATAAATTGCAAACAAATTTTTTATTTTTTGTTTAAAACTTTTACTATGCGCATTAGACTCGCATGGAGTTGATTGGTCGACAGCGTTGTTCTTCTTTTTTTTATACATAGATACATAGGTGCTACATGTATATATATGTGTAGAAAATCATATTTGGACCTGTTATGCTTGACCTTACTTATGTTGACGGCCTCGTCGTCACATACAAATCTTAATGATATTTAGACTTTGATAAATAATATAAGTAAGTAAACTCAGTTAGTTAGCAGCCGTTTATATTTTTCAAAGTTTTTCTCAGGAAAGAAGAAGAAGAAGAAAGAAGGAAAACCGATCGATTTTTGCATATGATTTTTTTATCATTTCAATTTTTTAATTTTTATCTTCATCTGGTTCTGATGGTGCGGGTTTAGGTGTTGATTGCCTTTTCTCGGCAAGTTTTTTCTTTGGCGCCTCTTTTGTAGCCAAATGGGGATGACGCACTTGAAAGCTATCGAAATGTATTAACGGTGGAACATTCTTGATATAAAGACCGGCAAACATTTCATTAGTGTCACGCATTCTATCGAACGGTCTACGATTGCGCAGCATAAACATTGAATAGATTGTAGTTACAACCTGAATAAAATCATTTTCGGTCACAAGATCGCGGTCAGCTCGGAGTAAAGCCACATAAGTTACCCGCGGCATTTTCATATGTCTTGCCACCTCGCAGATGGTATTGTAAAAGCGCTTCATAAAGCATTTATCGAGAAATAAATTTTCATCGACACGATACGAGAATAAATGTAAACTGTCTTTGTTTTTATCAACTGGAGGGAGATTCATTCCATTTTGTAACGTAGTATTAAGCAATTCTAAGGCATCACTCACACACAAGCTTCGCACAATTAAACGAAGCGCGGTCCATGAACGAGCCTCCGTCGTCATACATTTGACTAAAGCGACGGCTCTTATAGCATTTTGATCATCCGTAACCATGATACTGCAATCATTCTCCAAAATATGATTAACAATACGAATCATATCGCCTTCAACGCCCGGGTCTTCGCCGAATTTTAACAATTTAAATAGTCGATGATTTCGACAGCCCTCCATCGTATACGTTCTGACTCGGGGTCGCATTTTCTCATGTATATCGGTAATCCGAAGATTTTTATAAACGCCCCATTCTATGCCCAAAGTGTGATCCATCATAATAAGATAAGCCGAACAAAAATTTTGAAAAAAAAAAAAAAAAAAAAACAGAAAAACAATCGAAATTTTTCAAGCCTTAAAAATCCGAAAATAAAAAAATTATTTAATTGAATTTTGATAAAAACAATATTTTCTCTCGACTTGTTCGATTTGCTCGGATGGCGATAGATGACAGTTTCTCCATTTCAATTGAAATTATAAAAATTAAAGTAACGGTATCTCTGTCTGCCGCTCATAGTTCTGTAGATCACAGTTAGAGGAGCGTGGAAAATGAAAATAAACCCTTTAAAGACTATCGTCTTTCAATTGTCTATACGCAGTCAATCAAGTCAGCCATCTATCTGACAATAATAATTAATTGAAAGTTAATACACAACATTATTGGGCGGTCAGGCATGCACAATAAATAGCGAATATTGAGCTCTTTATTATCATAGATGATAGGCGGTCAAAATTAACGCTTCAGAGATTTTCAAACTGTGAACTATAAAATTTGAAATGTTTCCAATAGCTCGTAATAGCGACAAAGAATTTCAAAAGATTGTAGAGATATAAGCAGGATGCTACACTATAAGGAACGTTACAAAGGTGTCATGCGGCAGTCATAAGAATTTTTCCGATTTTCAAATATCGGATTGTGACTATTGCTCCGGAGTATGAATTTGTTTAATAAAATTCCTATTAACGCTAATAACGAAAGTGATACGATTCTAAAATGAGTCACATGCTCGAGTCAAATACTGTTTGTATATGTTCGTCAGTGTGGTGATAATGGCATCTTCCAGCGTTGAAATAACGCTTGGGGGGTGTATTTATTGGTCTCCGACTTAACACGACCCCATTAGAAATAATTTAGCGGATTAAGCCGCGCCCATAAGTTTATGGTGATGCGATCATAGAAGTTTACGGTTTTATCACATCAGAAAGTAAAACCACAATCTTAATAGCATATGCATATGCGCATGTTCATCTTTCGAGGCTGTCGATGAAAGAATTTCTTTTTTTTTTTTTGTTCTTTTCGTAAGTTCATATACAGATGGAGAAGGAGAAAAGCAGCACATACTTCGGTTGAATGCAGTTCAGTGTTTCTAACGTTTTTGGGATGGGTTTTGAAATATGTGCAAGAAGAAGCAATTTATGTTTGTCTGTTGACATGTTGTAGCGCAGTCCCCTTCAAGGTCACACTCGAGTGTGCCAATTGCTCTTCGGAAGCGTTTTTTATACCCTACACCTCTTGTGGTACCGGTTATATTAAATTTATGCAGACGTATATAATTTATCGCTGCAGAATGATATTCTGAATCGATCGATCTAAACTTGTCTGTCCGTCTGTCCGTCTTGTTTTCTTGTGTTTAATCTACAGGCTGAAATTTTTCAGATAGTTTGATGAAATCTGCTATTCTGATATGTTTTGGCTCAAGGACGAACGCTATTGAAAATGGTTTCAATCGGACCACTTTGTCGAGCACTTTCACTTTAATTTGTAGGTTGTGATCTACTATAGTGTTTTTACTTGCAAACGTCAGAGTTTATTTATTTTGTTTGAAGAAATATAGAAATTATCAGGCCATACACAATATCTTAAAACCAAAATGTAACTACAAAGATGATATTGGGAGTAAAGTTATAGATATCACTACAGATTGCGAAAAATATACGACGATGAAGTGAATGGATAACCATTACACATTGAGGTATTGTGCAACAAAATTATGAATTTAAATAAATCAGAAGATTATTGTCGGGAAAGGCCGACTATTGAATACCCTACATTAAATCGCCTGTAACTGCATTTATTCATCCGTTACACATTATTTTCAAGCAAAGGCATACTTTTCATGAAAGCCCGCATATCGGAGCAATCCTTACATGCGGTAGCATTCAAAAAATACACCTACATGGTCCACATTCGGTAAAGTTGATTTCTATCTCAAAATAGGTGCGTAGTAATTTTCCCGATGAAATGTTAAAAATGATACGTTTTCAGTATATAAAGTATGAGTTTTCGTAGAAACGATTATATAAGAGAGCGTTTAAACAGTTCATAAAGTCCAAATACTATTGCAGAGCGACTTTTGTGGAGAAAATTTGAAAATTGCAATTTTTTTTCATATAACGAATTTTCAAAATAGGGCGAGTAAGATGTGGATAGTGATCGAAAAAGTAGCCCGATCAAAATAATTTTCAATAGCGTTCATCCTTGGGTTAAAGCACGTCAGTGGATCAAATTTCATCAAAATATTTCAAAAATTCCAAGCTATAGCTTGAACACGGACAAACACTAGGCGGGCAGAAAAGACAGACGGACAGGCGGGCAGACGGACAGTGGGACAGACAGGCTTAGAAAATCACTCTGAATTGATCGGCATAACAGAAGATGGGTCTATCTTAAACCTTTCTACGTATTACATACGTTCACACAAAGTTAATATACCCTATACCGCAAGTGGTGGTGTAGCGAGTAATTAAGTTATAGTAAAAGAAAAATGTTTTTGCTTAATAATCTAATACATAAAAATGAATATGGGCGGACAGACACCTTGCTAGTATTTTAGTATTTCAAGAAGAAAAACAAAATGAAAGCAGATTAATTTCGCCTTAGGGCGTGTATTGTAAAGCTTACCATCTCACACCAATGCATACAATTGTAAATTGTATTTTATTTATTGTTATTGTACGCGTGCCAATTAATTGATCGTGACTTGTTTTATATTAACTTTTCAAAAACCGCAGAAAATATTTGCGCGAGTTTTTAGTTCTATATCTCTCTAGGGTCTTACAAATACAATATAATTTTTCCTGCAGTGAGCATATATATATATAGACGGATAAAACATCTTCGTATTCATCTTAAACTAACAATTTTCGTCTACTGTGCAAGCCTCTTAAGCGAATATGCGTAGTTGATGATCTGTGATCATCAACTAAGAATGTATTGGTCAAGTGTAAGCCCTTTGTGCCACTTTCTGGACATATGAGCTTTTAAAAAACAGAGCACAGATAGATAGATAGATGGACGGACAAAGAATGGTAAATGAGTCGTACGCTCAGTAAGAATATAAAAACAGAAGAAGATATCTGCTAGACGCTTATTTGTTAGTGTAGATATCGTAAGAGAATTCGAGAGGAATTCAAACTATACAGAGAAATAGACGCCCCCATCATTTCATCAACCGATCGAAAACTCACACAATCCCACACAATCGTATTGAGATTTCGCTGCGGGCTAAATTTGGGAAATATGGTGAGTGAATCAGGAACTTGGACTTCAATTCATCTAATTTTGTTATTGTAATCATCGGCTCGTCTCATGGTGTTTTTGCTCCACTATGAGTATAAACGGCAGCCATTTGAAAAGCAGTTATGTCAGTCCTTCTCAACTCCTTATTTCATTTTTCAGTTATTGAGTATAGTTTTCACGATTTTTTCGGCTTTTTCGCTAATTTTGAAAATAACAGCATCGTAGTAACGTCGTTGTGGCTGCTTTAACTCGTAAATAAATTTTCGTAATGGCATGAAACTAGAGACCAGATATATACGTAAGTCCGAGGAATTGTTAACCGATGCGTTATATGCTATATGTAAGATGCACATAATATTCTGTTTTAATTTCACTTTTGGAATATCAATAACAATAACACATAAACAAACATTGCTTGGTCGCATTAAAAAGTCTAATCGACACAGTATACCGTACAATACACATAACCTTTGCAGAGTCTTTGACTTTGGTTTACACATCTGTGCGAGAGAATTGTATAAAAATTATTTATTTTGAATAAAACTTGTGCCGAATGCAGGCACATTCACCCGTAGCCAAACACCGCTACCTAAAGACTACAATGGCATTGTTTAGCTCGTGGTAAAAATTTGCATAAAGTATTTGTCAAACCTATTGTTTGCAATTTTGAGACACGTACTTTCCTACATTTACAAATTAAGAGAGAGAGCCCCACAGAAGTGTCCGTTTAAACACATTATACTGAATCTAACAAACACCGAAAGATGATGGGTATGTCCGTTCTGCCAAAGCGTTTGAAACATCCGGGAAGAAGCTTCGGACGCTTCCCATAAACAATATGCGTACTCTTGACTAGCATTAAATTCTAAATCGATTTAAGCATGTCCGTCTGTCCGCCGGTGTAATGTCCAGAAAATATGAATTTGTCGGCTACAAATTTGGCACGAACATTAGAAGTTCTTGCACGTAGGTTAGTGTTGAAGACGGGACAATCTGTTCAAAGTATACGCCTACTGTAATACGCAGAATGGGCACACATTTGCTTTCTAAGGCAAAAAAAAAAAATATTTTCTTTTGCTCCTTCCTCAAAAATTACAGCAGACAAACTTATAACAATTGCAACGTATACCCTACAGACAATGCTGTAGTACTTGTACGAAAATGAAAAAAACCGGCCACGCCTACCCAATATTATAATGTATAAAAATTTCATTTTTTTGCAAAATTCCGAAGTAAACTTCGAAAACCATATAAACTATAGACATTCTTGGCCAGTGTCGAATTCGAAACGCATCTAAGCACGTCCGTCCGCCCAACTGTGGTAAATATCCTCCCGTTCGCAAAAATGAAGATAATCCAAAAGTGGTCAAAGAACACACTTGCACTCCAATGTAAACTGAGAACACCTTTGCCTTCCATGTTTTTGCTCATTACCCATAAACGACATGGGATATGCAGTAAAAATTTCTACTTTTATTATATAAAAATAAAGAAAAATCAGCGACGCCTATCCTTTATTATAGAGCATGAAAATTTTCCCCTTGTCCTTGTTTTCTTGTCTTTTTTGCGATGACCGTGGCGGGTATAAAAGCTTCGGTCATAGCTGAATATCATTTTCTTACTTGTTTTTTTTTTTTTTTGTCTTTAAGCCAGAAAGACTGTATTGATCGCATTTATCATTTTAAGGCCAAAATATCAAAAATAAAACAAAATAAAATTAAAATGAAATAAAACAAAACAAAATAATATAAAAATAATACTAAATGAAATAAAATTTTATGGAATTATTATGAAATTATTATTATAATAATAATAGTGTAAAATAAGATACAATAAACTAAAACATAATAAAATAAAGTTGAATTAAACAAAAAAAAAAAATAAATAAAGAAAACAAAACAAATTGAAGAAAATAAGTAAACACTGTGTAGTGGTACATGGCCCACTGTTAAGCAATCTACACCACCTTAACTTTATTCATATAATGAATATCCATAATACAGCGTTATGTAGGATGTGCCGATGCGAACCATTTTTACTAAACCATTTTTAGAACCATTCTTTCTTAGATCAAAACACGTCAAATCAATCAAATGATGAAAATATGTCGAAAAATTATGACTCCTGGATTGAGCACAAAATGCATGGGCAGAGATCAGAAGGGCAGAGGGACAGACAAGGCATTTCGGTATAATAAAAAGCGGGTTTATATCATGTTCTTCTGACTGTTACAACCGCTCGTACCAAATTTTGTTTGTTTTATTTTATCATAATTTATTTTATTTCAATTTGTTTTAGTTCAGTTCATTACACCCTACGCCACTTGTGGTACAGACTATATTAAATTTGTGCGGACGTACGCGACACTCAGAAGAGTTCGAGATAGACCCACATCCTATTATACCGATCGGCTTAGAATCATTCTCTAAATCAATCTACATTTGTCTGTCCGTCCTCCACATCTCTTTGTCCATGTGAATCAACCTACGGAGCATAATAATGTTTTAATAATTTTTAATATTTAGTGGTGAAAATTAGTTCATAATAGTAAATTGACAACGAAATCAACCTTACCGAATTTGGACCACGTAGGTCTATTTTTTGGATAGCATTAAATATGAACTCTTATATGTCAAAAATTCCTAATTGTTAATGTTTTATAATGAAATTTGGTTCAAGGTAGTAATTTGACATAAAAATTAAGGGGACCAAATTTCAATCGCATCACAGATTTCTCCTGAACTGAGCGAGCCCTTCAGAAAATTTTTAATTTTTTATATTTTGTGATGAAAATTGGTTAATAATAGCGATCGAAGTATAATTAATGGAATCCATTCGTTTTCAGTTCCTTGTCTGGCCCTGTGGCTCTCTTGTTCATTTGATAATCTGAAATCCTAATCTCTGAAATGCTCAATCAAGTGAAAGATTTCTCTTCTTTGTAAATTTTTAAAAGCATAATTCATAGGATTATAACGATTTTTTCTTTTTTTCCGCTTCGTCCAGGTGTGAAAAATAATTGCGTCACTTTTACACTTTTTCAGATACAATGCATCATCAAGTGAAACTGATGCGGACCTTGCTCGTGCTAACATTCGGTATGAGTTTAAGGATTTCACTTTGCCATCCTACAGTGAATGCCGTTCATAATCTTGAAGGGAATGTGTTGCCAAATGTTGGAAAAGCATTTTTAAAAACGCCAGCCTTAGAAGAAACAATCGACGAAGTACAAAGAATATTGCATCAAGACCTCACGTTACCACGGCTTACTAGGTAAGGCTATGGCCTTCATATATTCCGCTTTATATCATAAGTTGACAATTTCAATTGATTGGTGTTTAGAGGAGAAATCGAAGAGTTATACGAAAAAGTCACGCGGGAGGAATTGGAGAAGAGTTTAAAAGCTGGAGATACCAAACGGGCCGAGAGTATGAGAGCGCTTATGTTAGTGTTGCCGTACAATACCGATAATAACACTGAAGAGAATTTACAGGTTAGTTCTTCTTCTTTATTGCTTTTATTAATTAAAACTATATATATACATATATATATATATATTTAATTGCCCTTTTCTATGCAAGGAATTGTTTACTCGTCCTCCCGTAACAAAGGTAGTTGAGTCCAACACATCTCATAGACCCATACAGTTTATAACACCTTCACCTAATAGCGAAATGAAAAGCGATAGTGCCGACATCGGTATTCTACAACCAACCACGTATAAGCCTTCGTTCTCTCTAAAAATGTTGCCTCCTGCTCCTAGCGCCACAACGTATCACCCCTATACGCCACCCTCGGTATTGTATCGTCATAAGATTGCTTTAACAGACAGCGACGTGAAGTCTTTCAAACCTATAAATGCGGACATAATATCTATGCATGAAAATGCGGAAACATCTCAAAACTCAAAGACAATTCAGCGTTTCAGTAGTCACTACAATGCACAGAATGCCGATTTCCTTAAATTCAACTCGCCAAAGCGCAATCAACCTCAAATCCCGACATTGGCCATAAAGCCAGTGGCTGACATCTTAGGTGATTTGGGAATTTTTAGTGAAACACGCTTGGGTTCAGATGAATACTATAGCGCGGAGAGTGCTCCTAAACCAATTTATAGTACGTATCTGCCAGAAATGGCAAATGCAGCTAATTTGAAAGACGCTGGGTCTCAGAGCCTGACTGCTAAAATAAAGCCCGACGCTTACGCAATGTTTAAACCTCTAAACATAGGGGAAGAGATACGTGTCAAACCAGAAGTGGAAGATTATTTAACACGTTTTGGTATCGTGCGTGCACGCAAGCGTAAGGAAATCGACAAATTAAATACTAGAGTCAATGGGACGAATAGCGAAGAACCGTTCAGTGAAGAAAGTGAAATTGCCACCCGCAAGGTACCGTCCGCTCATGTTAAGGGTAGAAAGGATGTTAAACTACCTGGAAATTTACAACTGGAAAAATTACTAGAAAATCTCAAAGAGCTAGAACGGTTGCGTACTAAACCTAAAGTAACGCTTAATGTTGAATCAACAACTACAGCCACAAGGATAGCGGCTCAAAGCACAACTGATCCCACCATTTTAGTTACAAATGAGAAGCCCAAGTTGATTGAAGCCAAGAAGCCACGACGTCGTATTGATCCAAACATTGATATTAATTTCGGATCTACGAGCAACCACCAAGGCGACGAAACGAATAATTCCGATCAATTGTCTAAACTACTGGAAAACCTTCAAGAGCTGCAAAGATTGCAAATTAAACCACAAAATGTTCTACGCAATGTGGTGCCACTTAATAAAACTGTTCGCGCATCGGCAACAAGGCCAACAGTTGCAGTCACCTCTGCCCCAATCACCAAACAAACCATAATTGATCGTTTCAATGAACCTGTATTATCCCCAGAACAGCAACTATTATTAGCACAACAACAATCCAGAAAATCAGCGTCACAACCTGATTTGCAACAACTGCAGCGACTTCTACTGCAAATACAAAATCAAGAAAAAGCAGAACGTAGGACATCAACGACGTCAACGACAACAACCACTACCACCACTACGACTACAACAACGAAGAAACCGCTGACATCGCATTCGTCGCCATTGATACCTAACGATGTAGGGCAGTTAAGAAAACTGCTAACTAACGATCAGGAATTGGAAAGATTGTTTGAGCAAGCTAAAAGCAGAGAGAGAGAGAGGCAGCAGTTGCAACAGAATTTGAAAAAAATCAATACTATAATCACAACAACAACTACAAAAAAGCCAAAGAGCCTTTCTGCGAAAGATTTGGCCGACCTGCAGCGATACATAGCTGAATTCGAGCGACCCAGTAATAAGGTCAATGCTATTACAACATCGAAACCAACAGTTTTTCAAGTGGAGACCACAACACCCCGGACAACTACAACGACTCCCATTAGTACAATCACTGCCACTCAAATGCCGCTCAGAATTTCCATTCATTCAACCGAAGAGCCGGCATTGCCAACAAGAAAAGAAACAATCGATGAAAAACAATTCGAAGCATTAATCAATCGGGTACAACAAGTTGAGCAACGTCTAAATAATCAAAAACTAAAATTTCAAAAACCATTACCTACTGACACACCGTTGCCTCAACTCTTAGGCTTCACAACACGAAATGTTAAGGATTCTTTCGAAGCGGCAGCAGAGCTAAATCTGCCGGTAAACGATTTTGCGAATTTGCGAACGCTCTACAAGCAAGTTCAAGAAGCTGGCAATAGAGCCTATCACTCTGACGTGGAAATTTCAACAGCAGCCACGTCAGCTAAGATCCTCCAGCACGAATCGACAACCAGTAAAAGTCAAAACTTTGCTCAAAAAATTATTGATATAACCAACGATACCGGCACAGGCAGCAATCTCTCGGAACCGGATCCAAGAGAATTTGTACAATTACAAAAACTTTTGAGTAAAATACAAGAATTGGAACGTGTACGGATCAACACACCTACACTAAATCCCATCTCGCGTTCTAAAACCCAACGAGAAGTTACCACTGCTCCAAGTTTTGCTGCGGCGGCCTCACGACGTAATGAAAATGTTCAAAAGCCGAACGGGGTGCACCTCGTTTATCCAATAAAGGAAACGATGCATGAAAAGTCTGAAAATGTTCAAACGACGGATTCCATAACACCTTCTCTATCCTCTCAAGAGAATAAGATAGAACTTAGAGTAAATATGGAAGAGAGCGAGAGAGAGAAAGATGTAATACCGCTAGTACATAAGACGGCAGCCAAAGAACCATCAAATTTTGTTGCTACTACAAGCACTAAGCAACTCTTCAAAGGTACACAAGAAGAAATGGATTCAGGGAGAGAGGTAGAGGGAGCAGAAGCGACGAAACTTTTAAACGACACACATATCAACACACAAACGGAAGAGTTCAAAAACGCCTACGTGGAAGTGCCTAAAGATCTGACTGGGAAATTGAAATCAAAACCCGATGATAACAATATCAGAAAAACAGAATTAGATTTTCAACCAATTGAAGGTGTCATTAACCCAAACAAGTTAGATGACAACAATGAGGAGCCAACAGTGACTACGCCTAGAACGGGGTCCGATAGCGATGATCCTACTGGAAAAACTGCGGTATTTTCCTTAACTACTATGAAATCCTTAACACGAAGGCCAACTGTATCCACTACAGAAAGTTCAGTTCAACTGCCCGTGTTTAGCGCTACTAAAATTATCGAAGATGCCATTTTAAGGGCAGTCAATAAAATCGGAGTTTCAACGGAATTACCACACAGCTTCATCGATAACATTAAGCGAAAAGATAACGATATTGATGACTTGATAATGTTCGGGAAAAGCGGAAATGAGGATGTCGGAATGGATGATCTAGTTGTTGAATCTAGTGAAATTAGCAGCCGTATGGCTTTACCTAAATTTAATCCTAACGATTCCATTAATGACAACGAAAATAGGAAATCAGATAGTTTCACCGACTTGACGAAAAATGTACCGGAATTGAAAAGATTAATTAAAAATCTTAAGGAATTACAAAAACTAAATATAAGTACAAAAGAGAGTTCACAACACGCTCACAAAAGCACACCTGCACTTACCCAGACTGATTACCAATATTTCGAAAATCTTAAGGAAATGGAGCCTTCATCGAAATTTGAGGACAAAGTAACTGCAAAGAGCCGTCGCCAAAGTCCAACTACTTCTACCGAATCAAGTAAATCGAATGGTAACACACCGATAAGGATTGCGTTAACCACAAATACGCAGTCAGTCGAAACTGAAAGGCCACGCAATGATTCCTTAGCCGTTTTGGAGGAATCGTTTGGCCCTAATCCCATTGCGGAAGAGCCGCCTCCGCCTAGAAAAAAGAACGGATTCTACTTTCTGGCAGATTGGAACTCGTTCCTAGAAGTCGGAGATGGTGACGATCAAGTCGTGGTCCGTCTTAGCCCAAAAATCGGCGATCCTCGATTATTTTTACCTGTTAAGATTCCCTGAGAATTTCATTTTTCAACGCATCATCTAATGTATTGCATTTGTGTATATAAATTGAACACTAAAATAAGTTTTAGGTTAGAATAGTAGCAAACGAAAGCATGTCCTAATTAGTGAATATTGTTATAATTATATATTATTGCGTGTGGTGGTGAGGCCAAGAATGGCAAGGACAAAAATCTAAACGAACTATAATAGTTATTAATAAAATAGAGAAAGCCTTTTCTAATTAGTCATAAGGGTAGTTACGGCTGCAGGATTTCAATGCTCTTCATTATGGTAGTTACTAAAGAAATACAAAAAATAATTTTATAAGATAAAATATATATACGCGTGAACGCGGACAATAATAATAAAAGATCATTTCTAAGAAGAGATACATATATATATAAGAATGCGAGTTTATATTGGTGCTTCTGTATGGATCCAAATTTGATGGCTATAGAATGCATTTGGTAATGCAAGTTTTTAATCTTCGAATTCTTGAGCAATTCCGCGCATACCACTCATGTCGCACAATATTGGGTAAAATCATTTTTGATATTTCCAAAAAGTCAACGGTATTTAAAATCAAGCTTATTTACAGTAACACTCGCAGTCTCTTCAAGATACTCACGGTGGAATTCCTCTTATGCATGACTTCTACTATATTCGAACTCAGGCTTTAAGAATATTCGATGAAACATTTTAAATGGTTGCTAAATCAAAGTCTGAAGTTTTTCATGCAATTATCCAACTGAAAGTAAAATGCAAAGAAACAATGTCCAGGAAATGTGTTGGTTGCTATCTCGTAATCATTCGTAATGTGGTTAATGAGCTTTTCTATTGGATTTGTAGAAGCGCGAATTTCATGATAATCGATTCTGTGACTAATTTGAAATGTCGATAATACTATTACACAGCCGGAGCCTAGTCACCATCTACTTCAATAACTTTCCCAACTTTTTGAGACAGCGAACGATGGTTGAGTGTTCCGCATTGAAGTTGTCGGACAGCATTGGAGTTATCAAGCATTCGTCCTCTTCGACGGCTGCCTAAAGTGCCTGGTCGTCGAAAGCCAATGGTCCACCTCTTCCTATTAGTGACGCCAGATTTAAAACCGGCAAACTATTCCTTGCATCGAATTTCGCTGCTTGCGCCCGGACCGAAAAGTTCGCTGAAATCGCGAAATGTCTGCGCTGCTTTCCATCCTCTCTCACAGTGATACAGCATAATATGACGAATATGAGTATGATTAACGACACGTATTTTTATCGCCTAAAAGCAGAAGGATATTTTCATTCATAAATTTATAAAATGTTGTACATTTTTAGTAAAATATAGCATATCAAAGAAACACCTATCAACCTATTATGTATATAGGCTTGGTTCACTGCTTATATTAATAGTAGAAAAGTTTAAAACTTGCTTCACTACACTTCTGCGATTGTTATAGGCTTCCCGTTATCATTCACCTAAGTTGTCCAAATTATAACCGGATTTATAGCCAGCAGTTGGGACTACTTGTAGCAAGCGAAAGACCAAAATCGCTTCAAATCTCTGTAAGTCTTCAGAAGAGCATTTGGGGCTAAGCACATTTAATGTGAAGAGAAGCATATCTTAAATAAGTTTTGAAAAGTTAAAATATTCCACAAATTCTACTCACCACCGTATGACATTGAAACAGTCAAAACAATGATATAGAAATTCTTCAGGTCCCTTTCGATTAGTTTCCGAAAAAACATACGAAAAGTTATTTTGCATATTTCGACAGAATGAAATGATCTCATAAAGCAGACAGAATGCATTGCATTGCATAACTTCGAGTATTTAAGCTAAGGATACAAAAATAGAAAATTCTATGTAAAGAGAAAGGAATACCACCTATATCGCTGAAAAGACTAATCCAGAAATGGATTTATATAAGATGTAAAACTCAAACGCGGTATAACAACTTTGTAAGAGATTAGAAAAGCAATGACGAACTATCTCTCGGCTTATCGACGTAAGTGATAATGATTTTGCCATAACATAAAGAACCCATTCGATAGCTGCTAGAGTTTGAATTTTTTTGATCATAGTATACAGGTAGATGTGAACACATAGAGCGCGCATATCTACAGCTTTTCCATCGCGAAAATGAATTCTTAATTGTTTGTGTATGTGTGTGTGTGTGAAGCCATTATTATCAAGTACCTTAAATTTTAAATTTAAAAGTCAAACATTGTTGTTCTTAATGGCCTGTCATGGTAACCAATAATTAATAATAGCGGTTATTAAGAAAAGTCGTTAAGCTCTCATTAATTTACAAAATCGGGACACATTTGCTGCCATCTCGCTTAGATGGTTACTGTAATTTAGACGTATGTTAGCAACAACATTAGCAATCGATTGATGGATATTGATATATATGTATGTCGTGTGCATCGCAGACCAGAACGTTCAACTAGAATGGGATTCAATATGAGCTTGCGAGTCGATTTTGTATTGTCTCTTCATGCTTATTTTCTTGGTTAATAACCCAACAAGCCTGAGATCTTTCCACAAACATGCTCGTAATAGGTAAAAAAACGAGATATCGTGAAAAAGAATTTCAATATCAAAAATTCGTCACTTTTAAGAATTATCGATCGGATATTTAAGTTGAATGCTCATTTGCGTTTTTTAAAGATACCGGACGAAACTTATCCTTGTCGGTTAAATTGACAGACAGTAGTGAAGCTTCCTTAGCTGCTTTCATATATTATGGAACAGTCGTTTTTCCATTGCCAACATTATAAACATGAAAACAATATCCGAGTTAGATTGTCCTGAGGGTTATTCTTGAAATAAAATTCTTGTTCTATTATTAGATTATTGCACGGAAAATTAAAACACATCTTACGCGATTTAAATACGACCAACAGGAAGTTTCGTTGCAGGGTTGACAAGTTCAAATTACGAAAACGATGGATTGGATTGAATAGGATTTGTTTGGATTAAAAATGTTGTACTTATTTCACATACATTTTTGCTCAATTTAAAGAGAGAAAACTCTGAAATGAGAACCCGGTCTCATTTGTAAACAAACCTCAATATTGTGAATGGTTTATTGGACATGGAAAACTCTCTTCTTTCTTTTATCTTACGTTATATAGAATGTTTAACTTAGTTCTTGTCGAGAATTAAAAACAACTCTCTCTCTCTCTCTCTCTCTCTCTCTCTCTCTCTCTCTCTCGCTCGCTCTCTGTCTGTCTTTACTTGGCAGCATCATAGTATTGCTGGCATTGTTATTGCAATTTTTAGTTTGCTCTGAGAAAAGATTGCTCCGATTACAGGCAGTATTAGGGGATTGCTCGCATTGTTATTGTAAAATTTTGTTTTACTAGTATCTCGGAAAGAGAAAGAAAAAAACAGAAACATAGAGAGAAATGTGAATATAAATCCAAACATTTTCTAGATGTTTTTTTTCCAAAAAAAAAATCAGTTTTTTTTTCTCTTTCGTCGGAGAAGGTGTGCGAATTTTTTGTCGCTAATAAATAAAAAGTCGTAACATTAAATGAAAGAACAAAATCTTGTATATGAAAAAGACTCTAAGAATATTTTTTATTATATACATTACATGTAACATCGATACTCCGAAAAGAATAAACAAAAAAAAGGAACATTTAAACTGTTCGAGCGAGCAGCCAAAGAATTCGGTCGTATTTACTCTTTAATGACGCAGTCGAGATGTGGTGCAAATAATTAAAATGGAAAAAGAAAAACAATAAAATAAAAATAAACATTAATTTATTGCCATAATATAATTAAGTAAAAACTTACTTCAACTTATTTCACTAAGAGTTTTGCAAAAATTTGCAAAATCTAATCAAAAATCTTCTTAATCGTGTATTAAGAGATGTTACAGACTTTAGCTGAATTTACTTAGAACATCGCGTTTTCTTTCTCTACGCATCGTTATTATTATTATTATTGTTATGTTGCGTCAAGTTTGCAAAACTTTACTATTGTTGTGTATATAAAAATCCTCATTAGGTATGAAAACATAAATAAATGCAATTTGATAACTGTAAAGAGTCGAATAATTCGGCGTTTAATATAAATTCGCCTTAAAGTCAATATAAATGTAAATTTTTCAAAAAGATATTACGAAGCATCCTGTCTTAATTTCGGGAAATTAGTGATGTGAAAAAGGGTGTGTTCAGGAATATAAAACTAGAACATTCAACTTCTACTAAAAGAATATTTTACCCCGCAAGGTAAGCGAAATTAACATTTAAATAATAATAGTTTTAAAAACTCCCCTAAATGAATTTTTCGTACAAAATTTGTTTTCCTTCTGTTTTTCCTTTCCTTTCCTTTCCTTTCCTTTCCTTTCCTTTCGTTTTTTTTTTTTTTAACGCAACAAGAGCATATCTGCTAATTTCACCCACCATATGTAAGAATTAAAAGTTTTTATTGCTTAATGCACTTCGATTTCTTCTTAACGGTTGTATGCTATGCTATGAGTAACAAGAGAATTGTCACATATTCTTCAACATATTCAATAATATATCTATGCATATATATATATATATATATGTATGTATATGTATAGTGCGTTTTGCAAGTTTTGTTTAATGCTGTTGTTGATTTTAAAAGAAAAGCAAAAATCAATAATCCATCTCCAAAGAGTAATATTTTCAGTATTGAATCAAAATTTACTCTCTTCGGTTGCACATCATCGCTCTTACGTTCCCAGTCCCTATAGATATCTACTATATGTTTTTCGCTAGTTCAGTTCACTTATTCGTTGAATTTATTAAATCAAAGGATTTTTATGATTTCTATTTAGCAATTAAAAGGGCGCAAAAGAAATAATTATTTCCTCATTTTTCTTTTGCAAAAAAAAAAAAAAGAAATTATGATTTTTTTTTTATTTTAAAATTTTTTCATTGTAATATAAGTCACAGTTGTACGAATTAGTCATGTTTGGGAAGGATTGCTTGTTTAGGTGCTGTGTTGTTCTTCATAGCATTTGTGGTGAAGTCATTTAAAAAATTAAACCATAAGAGCTAGAAGTTGGATTAAAGTGAAAAGCACCGAGAATTTCATGCTTATTTTTATTTTTAAATTATTGCGTATACATGTTATCTTTATGTCGCACGCCCATATCAGAAATATATATAAATATTTAATATAATAAAGTGAACGGCATTTTTCTTTTTCTTTTGGCATTTAATCGACTTCGTGCTGCGATAAAAATTGAATATAGCTTTTTCTCCTTTCCTCTGTCGCGCACACACAATTTTCTTCAATACAAAACGAAAAAGGAAGGAGCACAAGAAATACGAGGGAGTATTGAACGCGGAAGAAAAGTATAACATTAAAATACTCCTTGAACAAGATTGTTTGGTCAAATTTATATGAAAAAAAGCGAAACTAACAACGTACACACAATTAAACTCAAGTCATGTTGTCGCTAACGAGGTGTTATTTATGATTTTTCGATAATTTGTGATGATATGTCTGAAGTTTACCATTATTTTGTGAAATTTCTTATTTTTTCTTTATACGTGTCGCACGCATTCGTCGTGTGTCCAACATTAAGAACCAATTTTTATGGCCTTCACCGTTCTCGATACTGGTTATATTAAGTTTGTGCAGATGTATGTAACAGTCAGAAGGACTTAAGATAGCTCCATGCTTTCCTACATCAATTAATATTAAGATCGTCTAAGGTTGTGTCAGTCGTGCCGACCGCACAATTTTGCAAAAAATTTGACAAAACTTGCAATTATTTCCAATATAACGGTTGACGGTTGAAAAAGCCTGCAATTTTCAAATGTCGCTCCCTAAGTAATAGCATTACGGCTCATCGAAGCTGATGTGAAAAAATTGGACCAAACCATTGCATCTCTTCCCATATAATCCCAATAATGATAGACGCGTTCAAAGAGCGCATAAGAGTAATGTAATAAAAAAGTAACTGCCACCACATTGATGGACTACTAACATGGCTCCATCATATATTGGAGAGTTGTAAAAAAAACCGTAAGCCTTACATGGCGAAAAAGTCTAATTTGTTGCCTTTTATACCGAAAATAGGTAAACAATAAATTAAGTCAATGTGGACCATGTTTCTTGATATTCTGGACACCCCCCTATATAACGATGAATCAATAATTTTATTAGATGAAGCGATGTATGGTATTACATGGCCGGCCTTGACCGACTATAATGTTTTTACTTTTCTCATTCACATTGAAATCCAATAATTATGTCATACGTCTTAAGAAATTGTTTTTTCTATCCATCACCGAAGGATGAGAGCGAAAATGACGCTATCAACTTCAAATTTGGCAGAAACATTGGAAGTTCTCGCGCGCAGGTCGACATTGTGAGTGAGCCAAATCGGCCGAATGACACGTTCATAGTACTACACACAAAATGAGGACACCTCTGTTTATCAATCAATTTGATAGTGTGTTATGATCTCATTTTTTTCGAACGCTTTATAATGCACGCATGTCCATATATCCATGTGTACGTCTGGCTGTCTGTCCGTTTGTGTAATGGTTGCTGTAAACATCCTCGTGGCCGCAAAAATGAAGCTATCGACTTCAATCTTGCCCGAAACACTGGAAGTTGGAAGAAAAAAATCGACCACGCCTACTTAATTTTTTAGGGTACCAAAGTCGAATTTTCCTCCTACCACCTTTATAAGACGCGGAAACAAGCTTCGAAAACCCCATAATGTATATGAATTCTTGGCTAATTTCAAATTTGAAATGCACTTGAACGTGGCCGTTTGTCCGTCTGTCTGTTTGCCCAACTGCGTAGCATTTGTGGTAAACATTGCCCCGCTTACAAAAAAGAAGAGATTGCCAAAATTTGCAAAGGAATTTGGAAGTGACCTAAACTTTTCAAAGGACCCGCCTACAACGCCCAAATGCCTATGTGGCAAAAACTTTGATTTTGCAAATAGTGAAAATCAGCCGCGCCTACTCCATGTTCTAGAGTATGAAAATTTAATCCTTTCATTTTTTTTGGCTCTTTTAGGATAGCGGTGATATACGAGCGGGATATACGAGCGAATATAATTTTCTTACTTCTTTATTATTATTTACTTCAATTATTGTGTCGCTTAGTCAGTTAACTAAAGTTTATTTATCAAAGAATTGTTAAGCGTGTTTTGGCCGCAAGGAAAAAAGTTCCCAAGTTACCCAAGCTACATAAATGACCAAACGAACGTGCACAGCAATGATAGCTGGTCGGTCGCTTGCTGTCATTCGACTGATGGGTAACATTTTAATTTGGCTTGTTGCGTGCACGTGGATCTGCATTTATACGGCAATACCTGAAAATAGATGGAAAGAAGAATACATCACTAATGGCACTGTTACATGGGAGACGTTTCAAAATATGTGATACAAAAACCAGTAAGAAATGTAAATTTAGCCCTTAGATGGCGCTCAGAAATATTTAGATCAACACACATATTTATTTCTAGGGCTATTAAACCAACTAAACGCTCCTATACTCCTCGGGTTTGGTATGCACTTAAAAAAGAAAGTCTATAGAAAGTCTTTTAACAAGAAAGTAATTGTGGACAGGAGCTAAACCGACTCGAAATCTTATGCTTACTAAAAATGTATTTAACGTATGGTACTTTAGTGGCTGCTGCTTGGTGTTATAAAGCAAAGCATAGGATGTATTTATTATAGCCGTTGTTGTGATTGTGTTTACACGACTACAATTTACTGATTTCAATTTGTATACGGAATCGAAAACTTTTGTAGCCGACGATCGTGTGCACAAGTTAAAGTTAAAATTTTACATTTACATGGGTACGCACTTTCACTATAACTATTAGTTCATTCCCTTTGGCATTGACAATAACATGCAATGTTGATGTACTTGCAGTCCTTCAGTCATTATGTGCCGGACAAATTAAAGAATAAAGACAAAGTCAAAGAAGCCAGAGTTTATAGATAAAATGCAAAAACAATAATAAGAAAACTTAGCTTATAAACGGAACTACGGACCTGCAAACAAACCCATAAGATGTCTAAAGTGCTGAAGTGCGTGCTGTTTACTTTCTCAATACTTTACATATCATGGCAGCATTGATCCTTGCTTTTATACCTTATACCATTTTTGTATGCGATATCAGTCAATCGAGATTTGGTCGTGTCTGTTCGTTTGATACCTGCCCATGTATTCTTGTGCTCTTACGCTCTATCTGTAGATCGCAATTCGCGAGACGTAGACTTGTTTGTTCTTGTCAATGGCAAGACTAAATCGAAGTCTCCCCCTATAAGGCCACGTTTTCAAAAAGTCAATATGCGGAAATGCTGACGTCTTCCAATCTGTCTTGACAAAAAGTGCTAAGCAATAGTAATTTGTGATGGTTTGGCGGCAGTTTCTTGGGTAATCTCCTCCCACATAACTCTGCCTACGAAAGGTGAACTTGTATATGACAGAAGAATTGATTTTTAATATGTTACGATGAATATTGCTCGATAATTATAATTTGAGATAAAAATTAATTGTATCGAGCATGGACGTACGTAGGTCCATTTTTTGGGCTCTGACTTGTGTATAAAATAAATGAAAAATGTTGTTAAACTAGTACTAGTAGTGGTGTTCATATATCGTAGACTGCTTCTCCGCTCCTCTCCCGGCTTGAACACATGAAAAGGCATAATATTATTGCCTTCTAGAAGTAAATTTAATTCATGTAATCGCGATAGGGAAGCCAATTTTGGAAACCCCGTTTAAAGTAGAATAACATGAAAGTATGGTCGGCCGTGCCCGAGCACTATGCAGGCTTAAGTGGTTTTTGACTTTAATTTAACAACTCATGAAACTATGTATCATGCCAAACGTATAGAACGGTGGTAGGTGGTAAGTGGTAGGTGTTAGGTGTTAGGTGGTAGTACACGTTACATATGAGGTTAACACACCCATAACAAAAAAGCTATTCATTGTATACGCAACTTTTGAAATGAACACACACGAGTCATACGCATTTGCGTGGCATCAGCACAAGCTGGTGGAGCATCTAGTCGAAGGATGCAAAGGTCATTGGTTTTCAATATCATCGCTATCAGTCTCATCGTAATTCTAATGCCAGCGACCTTTCTACACGTTTCGTTTATATATTTTCTAGTTTTCCTTCAGGTTTTGTGCTCAACTTAACAAGTACGCTCCTCTTCCATTATAATATATTTATATGTTGTCTTTACGTACGTTTTTCCATTCTGCTGGCAATTGTGCGAAGTGCACTTTTTTGGGGTTGTTCAACTTTGCTTGCTCGCTCTGTTGTTAATGATAATGGACGTGGTTGTGCTCGCATACATACATACATACATACATGCATGCATGCATGCATAATAACACCCCTAAAGAAAACTGCCTGATATCTATTAAGAAGGCGGACAGCGGCATTTTCTCCCCCTCCTCCTCGCGTCACCCTCCCCCTATTTATATAAATAATTCAACTGCATGTTATTAAGATGTTTCTTGAATAATCGCTTCTGTTTTATTTTTTTTTTTTTTTCATTATCCAACTGGAGGATTACCTTGTCTCGTTTTCCTTTATACTCTCATCTATTTTGTTTTATGAAAACTGCATTGTTTTGTTAATTATTTTAACTCGTATAAAATTGATGATATAGGCAAAGAGAGAAAAAGCATATAATAAACATTTTTATTTAAAATGTCTTGTCACAATGTTACGGTAAATCGGATCGTAAAAACAAAAAAAAAAAGAAAACAAAAACAAAAACAAAAACAAAAACAAAAACCAACTTAAAACTCTATTCTTCCGCCTTAATATCTATCCATCCGGCAGTTTATAATTGTTTATGTTTATTGTTGTAAAATGTAAACGCAATAGCGCCTCTCTCTCTCTCTCTCTCGAGTTTGGTTGGCATCTCGATTCAATTCAACAGAAATAGAAATTCAAGTAGTAGCTCTTCTGAAAGGATGAGATAAGAGATTCTTAAATGCAGCTGACGGGGAAATAAATAAATAAACAAAAAGGCATTGAAACGCAAAGGAATACGAATGAAGACAAGGTATATATATAGATATGTGTTATACAATTTTAACCATTCAATCATGCATACATCATATTTCCCCTTTATAACTAAAGATCTAATCGTCAAAATTGTTCCTTAATTCAATTCAATTCAATTCAATTCAATTTAATTTTATTCAATAAAAGTATACTTTTGTATAGTTATGCATTATGTGCATGTGTGCATGTGCATATGTGTGTGTAAGCATTTAATTATTTTCTTTCATTTGCTTGTAAAAGCAATTAAAATGAAAAGAAAACTTGCGGGAAGAATTCTTAATGAAAAATGTGGAAAATTTGCATCTTTTTCAATAAATAGTTTTACTTACTTACTTACTTACTTACTTACTTAGCTCGAGCAATGACAAAAAGACATATGGTTTTAACGTTTTATAATTAAACATTTAATGATGTCGCGTGCTGGCGCCCATGTGTTGTTTCATTGCAATATGGTTTTATTTTCATTTTTCTTTTCTTTTTTTTTTCTGTTTTAAAAAAAGATCTGTTTTGCCCAAGCAGCACATGTGTTTCTATGTGTGTTTTCGATATTTAGTTATGGAGTAGACTGTAATCTAAAAAGTCTTGATTCCAAAGCGCATTGTAACGATCCGTAGAATGCAAATATTTCGAAATGATTTCATTAAATCCTGCTCCGTCCATCAGTCCAAAAGAATGCAGTTATGCCAGTTTGAACTTTTCATCTGTAAAGCGTGCGTCGTGGAGCGAGATGAAGTGGACGTCGCAAAGTGCATAAAATTGCGAATTTTTGATTGAATCTCCTCCTCATCTCTCATGTAAATATTATTCTTATAAAAAAATAGGCCGTTATATGGCAATCAGGTGTAATTCATTTTTAATATTTTACAATCAAAATCGGCCCAGAAATAATGATTTATTCATCTCTCAATATTTTCAATAATTTAGAAGAACAAACAATTAACAAATAAACTGAAAGCTAACGAGTATTGCATAACCACCTACAGTTAAAGCAATAGAATATTAACTACACGGTCTAGTAAGTTAAGTAACTAACAGGGATAATTAATTTGCTTTCGAAAATTTGGCGAAAGGTTATGTGCAAAGGTAACCCTCAGCAGTCATCTTCCTGGCTTCGAGGGAAGAGAGGAGGGAGAGGCAAGGCAAGGATCCCAACCAAGTCATCTAAGTGCAAACGCAGCCATGTCCAAGAGTAGGACGAACTAAACTATTGCAAAGTTATTTGCAAATATTTGCACCTTTTAGGAGACTTAGCTGCCTGCATATGCTCAAGTTTAACAAGACAACGAATTTAGATTGCACTGATCGAAGAGTCGCTGTCGAATTATTGGGCGCGAATGATATCATTCTAGCATGGGGAGGGTATGCCATTCACTATAGTTGGGAGCTGAAATCGGCGATACCGACCTGCCTACCTACTGGACTATGCAAAGCTTGACATTTGCGAACGAGAGAATGTTTACCGCAGATACTACACAGTTGCGCAGACGGACAAATGGATAGATGATCGGCCGAACTTGCTTAGGTGCATTCCCACTTTCAAACTGGCCAAGAGTTTATATACTTTATGGGGTTTTTGAAGCTTGCGCAACCTGCGTGCGAGAACTTCCAATGCTTCTGCCAAATTTGAGCTTAATTTTTGCAGCCAGGAAATCGTTTGCAACAGACATTACTCGGACGGACCGACGGACATGTTTAACTCAATTGAGAATTTGATGGTGATCAAGAGTATATACACTTGTGGGCAAACTTTTTGACAAAATGAATAAACCCCTCATGGTCATGCGCTGATGGGTACAATTATTCAAGAAATAAGTATGACTGACGTCAAAATTTGTTGCTTTGGCTTGTTTTTTCTTTTTTGTTGAAAGACTAACGTGTAAAGTGTGAGAAGTGCGACATTACATTAAGATGTTGACCATGTTCAGTAGCCTAAGACATCGTTTACTCGCCTTTGCCGATCAAATCAAAATCATCATGAATTGTTGTTGCACTGTGAAATGTTGCAAGGACAAAACACCTTGACACACGACTCTTAAAATCTAAATTACAGAACGGAAACGAATTTGCGTTGTGTAGCAAAAAGCCTTTAAATGAATCCTTTTAAAGCAGTGTTCTTGCACTGGCTCAAGTCATTTTCGTGAAACATTTGCAGAAAATGCTTACCCTCTTTTTCCTTTAATAACGTTGTCAGCAACTTGGCAAAGCGTAATTTTCACCCCATGCGTCATCTATGTGCATATGTGCACAAATATATGAATAAATCATTTTTTTGCTTTTCTATCGTAAATAAGAAGACATTTTTAAGGTTTCTTCTCTTTCTTTCTTTCGTTCTTTCTTTCTGTGTGATAACAATACGCTCGTAAGCTCGCTAAATCGTTGGAATAGATTTAGAGAGTTTGGTTTGAGTAGGAATTCATGCCCGTATTAGGTTTCCGATGTGCGCAGTGTAAGCGCGAGGTAAATATTTCTTCCTTTCCCTTCACTTTTCTGTCCTTCACCGCTCAGTCTATTTTTTTCTTTTTTTTCTCTGTTACATTCTTCATAGTTTAACTACTAATGGCTAACTTTGCTTTCTCTTCTTCTCGTCTTCTGTTCTTTTACTTTTCTCGTTATTGGCTTTCTTTACCATCTTCAACTTCTTTTGGGTACGAAAGACTATTCATCAATAAAATATTGAGAGCGAAACTTCTCATCAACTTTTGAGAATATTTTCATAATCTCATCATTTTTTCACTTTTACTTTTACAAAAATATTTGCTTTGCAATTATTTTCTAAAAATTTTGATCGTCGCAAACTTTTCCAAAAAAAAAAAAAAAAAAATTGTTTTCTTTTCTTGTTTGGATATAAAGATCGAACATCATAATAAGGAATCTTACGCAGATTGATGTGGAAGTAGGTCAAGTTAGAAATATATTCAGGTCGACAAAACAGTTGTCAATTGTCACATGACAAGATTTTACAAAGAAAAAAAATCGAAAAAGGAAAAAATACTTTATTTAAGGCATTGCCTGCCTATCCTTAGCTATACATTCGTTCCGTCTTTCAGGCGGTATATAAGCTCCTCGTCCAAAAGGACAATCATCTTTTTAATAAGGGAGTGAGGATAAATTTCAAATCAAAATATTTATCAACTAACTTAACACAGCTCTGTTACGACTGTGCTGTAGCTGTCTTAAGTGGTTGAAAAAACTCCACATATAGCAGCGTAAGTGAGACTATGTCTGGCTTTGGAAGGCTAATGTTCATCAAAATTGGAAAAGCTGAGATATTTTTGTCAACATCACGCCACCACCCACCAGAAGCATTTATTAAATGCAGTTCACGAGAGAAATGCTTTAGTTTTTCGACATTATTTCAGAGGTATTTTCGCCGAGATTCGCGTAGTGTTTACCAAAACATTTTGGATTTCGTAATTTGAACGGAGTAGGCTAACAAATTCAACCCTTGCTTATGTTAGGGCGTTTATAGAGCTCTGTTAAGCTGCCTAGTAAACGTCTTTCATATCCGTTTTTTGAGGTTATGTGCATAAGCATTTATTGCTTGAGTATCCTAACAAAGTGTGAAAGTTCTGCTTAGACCGGCAATAATTCATAACTTAATGTTGCTGTTGATCAAAAAAAAGGAATGCCTGGTGGATATAGCGGTGATGGTAACTCACTCCAGTGGGGCCAAAGGTTGCAATGCTGACAAATCGCTCTTAAATGCCTTGTTTCGCATTGAATCTACTATTCAGGTAATAAGTGGCCCAAATGCGTCACTTGTTCTTCGTGGTGCTCCACAGCGATAGTTTCTTTATGTCGGAGCAATTCACCGTACACTACACCGTGTGCGTGTAGTGGCAGTGCGTGCGTGTTAAGGAAGGCGGTTAAGGTTTTCTTGCCCTGGCAGGAGTCTTTTGCGTGCAAATTGGGTCGAAAATTTTTACTGTCAAGAAAGTGGGAAATTTCTTGAACTAACTCAAATAATTGTGTTTTCTTTTTTAGTAGCTTAAATACTTTTTTTTTCGATGTTTCAGAGGGAAGTATTAGGTGCTTGCATGTATTTTGGTCATCTGTTTTCACTTGAAAAAGATATTTATTGAGAAAAATTGGTATTGAGAAAAATTGGTATATATATATATATATGTATATATATGTTATATTGATCGAAATATTTTTCATCATTTTCGGCAATTTTTCTCCGTCTTTCTGGAAATATGGCGATAACGTGTGGAAAGAAAAATAATGGTTTTGCAGCGATCCAATTATTGATCCAATTTCGCACTTCTTCAGCGTTTCGAAATCGCATGCCAGCCAATCCATGCTGCATCTCTCTGAACAACTGATAGAAGGCACTCTGGTGAGTACGCTGGTTGTAGCAGAACTTCGCATTCGAGCTGCAAGAGTGTATCCTTGCCACGTGTGGCCGAGCGTTGCTATGCAAGAGGATGACGCTGCGTCTCTTAATCGCTTTTGCTGGTCTTGTTTGCAATAACACATCGTTCAATTTTTTCAGTTGACGTCCGCAGATGCGTGCAGTAACAGTTTCATTCGGTTTTAGCAGCTCATAGTACGCCACACCTTGCTGATACCACGATATGCACCAACAGCAGCAACATTTGATGGCCACGAATATATTGTTTCGGTGTCGATGTAGGTGGCTTTCTTGGACTAACCCATGACCTCTCGCGCTTGAGATTGTCGTGAGAGATCCACTTTTCATTGTCAGTCACAATACGCGGCAGAAAACTCTTCTGCTTTTGACTGGCAAGCAATAAAGCTGCGCTGCTGAAACGACTCGAAATGACATTTTCAGTGGATTCGTATGGTAGCCATTTTCATTCCTTGTTGATCTTCCCGATCGCATGTAAACACGTCTAGAAGTAATTGATTCATCAATTGCTAAGCTGTTCGAAAATCCTTTGGGAGTTTGAGCTGTGCTTGCGTTCAATCAGTCAAATCACACAGCAAAACCAACGAATGTCGAAAATGTAATTTTGAGCGTTCCATGATTGGCGTCTGTACACACTGACAACAACTCAAAAACACTAAATAGAAAATTGATATTTTGTGTAGAGAATGATCAGGCACCTGTTAAAATAATTCATTTGCGTTCTTCAATGATTATGGCATCGGTACTAATTTCGTTACACTATATCAGGCAAAGTCTCCGCGAATGATCGGGACAAGAACATTCGATATCATTGTTAGGATGTTTAGCTTTTTCCTCGTTTTCATTATGCTTTTTCGCGTTCGCAGTATTGCATCGGGCCGACTTATCATCACCCGTCGGTAATGCAACTTGTTTGTTGCATAAAGCTCACGGAGAAGGTAGGTAAATCGCTTAGAGGAGCTGGAAATGATTAATATTTTACACTGAAACTTCTATCGAAGTTATTTCGCTAGTTCAACTATTATGGGTATAGTTGAAAGGTGTATTGCATCCATGTGAGCTTGTGCGTCATATTTGTCGAGCTCTTGTAAGAAGTACGAGAGGGGAAGAATGTGGAGAGGATAGATGAAAACACGATCAAAATCACGATGATGTTATCCGTGAAAACGAAATTCTTAGCATTTTGTGATTGGTTTAAGTTCCCGCGTCAAGTCCCTGAGAACTAAATGAGAACTAAGATCGCAAAATTCTTAAGCTTTAAGTTGAAAATCAAATAAATCTGAACCAAAGTTCATTTACAAAAGTCCTTTTACAAAAAACCATATGTAACGTGAGCAACAAACAGTATGAAAATATGTGTTTCACCTTGTACAAAGTCGGAAGTGCCATTAGATTATAATATAGAAATATGTTTTCAAATATATTTATGACATGTAAGGCATTTCCAATATACTGTTCATATATCGTGTCAATAGATCTTCGCTCTGCTTTGTAGTACAAATGCTTTCGGTTGCTATTGCAGACATAAATCATGAATATATCTGCCACGTTTTAGCAGTTTACCTCATTTTTACTAGTTGAGTAGTTTTAAAATAGACGGACAACCGGATAGAGATAAATCATAGAGTACTTAGTGAAAAATATATGCGTTTCTTATAGGCTTTGGTGCGTAATTCTATAGGTGCTACAAAGAGAAACACTAAGTTAGATAGTAGACATACAGTAGCCAAATAAAATCGACATACAGTATGAAAAATAAAAATTTCTCTTATTAAAAACCGCATTTATTGATTGAGGTTCAAAAAAAATATTTCTTAAAAAACAAAAACTTTTATTAAGTAACAATTCAAAAATTTTCTTCATTTAAAATAAAGTTCTGAACAGAAAATATACTTCAATCCCAAAAAGTATCACAAAAAATTATACATACATAGAAGGATCGAAATAAATTAAAAAAACATCTTCAGTCAACGGCACTTAGTTTTGGTACTTGCTTTCGCATATTTTAATAACAATTTATCAGTTAAAGTGAATTTATTTTTTATTCCCTTGTCTTAAAATGTCACAAAATGTACAGAAAAGCCAAGAAATTTGCCATACAATTAGAAGAAGTGCAGTGAGTAAAGTTAGAAATAAGAAAAAATCCTTGAAAGATATAGCAAAAAAAAAAAATGGAATTAGCCGTCCTACTGTTCAAACTATTATAAAAAATGACAATAACACAAATACCACAGAAAATAAGCACCGATTAGGACGACCAAACGAACTTATAGAGCGTGAAAAAGGAAATATTATCAGAATTTTAAGAAATGAACTTAAAAACTAGTGCTGTTTATATTGCAAAAGACCTAGAAAAGAAAATTTCTAATATGGAAGACCTTAAGCAATATTTACTTGGGGAATGGCATTAAATTGGTGTAGATGTAGGGAAAAACTTCGTTTCCTTAATGTTAAGATGTATTATACAGGCAGTAGTGGATGCTAAAGGTAGTCCAACAAAATATTCGTTTTTTTATTTGATCCCACAAATAGTATAATAAACTATTTGTGAAATAAACTGTTTTTATGCTTTTTTGTGATTTTTTTCTTTATAACTTCATCATAAATCAAAAAAATATCTTGAACTTTTCATTTCATAAAAGTTTTTGTTTTTTAAGAAACATAATTTTTATCCATCAATGCAGTTTTTAATAAGGGAAACCTTCATTTTTCATACTGTATATCGACTTTATTGGGCTTCTGTATATTCGAAAAAAGAAATAAAAAAAAAAAATATTTGATTGCTAATGCCCAAAAGTATGTTATATATTTAATTATCAAGTGAAATATTTTATTCATACGCATTATTTCATTTGACGCCTAAAGGGTAGGCAACATTTTCTAAATACTGCGATTATCGATTATGCACATGTACTTTACTATACAAAAATCTTCAAACCTGCTTAACAAACTCATATGTACGCTTTCCCTCTCTCTCTCTCTCTCTCTCTCTCTCTGTCTCTCTCTCTCTGTCTCTCTCTCTCTCGCTCTTCCTCACGTATAAAGGCTACAAGAAGAGATAGAATATATATGAAATATAACTTCGGCACCCTTTCCTTGATGCTTGCATTCTTTTATAATAAATTATTGTACACACTGTTCGTTGTTGATTCACTGCAGTCACCTCCATACGAGGTTTTCTACTGGGATAGTGTGTGACTTGTCCATTTTCATTGTAGTTTTTTTTTTCCTTTTTATTTATATTTAAAAAAAATCGTCAATCATCTGACAACAACGTGTTTTGCGTAATATTTTCTAGGTGGCTAAAGCAAAATGAAAAAGAAGGAAAAAATTAAAAAACAAGTTTCAGTATTTACTATTTTCGAAGATGAATCTTTTTCGTAATTTTCACTATTACAGTTATCGCTGCAATGGCTTTGCTTTGCATTGGCATCTAACACCTTTTGCTATTTAGTCAGATCTGCAACACAATTCGATTGCAACGTAATCCTATATTGCAACATTTACATTAAATACAATAACAAGAGCAACAACAATATCAACATCAGCGCCAAAAATGGCAACTAATACAGTGACTACTGCAGCGGTTGCCATTTATGCAATATGTATTTGTTGTTGTATATGCTGCTATTTGTTTGTTTTTCGTTTTTTGTTTGTTTGTCTGTTGTTGTTTTTTTTTTTTTTTTTTCCTTCACAGGAAACAAGTTATTGTTGACAAGCGCTTAACACGCGCTTCAACAACATATCTAATAGCTTTGACATAATTAAAAGAAACGAAATTCGCTTTGAAAAGCAGCAGCCAACGTATTCTGTGACAAAAATGTTTGAAAACAATGCGAGATGCAATTAAGAGAAAATGGAAAATGTCGGTTTTGTTCTTTTTTTTTTTAATAGCTTTGATTTAAATTGAAACTACGAGACTTATTAATTGATTTGTTAACAGCAAATTGTTATGGATTAATTTAAGTTTAATAGTGTTTTTCTTTTCTTTTTTTTTCTTTTTTTTTTATGCCGATGATATTGATTGTTCGCGCTCCTTTTGTAATTTGCCGGGAATGAAAGAAAAACTTATCGCAATCTCTCCTCTTTTAAAGTTTAAGACTTATGGATGAAGTTAAATTGCATTTTTTTTTTTTTTTTTTTTTTTTTTTTTTTTTTTGATAACATATTAAAATATCAAGTGATTTTGGGAAATCATTGCTAGCTCGAATGTATTATTCAGACGACCTTCTCCTTAGTATGGTATGAATGCTCGATTTTTATGGTCATCATCGAAACCTTAGCTATAGATCATATAACATATATATATGCATATGCATATATCACGCACGCATACACACAGGCCTGTATATATTATAAATACATCATGTATAGAGATATAAACCGATAAAAATAGTTTTACCTTTGAAGTGCTGTATAAATAAATGGATTTTATGTTAATAACCATTGTGCGCTTAAGAGACGAACTTAAAAATTAAGTCATTTTGAGTTTGCAAGTGTAAAAAGCAATTAAAAAAAATAGTTTTTTTTCGCGATTAATTGTAGCCTTGTTACGCTGATTCGTACTAGGTTTGGCTGTTTTTGTGTGTGTCTTATTTTTTTTTTTTTTTCTAATAAAGAAAACAAATAAGAAAACCAATTAAGAAAGAACGACGATAGTCGTATTTTGTAATGTTCAAGATCCCATAGCTTGGACACAAATGCACGTATACGTTGCACGTATACGTATCCGTATTTATATTTGAATTGAAAGTTAATTCTCTTAATAGTACATCGTATCGTGTCTTCTTGTACTGTTTAGCTAGTAAAAAATATTCAGATATTTCGTCTTACTTATGTATGATTTTTAGTGAGTTGTTGGTGGCATGGCCCAGTTAGGCTCATCTAATCGATCTATGAACTTACCAAGAGATCAAGTTTAAAGATTTTACAATTTTTAAGGGCATTAGGCAAAGTAAACTCCATCGCTCTTGGCATTTGAATTCACCAACATTGACCTGGTAGTCGCGTCTCTTGTCTACTCGGCTCCGCATATATACGCCACTAGACTTTAAATGAACCTCTGGGGTCCCTAAAGATTTTTTTTCCTTTCTGCTCTATTTCTTTATTTACCAAGGCCACAAGAAGAGAGGAATAATTTAATAGCGAGTTTTGCTTCTTTTTATATACGAGCGATAGGAACTGTAATTTAAAAAAAAAATGATTGTCCCCATATATGTGGCCAAGGGTGTCAAGAAGTTAACAAGAGAAGTACACCTATCTCCCATTTTAGATGCTATTCACAACGTGGGTGTTGGATCTTGTGCCGGTTTTAAAATCAGAATTTTTTGAAAAAAAAAAAAAACGCACACCAAAGGACCACCAACTCGGTCGGATTTCATGCATAGTTGTCTTCATTTAATTCTTCATTTTCGTAGGGTAGAATTTATAGCATGTTCTCAGTAAAGAATGAAACAAAGAATAAAAGAATGAAACAGATAGATACTTCACCCTGTGGGATTTTTTTAAAATTATTTTTTAAATTTGATTTCATTATTTCAGGTGGATGACCCTATGAACTTCGTTTCATACAAATTAGTTAAACTAATGCGCACATCGTTGGCGCACAACATATTTCTGCTCTCCTATCTGGCGCATATAGATATGAACGAATAATGCTGATAGTTTTCCAATATGGTGAGCATGCGACATAAAATCGTCCGTGTGAGAAACGTGCGTTTTCGCGATTTACTCCGGAGCTGCATCTGCTCGCGATTGTTTCGCTCTTCCCAAAAGTTCTTGACGATGCGTTTCTTATGCGCCGCCGCTCCTTAATTTCATTGATCCATTGATTTTCTGGTCTGTTCTGTATATTTTTCTTCATTTCGACTTGCAAGCGACCGTGCGTCTCTCAAACTTCCCTAATTTATTTTGTTGGAACCCCCGGTCCCCTTTTTCTTCTTCTTTTGCTTCTATGTTTCATTATTGTCGAATAGTTCGACTTCGGGAACTAATTTTTGGTTGCATTTTTCGCGGCAATTCTCTTTTAAAATGATTGATAATAAAACAAAATGTTGATTTTTAAACTTAACATTGAAAATATAAATTAAATATACATATATTTATAAATGTTGTTTCTCTTTTTTTATACCCCATCCATCCAGAAGAAGTTAAGATAGACCCTTTCATTCTTATTATATCGGTGCAATTCGTTTTAGAATCAATGTCCGAATTGATTTAATCTTGTCCGTCCGTCTGTCTATCTTGTTTTCGAATTTAATTAGGAAAGAGCGCTGTAAACTTGCTAACTAAGCTCTGTAGAGTACTAATGGTAGAGTAGATATGGCTCGGTTTGGAGCCATGCTCCCTCTCAAATTAGATAATGTAACTGAGTTTTGTTAAAACAGTTGGTAAGTGTCTTTGCTTAAATTCGAAATTATTTTCACAACTTGTTTGATTTCTTGTGTTCAACTTAGAAGCCTTAATTTTTGCGATATTTTTGATGAAAATTAGTACACTGATGTGTTTTGGCGTAACGACGAACACTATTGAAAATGGTTTGAATCGAGCCATTTTTTCGACAACTTTGCATGCATATAATGTCTTCGTTTGAAAAGTGAAAAGTGAATAACTGTAAGGTGGTGTAGGGTATTTAATGGTAGGCCGTGTGCCACTGCAATGTTTTCACTTGTTTTAATCTGTCTGTAACGATATTCATCGAGTCAGCTAATGAATAAACATTCGGCGAATTCCTTAAGCCGAAACCATCATGATATATATAAGTCCTACCCCAATCGAATGAATGGTTTCGTTATTTTAGAGTCACAAGTGTATAGCGCACATTCATTTTTACATTGTCTGCATAAAGGGATTCCCATAAAATCATCTTTTTTATGTTATTTCATTATTATTATTGTTATTATTATTCACTTAGGCAAAGAAATAAATTCCAAGACTAAAGACTTGAAGCAGTAGCGTCTAAGACTTTCGGCTCATGTTATGCGTTTCGCTTTTACATGTCCAACTAAGAAAATAAGTTTTTTAGTATAAATAATGGGTGCAATGGATGTCAATACGCACAAAAATCGAAGAGCCACAGCCAAAGAAACACAGACCTAGCAACTTCTTGCAATGCGTTCTTTTTGTCGCTTATTCTATTGTTTTAATTGAACAAAGGTGTGCGTGTGTGCCGCCGTTTTAATTAAAATTGCATTGAAGTAAACTAATAGAGATTATTTTTATTTTAACATTTCTCGCCAAGAATTCTCACTTATTTTATTTACGCTTGGCTGTGCTGCAATTTACCAGCGAATGCGCCCGAGTCTCCTTTGCCTTATTTTTTAATTCAACTATTTCTCCTGAACTCGCGAAGTCCTAGATATCGCGTTCTCGCTCGAGTATGTGTCAGAGCAGATAAAAGTGAGCCTCAAAACGCAATCAAGGAGAATAATTTTGTTTAAGGAACAAACGCGTTCCGAATGTATCTGAAAATCTCCTGCGTGTTACTTGTCAAATGTAATCGCTCTAGCAGTTGTATGGTGACAACTGAAAAACGTACTTTCTGACGAGTTTTAACGAAAGCGTTAGGGGGTTAGCTGCATGGAGCTCTTAAAGTGTTATTCTCTCATAGGTTGAGGGGGTTAGGTGCGTGAAGCTTTTAAGTCTTGCCAGCGACTTCTTTCTTCTTCTCTTTCTATCTATAGCAGCGTTGAGGAAATCCGTTTTCATATTTCTGTGCGCTGCTGCTGTTGTGGGGACCTGGTTGAAGCTTTGTCCGCTTCTCTTTCCCAGGATTCCGTTTCGCTTAATGAAACGAAAAAAGTTGGAACACAATGTCCATGTACATGTCGATCGCTAAAATATTTTCGCAGACTCTACCTCACACCGCGTTCCAGGTTATATGGGACCTGACGCAAAGTCAAAGAGGCTTCTTTCACTTTATTTCTGGCATCATACGTATCAGGAGCTCCCGTACCAATCTTCTACCTTCGGTCTAACAAGGGGAACGGCCAACTGCGGGAGTTTCGTGGTGGCTGCCGTTGCTCCCCAAATCGCGGGAACATTAAATACTTGAGGTGTTAGATAGGCCTCGCCATTGTCAGCGGGAAAGACATGACATGTACAAGTTATTATTCGGGAACTGCAGGGTAGCCGTGATCTCTGTGAGACGTGAGTCACTTTTTTCATTCCGTGTGCCATCGGGCATCGTCGGGTTGTGGCTTCGCGGCAGGTTCCTACGCGTGTCAATTTCGTAAAAAAGGCCCAACAAAGTTTCGTGCTCCACCTATTCACACGAACAGCGAACTGAGGTCATCTTCGATGTCGCGCTTTCTATTATAAGCAAAATCAAAAATTTCAAAAAAAAAAAAAAAACATAAAAATCCATCATTCAACCACATCAATATGGGGACGCCGTACTGTGTTCTGGCGGTGTTTGGAACGTTAAAGAAAAACTATACTCGTTTTCTTTTGAAATTTGCAAAATTTCGCGAGAAAACGTCAAAATTTGTTGCTTGTGTTCGCTTTAATTTCCAAATTGAAAGGGTTTCGCTTGAAAACATATCCGTTGACGAGATGACGGAGAAATGAAAACGAGCTGAGATAAATGTGCAAAGTTTTAATAAATTCTTCATCTCAAGCTCACGATCTAAAATTAAATGCACATAAAAATATTATTCAGAGTCATGTAAACGTATTGTGTGTAAAAATGCTTTTATTGACCTTCTGACTCGTGACGTTGATTCATCAGATACCTTTTCTTCTTGCGATTATTGCGATTATTTTAATATCGGATTTGAACTTTCTTTATTAAATCATTCGCTATTATTTAACTGTATTCCATGTTTATTGCGTTCATTAATTGCTGGTAGACTTTCTTTTTATTTATTTATGTTTTATTTTTTTTTTTCTTTCATTTATTTTTGTTGCTTTTTATCTTTAATGAGAAATTAATAAGAAACTGCTGTTCAAAAGGGGTTTCTTATCTGCTCAGCCAAAGAAAGAATCAACACAATATAGAAAAAAAAAAAAAAAAAAAAAAAAAAAAAAAAAAAAAAAAATAGTCGAGAAAAGAAACGATAGAAAGACTTTCGCTTTCATATTAAAAAAAAAAAAAAAAAAGTCTAAACAGAGACAATATTTTTGCTAAAATCTTTTTTTGGCTAAGGAATCATCAAAAGATCAAAAGATGTCTAAAAATTCTGTTTTCTTACAATTAGTAAAATGAGAAAGAACGAGAGAGTGAGTGAGTGAGAGAGAGAGAGAGTGAGAGAGAAAGAGAGAGAGTAATGATTACACAAATTCTTTCAAATACAAAAAACAAAGTATTTGACTGATTTAAGATCATTATCGCTTCTTAAAGAGAAGAAAAGACAAAAAAAAAAAGAAAAAAATACTTATGCTAATGTTGTCTAACACCCGTTGACTTTTCGGCCAAGTTATCTAAATTTTCGATTTCTTTCTTCTTAAAAACTTTTCGAAACGTATTCCATAATATTTTAATATCAAAACGAAAGTGAAATTTCTTTTTTCCCTTCTATGAATTCTTAAAACCTAACTGACAATCTGGAAAGTTATAGAAAGACAAAAAAAAACAGATTTACTTTTACATTGACAAACATTATTCACCGTATACCGTGCGCGCAAGCTTGAAAAGAAAAAAAAAAGTGAAAATGACATATTTAAAATAAAGTAAGAGAGAGGCTACACTCGGCTTGGACCGAATTTTATTGTGCCGTCACCAGCTTTTGGTCCCTTGCTTCAACAAATTATGACAATTAAAACGTATATGCGTCAAGTGTCGTGAAGCGCTAGCACAACGGTTGTAGAATCTGATGCGGGAATTTCCATATTTCCCGCGGCCATATTTCATGGTTGTTTGTTTTTCTTTCTTCCTTTTTCGCGTTAAAATTTTAAAAATTATTTTATCCTGTTGTGCTCCTCGCTCCTGACTACAGAGAGGAGAGACAAAACAAAAATTGGCGAACAACAAGTGCGGTTGAGAAAGTTTTTTGATTTCAATCGGGTGACAGACGTACAGACAAAGAGACAAATACAAGTTATGAGGTCTCCGGAGCACATATATTTCTAATTGTTACAAACAATTCGTTTGACAAAACTAATATGCCCGCACATGCGGTGAGCGTGTAAGAGACAAAGTAAGACAATTTGTTACTACTTTTACTGTCGTAAAATACCAATGACAAGGTTCCATCCGGCAAAACCCTTAATTAAAAATTCTGCTCAGCAAATTTAGTTTCCACCGCTTGGCACATACATAGTCGAACATAAGCATGCACGCGTATGCAATCACCCAAGTTAAGTCAATAATTGAATTAAAGAAAACTTTTGTTTTGTTTATGTGAATCTTCTTTTTTACATTAATCGTCATTTAATGTTTTATCTAAAAGAAAGTTTATACATTTTTGTTTGTTTGTTTGTTCGTTTGTTTGTTTGTTTTTAGTCCCATATTGTTAAAGTTGAACGACTTTGCAAAACAAACTAGAAAAAAATTATATTCGGCTTAGGCCGACTCTTTTTATTATCCATATATATGCAGGCACACATACACTTGCGTTTTTTTTGCACTGCAACCTGTGGTTTCGCCCTATGGCGCGCCTAATGGATTCGCAAAATTTCGACACTGTAATGTGCGAGATAGGAAAGAATCATCGTTTATTTGACGAATAATAGGCGGATTTATGCACCGGTACAGTTAAGCTCGGACCTTAGCGAAAAGTCTGAGAAGACACTTAACGCAATGTTCTTATAAGCATTTGAAAAGTCTATTGGACCTCTGTGACAGATAAAAAATATTAAAAAGAAACTACGACAACAACGTTGATCAGCAGTATGCAATGAACGCTACTCGCACCCTCATAGGTACATAAGTGTTTGCCAATTATGCTAAAGTAATGTAAACATGAGTTAAGTCAGAGCAAGCCCCGACATAGTCACATAGAAATTAAGTATTAATGCGTATAACATATCCAGGCAGATAGGAACGTCTATCGATCATCATCATCATCATCATCATCATCATCATCATCATCATCATCATCATCATTATCCATCACCTGCTACATTGAAATGCTGGGCATGTTATAATTGCCTTCTCTTTTTTTTAGGCTCGCAAATAGTTTGCGAAAGGGAAAAAGTCGCAAATGTATGCTTAAAATATGAAAAAGAGAAAAGAAAAGTTTCTGTGCTATGTTCACTTTTACTCACCGAAACTGATTGCGATGCAAGTATCGTACGGTTTAATTCCTTAAACACATTAACATAGGTCCGTCTTTCAGTCAATTACATTTACATTTTATTGATTTTTATGTGTCGAACTTTTCACCTTTACTGCCAAAGTGGAAGTACGGCCGGCGTGTTCAACTTCTTCACAGTATAAGAATTATTATCAATCGCAGAAGATGCGGCGTTTGTTGTTTATGTTGCAAGCGAGGCATAAATTTTTCTATTTTTCACCTTCTGTGCATATTAATGCAAAGAAATCCATTAAATATTTTTAAACTTTTCTTTTTTCTTTTTTTTTTTTTTAGTGTTTATTGCATCGCACGAACATAAAAAATAAAACAATGAAAAAAAAAAACAAAGCGTTGTTGTTCGTGCCAAGACATGGATTCTTAACATGACGTGCTTTTAAGACAGATACGTTTTTTACTTGAGAGTAAACGACGAACTAGGATATTGGTACGCGCTCTCTCTCTCTCTCTCTCTCTCTCCCTCTCTCTGTCTGTCTGTCTCTCTCTCTCTCTCTCTCTCTGGTTAGAATTAGTATATCCTTACGGAGATTGTCGTTCGTTATATTCACAGACGACGTACATTCTCTTCGTATCTTAGCGAGATTGAAAGAGCATGCAATGATCTGCAATTCAATGTCATATTGCAGTGCATCTGACGATAAGTAGAATTTTAGATAATTAATATGCAAACAATAGAACATAAGAAGACGAAAACTTACTATAAAAGAGAGAGAAAACACAGTAAAGACAATCATTATTCGAATGATTGATCATAGCAAGCGAATCGCGAATCGCGAATTGCAATCGATTATTTTTATTCAGTGACTATTGCGATCAACTGGTATTGCAATCAAGAATCTCAGCGCATCGATGCTAGTATAATGACACATTTCAATTCTCCCATAACAATATATGGTAATCCCCTGATCCAAACTCTATATCCTCGCCCTTAATATTAGAATATGTTCAGTTTGCATTTGCAAAAAGATTTTATTAGCCGGGCTTAGTTTGGAGTTAGCTTTCAAGAGCTAGTTGCATACGAAGGACTTCGATATGAATCTAAAGGGACAGCCACGCGATATATAGCTTTTTTTAGCTTTATTTCTTTATTTATTTAATTATTTACATATTTACACATGAAAGTCAGCCAAATGAAATTAACAGCCGAATTCAATTGATTTGTAGAAGTAAATCTTGTACTAACTGTTATTAAAAACTAATTCAAAACATATAAGAAGTAGAGGAAAAAAAATAAACTAAACTAAAAACAATAATTTATGTATAAATAAATAAATAAGAAAGAAAGAGAGAGAGAGAGAGAGCATGTACATCACTAGCACAGAAGTACACCCGCAACCGGCACGTGAAACCCTAAGGCAATGCAAACGAGCAAAAGCTAGGGCAACCGATAACAGTAAACAACACCGGCCCACTTTCGAATCATACTGAGATGTTACGGTTGGAAGTTAGTTAAGGTGCGACATAGGCAAACCGTGCGTATTAAGCAAAGTTGTTTTAATAGACTCCAAAAAAGAGTCGGACATTGAGATTAAGTGATCAAGACATCATTTAGGTTTCTGCAAACAACTCTGAACCGTTTAAACGGCCCATAATTATATTTGCATTGACTGAGCTTTTAACTGAGCGACACTAAAGTTTATCCCGTCAAGTATCCGCGTCCCTCAAATGATGTCAAGGAGAACACAGGCAATCTATTTTCATAAGGAGACAGAGAGAGAGAGAGAGAGAGAGAGAGAGAGAGAGAGAGAGANAGAGAGAGAGAGAGAGAGAGAGAGAGAGAGCGAGAGAGAGACAAGGGGGTCCCAGCCCAAATTCCTAAGGGCAAACAACAAGAATTGCTTATGCACGAATTCAATCGAAGGTACATAACACCTATAGGAAGGAGATCACATAACGGAGGCATATTCAACTATTGGTCTAACTGAGCACATGTACAGCCATTTTGTAATGCAAGGATACTTAAGCTCTTTAGATGCCTTTACAAGTCATCTTTTTACAATGATGTAATCTTGAAGGAGTCTGGGCACCATCAGTTGCATGAGTATACATACATACATACTAGCGCTACGAAGCGTCAGTATATCAATTATGTAATAGGATAGAATGTCGACTTAATGGACTTAATGTGCCGCCTTTTAAAACTTTAATTCCAATTTTGAATTTTTTATAATCAACGAAGCAAACTGCTTAAGGTAACGGTCAAGTAAGTCAAAGGTGTTAGCAGGACCGTTACTGACCGTTTGAGGAAATCCTTTGTGCCACGGTTAAGAATTATGCGAAAATGTCCTAAATCAGATGACTAACCGCCGACTATATGCCGTTAATGTGAATGCTGCAGTCCGTTCAGTCTGTCAGTCAGTAGTTGCATTTTGATTTGATATTTGATAAGATGTTATGATTATTTGTTTGTTTGTTTTTCGCTCTTTGTTAAGTAAGATGCTTACAAGTTGGCTTCTCTTCTGAAAGTGTCTATTTGGGTCAAGTTGAAAGATCATCTAATCAGCAAAATTAGCGCAAAGGTCTCGCTAAATGTAAATAAAGCAAAAAAATGTATCTGCACATATCATCTTACATATCAGGATGTTGCAGCGTGTCTCAAATATCTTCAATTAACAGCATTTTGTTGCCTTGTCTTAGCTACACGAGCGAGCACGGCATTGTTTAAACATTTACTCACACAATCGATTATATACATTTATAAATATTTATATATATATATATATATATATATATATATGTGTGTATGTATGTATGGATGTGTGTATATTCTTCGTTGTACCTTAAAACATAGATGGCGTTATTAATAGCGACAAAAAATATACCGTTCGTTTTTATATGAACACAACGCAAATTCCATACAGATGTGTTAAATCGTTTACTGTAAGTAATTGATGGGAATATATAGCGGTATAGGTTGTCATGTTTTAAAAAAAAAACAAAAAATTATACAGCAACTGAAAGATTTATTTAAAATAAGGTAAAAAAACATTACAGAGCGACAGAAGACAAGAGCAACTACATTGAATACCTTGGACAACTTTGCCTGCTACAACGCTTGCAATTGGAAATTTCTTACATGCTTACAGGGCTCGAAGCGCAATGAATAGCCTAATAGATGATGTTAGCCGTTCAAATGTAAAATAGAAAATTGATCACTGGATTGTGGATAATAAGCTTTGTTCATAAAATATTGAAAGCTTAAGCTGTTTTGAATCAAATTTCCTCAAGGACTTCGCGAAATTTCCAAAAATGATTCCATGATCGATTCGATCCAAATTTTCTACATTCATTTAATGCCTAATACTTTTCTTAAGGAGTTGCTTTTAAATGAGTGGCAAGTGATATGGCAAACAGTCGTAGAATTGGATGATTGATAAAGAACCCATTTGCAATAGAGTCCAGTCCATCCGTGGGCCAAATAATGTTAGAGTAGCAAGTGTCATCAGCATATTTCAAATGAACACAACAATCCCTTGAAAGACATCAAACGGACGGATGGAAGGATTCATCTCAAGTCAAGACAGTGCGTGTGTGTGTGTGTGTGTGTGTGTGTGTTTGTTGCTTGCATGCATACGAATTTAATGTATGTCTACCACAAGGCAAGCACACACGGGCGGATTGAATAAGAAGAAGATATTTGATGACACGATAAAATGGTCCTTCATAAGCAATGCTATATAGTAAGCGATATTCAAACGCGATCGTGTGGAGATTAATAATATTTATTTTTTGCGCGTAAGCGCGTTCATTTATTGCGTTGCGTAATTTGCACTTGGCTACTTAGTTAGTTTCTCAATGAGCAACGTAAGCAATTCCTTGAAGGCTTTTCACCTTCCCATTGGTGACTTTAAAGGGGGTTAAGGTAAATTCATTGTTTTTTTTTTTTTTGCTTTTATTTAATGAAAAAAAAGGTAACATTGATTTGTTAAATCTTTTCAAAAAAAAAGTTTCAATATCTCATTTATTTCTCTTTCGAGTTCAGATTCGTCCGAAATTCAGGGCGTGTTTAAAACGTCCATCATCGCGATACATCGCGAAACAGGTGTGTGCAAAAATGAAATGAAATAAACGCTTTTCTCTTTCAACTCATAATACAGTCATTGCACATACACATTAACAAATAAATAATGATTAATAACAGAGGATGGTTAAGCGTTTTTTTTTTTTTTTTTAATTTTTAGTTTTGAAATAAAAAAGAAGCAGGATTTTGTGTTTTGTTTTCATCATCACACTGCTAATATAATTAAAAAAAAAAGAAAAAAGAAACCAGAAACACTAAAAGAGGCATTAAAAGCTCTTTACAAAATTTTAATTCATTTCTATTCCACGATTGCTAAGCGTAAAATATTATTTTAAAAAATTGTCATTAATTTTTATGACAAAAAGTGGCCAACTGGACCTGTTGAAAAAATGCATTTTATTTTTCTATATATATATATATTTATATATGTATGTATATATTTATATATATATGTATTTAATTATATACATGTATTTAATTTTATACATTTATCCTTTACTAAACATCTTGTCACTCTTTTGCAAATATTTTTATGAGGGAAAAAGTGTTCGTTTTTTTTTTGTTTTCTTCCATTTGTCAAAACACTAAAACTGTCACCCTTTTGTATTGTATGACGGTATGATAGATCTTTCCTCATATGAAGACAAAAAAACACGAAATGCTGACGTCGCTCGGTATTTGATTCGTACTGCATACAGTATTCGTTTTAAGCGAAACAATTTGTATAACGTATTTATGTTTTTATTGCTGAATTTGTCAACACATAATTGCACATCTTGAATTGCAAGCAAAAAAGAAAAAAAAGAAGAAGAAGAAAAAAGTTAATTTTAATAAATCTTTAACGTGCTTTTGCTGCTGTTGTGCAGATCTGTTATCAGCCAAAGGTTACTCCAGGCGGTAATTTTACTAAGCCACTGTAAAGAAAATTACTTAAATATTTTACGCCGTGGGTAAAAGCGTGAAAGAAAGGGTTAATAATCATGATATTCACTTTTTTTTTTTTTACATTTTTTTTTTTTTTTATTATTATTATTTTTATTGCTAAAGACCTGTTGCTTTTTTTCTTTTTTTTTCTTTTTTTTTTTTTTACATCTTGTGGCAATAGTGTCTGGGTGTGTTAGCTTATTTCTATAGTAGTTTTTGAAGCGATCAAGTAAAATGAAAATTTCTGTCGTATAACTTAAGACGCGCATATGCGCGAAAGTGCTTTCCTCATCTAAAATCTTCACTTAACTTGTACGCTTTAATTATGGAGAATTTTGGTTTTTTTTCGAATACCCAACCGGGAGATTCTACAATTTATATATATATATATATATATATAGATAAGCTTTTTTTTTTTAAGAGATCAATCGTCCAGCGGTTGCCACCTACTGCCCTAGTGGATCTGTGTGTCCAATCGATAAGTGTTACGACTTTACCAACTTAGCGCAGTCACCATAGCTGCGATCATCGTCGATTCTGTCGCTTTGAAATTTGAATTCGTGAATAGTCACTTGTTAGTCTTGCGGTCCTTATTCAATCCTCAACTCTTCCGGAAATATATAAACCGAATGAAATTATTGAAAGTGAACCGATTTATAAATGCACGGTCACAATTACTACAATTTTCATGAAATCCTAATCGATATTTTTACTTGATTTAATCACACATTTTCAGCGTCGCATGGAGCGCTTGTTTTATCGCCTGTGCAACACTTTGTGCTAAAGCAGGAACAGCATTAATTATATCCTTGAACGCGACAAAACCAGTTAGGTTTTCACTCTGCTTTCAAAAGATGTCTCTCGAGATTCGAGTCTGATGTTGGGCCGAAGCTTGAGTTACATGGTAAAATGCTTAGCGACCGCTGTCTATTAACTGCTTTAAAATTGCTCTGTTGAAGATAAGAAGCTTTCCACGACTTATGGCACCGTATCAATGAGAGTTTCTTCTTTTTTTTTTTTTTTTTTTTTT
>KK502440.1:986906-1059462 GCA_000688735.1 Glossina austeni | reverse complement strand
CTCTCTCTCTCTCTCTCTCTCTCTCTCTCTCTCTCTCTCTCTCTCTCCCACACAAACACACACACATACAGGCACACACACCCTCTCTACCGAATAAAGGTAACAACGATCAATAACAACCCAGGAGCATTCCATTAATTTTTTTGACTCCGAAGCAGTTTGTATTAGTCACACGTGGTGCCTTGCTCACCTTACCGTCTTACTAACACACTCTTTGCAATTATCGGCTTAACTTACTCCGAAACGTATAGAAAAGTCCATAGTGTAACTCCTTAAAGCTATCATAGAGTTACCAGTCTTATGAAATTAGATCGACTTAATTAAAGTAAACATTGTTACGAATTCTACAAATCACTTAACAATATTTCTAATGTATCCAAGGGTATCTGTTACAGGCTGCCAATTTTTTTTCCTCCGATAATTGATGTACTTTTTACTCATATGGTAGGGACGTGAATTTGCGTTTACTTTCGATCTTCTAGACCTAAGTTTTTGTGCACCCATAGATAGACGCTTCCTCTTTTCCATGGTTACAATGCTTATGAAAGTCCAAGGAATAACAAAATTAACACAAATTAATTATTGTGAGTCTAAGATGCAGGGGCTGGGCTAAGGATATGGTTGTCGCATGTGTTGACATATCACCCCACGCCCACATTGGCAACGTATGAAGAGAGATTGTGAAACGGTTTCTTGTAAGCTGCAGCTGGAGCTATACGTTGTCTAAAGTATTTCCTTTCCGTTTGAGAAAAAAAGCTTTAAAATGCCACGAGTGTCAGGAACCCAGAGCAGCAAGCCTGCGTTTGGATGGCTAGGAACAGGCCTTTGAGGAATCATGTAGTGGCTATGGTTAACCAAAAATTTCAAATCCCTCTCTTCGGTCATCATACCCATGAGCTCATTTTGACACTTCATTAGCGGTGAGGTCCGTTGACTTTGATGTGAATTGTCACGATTCCTGGTGGACGCTGGTTAAGGCTTTTCTTCACGCGTTTAACCCATGTGTAGTCGAAGACCGTGGAATTGAACATGCACTGCACTGTTCACATTAAACTCCAAAGTCACCCTACTCGGGATAGGAAAACTTTTCTCAATCGGCGTTGAACCTAACAACTAATGTTATTTTCGATGCGTTAGTCGGCGTTTGAGTAGGAAAAATTTCCCTGCCTAACTTTCCGATTCCTTAAAAAAATCGCGACTAAGTCCCAAATGGGACTCGACAGCCCGTCGTTGCATATAGCAAATCCCTTACCCTGCTGCGAGAAGACGAACCTTTTTAGATATCAATTAAGTTTGCAATAAAAACAATTTACTCTGATGATGGCGATTAAAAAAATTTCATATAATCATTAATTGATGCGTAAAAATATTTTCATCGTCGCCATCTTAGGCGTTAAATTTCTACGTAGGATGGGCTGGCATCAAATGACAATCAATAACTTAACACTTTACTCAATCATTATCCCTTTAATATGTTTCGTGGTTTCTGTTCGTTTCTCATAATTTATACCAAAAAGATACAAATAAATAAATAAAATAGAAGAAAATCGCAAAATTCCATTAAATTCCAACGAGCATTAGTATAATTTTAGTGTAAAAGCTAAGAGAAGCCCATTAAATGCACTAAAACAGCAAAAAAAAAGCAATTATGAGGAAAAGGTGCGATTAAAAGTAAATATTAATAGATTTATGGGAAAAAATAAAAAGGCACAGAGAGAGAGAGAGAGAGAGAGAGAGGGATACTTCTCTTCTTCGTACCACAATCATCATACCACTAATCCCCGTTATTATTGATATGCAATTAAAAAAAAAAAAGAAAAAAAAAAAAACAAAAACAAAAAAAAGTCACTTTTAACTCGCTTTTGATAGCAAGTATATCACCTCCGATGCCTATTGCGAACTATAATATGAAAAAGGTAAAAATTGCACGCAATAAAGAAATAAAACTTAAACCTTTTGAAAAATCTTTAATAAAAATTAAAATTCTATTTAAAAGTCTTCTCGCAAATCGTTAAGAATTTCTCTGCTATCTCTGGCCATTTAATGAACCCATAAAAGGGTTTTCTCATTAAAAATTGTGCCCCTAAAATAAATCTGAATTTCTCTCTCAATTACGCCTAGAGAGGGCAAAGACGACGTTACAATACCGACAATGATCGCTGTGAACATAACTATTAACCATTTAAACAATTCTTTGCAAACTTAATAAGCACATGTGGCCGTAGGGCCATCAAAATTACGCGTAAATGCATAAAAGCGGGATAAACAAGAAAGCAATTATGTCTGGCTTAGATTGAATCGTTTAATACTCATCCCGTCTACTTTTGCTGTTGTTGTGCTTTTCATGCATTCATTACAGAAGACTGCGATGTTCGTATATTTGAACAGGCATGCGATGTCTATAGAGCACCACGAGAAAACAAATATGGATTAAACAGATAATAAATTGTATACGTGACTGGAGCCTCTTTAACTGAATCCATCTTCTCATCTGTTTGTCCTTTTTACGTTGAAGCATTAAGGGGTGGCCGGAAAACTCTTTGCCCAATTTCCACCATTTCATTACGTTTAACGTGCCTGTGCCGATTTAGGTCTGAAATCCTCCTGTTTAGTTATCGTTATGTCGGGACAATATATATATATATATATATATATATATATATATAAATGTTTTGATAGATAGGAAAAAAGTCGAAGAAAGCCTCGTACCGATTTAGCTATTGGGGCTAAGTTGGGCTATCGCCTGGCCAAGTAGTTAAGAAGCGCGAATATCAAGGCGGATATGGGCGGGTTCAATTCCCACTACGATAGACCATGGCCTTGAATTGTGATTAATGTGTGCGTGTCAGTGAGGATGCAACATTCATCTATCCGGTATATACCTCTTTCTCTCTATCTCGCCATTGCCTTTCCACGTAGCCTAGCCTGTGCGCAGAGGACATGCTTGATCTTATATGAAACGAAGAACAAAAGTTAGATATACAATCGTGGAGCACGTAATTACCCACAAAATTAAACTAAAATTTTTTTACAAATTTTTTAAAATTTATACTTAAAAGACTTCTTTCTTAGTTGACTATAAGGATAAATAGTCCAACAGGAAATTTAGAATCTTTTTCTTTACGTTTTTTCTCGCTTGGCTGATCCATCTGCACAGAAGCTGCTGAAGCTGAAGCGGCTGATGGCGCTATTCGAAAACTAAATTTCGCTTTTTTGATGATTCGCCGGAGATTTAAATCTCATGGACAATTAGCAAATTGGCTTATTAAGCGTTCCACACCCGCCCAAAATTGTTAAATACCTTCGATACATTTTTTTTTTTTGTCTTTTGCTATTTTGCTACCCGCTTGACCGCGTTTCGGTTTGATAGACGTGTTTATTGTAGTTAAACGATTATGTGTACCAAAACCATGGCCGAAATTATTGTTAATTATTATAAATATATAGAGAAAGAAAACGGAACTTTCTTCACACCCAATAAGATGTTCGTAGAAAAAAATTGTTCTTTCTTTTCAGGTTATATCGAAAAAAAAAAAAAACAATTTCTGCATAAAATAGAAAAATTTTACACTCGCTCTTAGTTTGTTCATCTTTCGCTTACTCTGATTCTCTTAAAAAATCTATGCTATTTTTTATTAATGTAAAATTTATGCTTACACTTGCTTTCTGTTTTACACACACACACACACACACGCGTGCACACAAGAAACTCTCTAACTAAAGTATGCAGTGTTTAGTTTAGTGCATTAAAGCGCATGCCTTTCATTGTAGTAATCGCCAGCTAACACCTATCTTGCGCTGCACTTCAAAATAATGCAATTAAAAAAAAAAAGCGAGGCTTAAGACGAATTTTTTAATACCCAAAAATGATTGCGTATTTTTCATCGCCCATTCACACGTCATATGTACGCGCCGCGAAAAGCAAGCAAAAAAGTAAAAATCCCTTAGTGTATACGTTTCGTTATACCAGAGCAAATATTCTGAAATCATTAATTTTTATGCAATTTGTCCGTCCCGTAATCATTCGAAAACTCAAAAGTCTTATCTATGCTGTAGTATACTTTGTCGTATTTATAAACGGGGTTTCCCCGGTTCAATAGACACAAAATTTTCAAACTTGAAAAACTTTGCGGAATTCATCACACATTCCAAGGCAAAAAAAAAAGAAAAGAAGGGGCCTACCTATTATGGCGAAACCATGCGAACGTAAGTGGGCAACAGTAGTAATGGGAAAGAAGGAATTTTTGTGTTCAAATGCGTTCTACGTCTAGGCAAAGGCTCGAGATCAGATAGATGACAGGCGGCGGCGGACAGACGAATTGGAGGTTAATTTAACTTTGCCAATAAAGGGTAAAAAACTTGTCAGTGAAAACCGTATTCCTGTGCAGTCGTGAAAAACATATAAAAAGTCGAGTATAACTCTTTTGGTGCAAAAAGAAAAACTTTTAGTTTTTGTAAACTCTACTCGTTATTTTTATAAGCTTTTACTTCGCAAATGGCTCTTACTACTCTCTTTCTCTCTCTCTCTCTCTATCTCTATCTCTTTGTCTCTCTATCTCTCTCTATTAGCTGAGACGCAAAACACCGCGTACACCTTAGGTTAACACTAAACACTATAAACTCTATGCTCTTAACACTTGATTATGTGCTTGTGTGTTAAATGACTGGCATTTATTTGTAAGTTTGCTAAAATTAACCTAAGAGTGGCTTTGAGTTGACCGAGGCGATCATAACGTCTTGAAACGCCGAACTTACTGCATGTTTTCCGAGGCGCGCTCTTTCAACACAAATTAAAAACAAATTGATTCGTTATACGTGACTCTTGCTGCGAATATTTGCTTTTTTTTTTTTTTTTTTTTATAAACGTTACATATTAAATAAAAAACAAAAAAAAAAACAAAGAAAAATCTATTCAAAATAAAGTCAGTTAGTCAGTCAGTCAGTCAGTCATATCTTATGGGAGAAAATGCTAAGATAAAATACTTCTTTTTTATTACTTGAAAAAAAAAAAAAAAACAAAAACAAGTTATGTGAACATTTATTTGTAAACAAATTTTAACTTATATCGAAGAAAGGCGACATCGAAGATATCCCTCTCAAGGCTTTTATATAATTACGCGAAAAAGTTTGATTAAAGTCGCAAAAGAAAAAAAAAAAAAAGAAAGGAAAAAAAGGTTCAAACTTTGTATTCCATAAAATTGACTTTTGTTTATTTTTATTTATTCTTTTGATGAAATGCTTCTTTCTTTTCTTGCTTTCGCTAAGCATCATAACTAACAAAAGCACAACAAAAAAACAAAAAAACAAAAAATGTGTTCGAAAAATCAAATGAATAGTTTAATGGAGAAGATAAACACGGTAAGTTTGCATCAAGATCTTCGTCCTTTATATAGGATAATGATTTTAGGATTTCTTCCTTTCTTTTTTTTGTTTTTGTTCTTTTCATAATCATTAAATTATCTCCATAATTTTTTTTTAATTTTGTAATGCGAGGTAATGTACGGTAACATTGTAAAGTAAATTTTAGAAAATAGGGCACGATTTTTCTATGTTCTTCCTTATGACGTTCCAATTGACTGAGACAATGTTGCTATCAAGTCGCTTAAGGCCTACTTCTAATAAACTACAATGTCTACCATATATTTTATTATTTTATGTTTTTATTTTATATTTGAAGTTTTTTTTTTTTTTTTTTTTTTTTTTTTAATATATCTATATATCCTTCTCATACCGTTAAAGCAAATTAAAAGTGAGACCTATGGGAAATAAAATTCAGCTTTTTTTTATTTTTGTTTTTAATATTTTCTTAAGCCCCCTGAGTGGCCAAGTAGGCTAAGGATCTTGACTAACAACGGAATGGTCATGCGTTCAAATCCCGAATGCGGCAGAGTTTTCAATAAGGTCGATAATCTCAGATCGTAGTGCTTTAAGACTTTGGACCTTGCATACTTATTTCTCTGGCTTAATTAATTATACCAACGATAATATTTTTTGTTATTGTTTACTTTGTTTATTTATTTATTATTTTTTTCTTTTACAAACATTCTTTCATATCGTAGGTTAGGTAAAATAAAGTGAACTGAGCCAAAAGCCAGAGTTTGTTCAATGTATAGGTACCAGCTCACTTACCTCACTTACTTGTGTGATCGTGAAAGGTTAACTTAGATCACGAGACATTAATTAGCAGTCGGTTGATTTATGTACGCGTGCAGATATATAGAAAGTTAACATTTACATTAAAAATTATTTAGATTCGTATAATCAGTCCAGACTGATCTAACGCTTATGTAATGCAAGCAAAAAATAAATGTTGTCAAGCATTAAAAAACGAAGACATTATCTAAAGAAATTCAATCATATCAAGATATGCTTTAGCAATAAATTATGATCTCTCTCAACTCTCTCTCATCGATCTAAAAATATGATCCAAATTTATTTATGGCAAAATTATCTGAAACAATTGTGTGTATCCAAGAAGGCCTATGTATGTAACGTTCTTGTATTACTTGTTTTTTATAGGTAATGAATTCATTAAATTGCATTCACCGTTTATGTAAGCACTAAAGGATAGAAAAAAAAGAAAAAAAAAAAAAACAAAGCAAATAAATGCATAAAAAGCAATAAAAGCCAGCATTTACTCGAGCATCATTGCATTTCATATGCAATGCATGAAGAAAATTATAGAATTATTATGAAAAAATGCCGGTTGAAACGACAAGTTGTAAAACAAGAATTTCTTATAGGTAATGAATTCATTAAATTGCATTCACCGTTTATGTAAGCACTAAAGGATAGGAAAAAAAAAAAAAAAAAAAAAACAAAGCAAATAAATGCATAAAAAGCAATAAAAGCCAGCATTTACTCGAGCATCATTGCATTTCATATGCAATGCATGAAGAAAATTATAGAATTATTATGAAAAAATGCCGGTTGAAACGACAAGTTGTAAAACAAGAATTTCAAATCCAATCCACTGACTTATGTAACCTCATTTCCGTAGCACCGAAATAGAAAGAAATAAAATACAGAGAAGGTTGTGACACTGCTATGGAGCAAAGAGAGCTCTAATAGTTGCCAAGATCAACTCGAAAAACAAAATAACAATAACAACAACAATGATAATCACAACAGCACTCGTACGTATGCAATAAAACCGAATGAATCGAAGTCATAAGCGCGAGAATTTGTATAGAAAAAATTTCGAAGCGACAACGAATTTCAAGTTTCCCTAATTTTGATAAATTAATATGAGTGTGGGCAGTGGTCTAAAAAATATGATAAAAGATTTCTATAAATTTTCTTCTAATCATAATAACATTCTTCTTGCCTTAATTAATAGTTAATAGTAGTAGGTCTTCTTTCATTGGTTCAAAGCATCGATCATAGGCCGTCGACTAATGAAATTTCTTTCATTATAACGCACTTGTAGAGCAATAAGAATAAATGAATATACCCAGCATTCCGTAGCATCTTATGCAAGTACACTACACTACACTACACAAACCAGCCAACCAAACAGTCAGTCAGTCAGTCAGTCAGTCAGTCAGCCAGCCAGCCAACCAACATGGCCATAATATATATTTTATGGATATTTTTAGCTTTTTCTGTTGGTCTCATTGCTGTTGCTGTCGTTGTTGTTCTTCTTGTTGTTGTTGTTGTTGTTGTTGTTGTTGTTATTGATATTTTTCTTTTAAAGTTTACTAGCTAAACGAGCTAAACATTAAATAACAGTTTAACTTTGCTAGATATTATCAAAGAGAAATACCAACGATCAGAATGGCGAATTTCTGAAAGGTGAAAAAAAATAAATAAATAAACACCAAAAACAAAAACAAAAGCAAATGCAAAAACAAAAATGAATAATTCCATATGCTTACATAATGAATGCACAACAACAGTATGGTAATAGTGTTCATGGAAGCTGATGTTGTAGAAACAGACCCACGTAATTAGGACAAAATGTATAATAATGTGCTGTTGTATTATAAAACTTGAAGACAACGTTAAAAAGTTAACTTATAGTTAGTTCGATTTACTTGCATAAAGAATCTCTTCTTCTTGTTTCGAAAGACTCTCGTATTCTTTAACGTCTTATATGATTTGAATTATTTATATGTATGCATGTCTGTAACAACAAAATCTATATCATATATGTAACTTTATATATATATATATATATATATATATATATATGAGCGATATCTTCTTGAACTTACATACATACATACATAAATAGATTGCAAAATTTTATCTATTTTTTTTTTTTTTTAATTTTACTTCTGTACATACTTTCTAATGGTGAGCCTTTTGTTGCGGGACGGGGACGTTATGGTGATGGTAATAAAAAGTGTGAATGTGTTTTGCTGTATTTTATGTTTGTTGCTATTTAAAATTAAATTTTTGCTTTCAACATTCCACTAATCTGTTAATGGTTAAAAAGGCGAAGCAAATAACTTTTATTTTTTATATGTTAACAACAAAACTCTTGTAAATTGCATTTACTTTATATATTGAAAAAACAAAAAAACAAAAATAAAAATAAACAAAAAACAAAAAACAAAAATAAAGACAAAACAAAAAGTCAAAATAAAAGTGAAAATTTTTGAATAAAAGCAGCATTAAATTGAATTCGATTAAAAATAAATATGCTATTTTCGGACATAAATAGTGAGATAATAAAAACACTAAACTTGTAATTAATTTGAAGGTGTGAGCAGAAGATGCTGCAAGAAAACAATCTAAATATTGCAAAGCTTAAGATAATGAAAAATGTTAACTGTTTTACCAATCAATAACCGGATATCTATTTGCTTATATTATATATTAACGCATTCTATTGACATTTCATTAAAAAAAAAAAAACAAAAAGAAAAAAAAAACATTATATAATAAATAGGTCAGTTAGGACCTGCTTCACACTACATACACTCTCTATCAGAAAACTTGACAGAGTTGATGTTAAATAAAAATAAATAAAATATATATATATACATATATATATATATATATATATATATATATATATATATAACATGTTCTCTTTGACGTGTAACTAACTAACTAACTTTCGGTCCATCATCATGATCGCAGTGAAGATTGTTTTTATTATAAAACAAGTTGAGATATTATAGTTAGGCAAAAGTCATTACTAGATACCCTACACTACTCTAATATCCAAAAATTCTATGTTATTACCGCGAAATATTATTCTTCACTACACAATTTTTGTCGTAAAGTACCAGAAATTAGATCTGGCTGCCCAGGGGTAGACAAGGGCCGATCCAAATTTACTGCAGTAGATGCAGTGGTGTTGTCGAGGCGGAACTAAAAATGATTTCTGATAACGAGAATTTATAATAAACATTAGAAGAAAAAAATATAAAATTTTAAAAAAGTAAAGATTTCATACATAAATTTTAATGCAAGCGGACCGACTCATCGCTGGTATAGTTTATTGCCATACCCAAATGGGCCTGCAGCTAATGCTAAGGATCGCCTACCCAGGATTGGCCCTGTCTATATAATTATATATACGCGTTCCGGTAAAAAAAAAATTGACACAACACCCCTGAGTCGTTTATGTTGGCTCAAAAAATGACCGCGTTGTGTGTGTGTGTTCGTTTTCACCGATTTTTGAAATATTAAAATTTGCAAAAAAAAAAATGTTCATCTAAGGAGTGGTCACAAAGTTAGTTCGATAGTTGTATCCGGACAAATACGTGGACAGGTAATGATATTGAATAGATTGATATATTAATAAAAAGTGTTAAACACTTTATGACGTTGCACCACAAAGATCTGCGCAAGCTTGGGATACCCTTTTAGCACGTGGTGTAGGGTATAATGAGTTATGTACCTTTTTGTACACTATGCGCACTTATGCAAGCATCTGCATATATATGGATATCGTCGAGCAGGTAGTTGCTGTTCACTGCATTATTTTTATTATTATTATTATTATTATTATTATTATTATTAGTATACGTTTACTTTGTGTATGCGTTTACCTATGTGTATGCATTTACTATTGATTTATGCATACGTCAGCACCTAGTTTGTGCAGGAAGTCGCTGAAAAATTGTTTTAAAAGCTTTTCAAATCTTTTTTTTTTTTTATTTTGTATGTGCGTGTGTGTGTGTTTTTAACTTGCATACCTGCATTGATCTGCTTATGGAAAGATAATTTTAACCAACAAAATTCCTGTCGTCGTAGTCGAGCAGACAATATTTTAAATAGTCTCTAGTGTATCTTTATTTACGTTTTACTTTAACTGAGACGACAATTCATATAAAAAACTCGTCCATTTCGACTTTAGTTAATGTGTTAGTTTAACAGGTCTTATTGTATAGTGCATTATAGGAAGAGAATCATTTCAATTTATGGGTTATAATGTTTATAGTGGCAAGTGACTAGTGTTTAATTAGGCGACGTTGCAAGAATAAATTTATGATTTAATAAATGATTAGAAAGGTGTACTGGAACGATGGAAGCAAGCATCACTGCAAGCATCAATCGAAATTTAAAAATAACCAAAAACTAATGATGATCTTTACCGGAAAGTATTTTGTTTGTCAATTTTTGATTTGTCAAAGAAACTTGAAGTGCTTGTATGCTTGTACGCTTGTATGCATTCTTTTCAGGCAAACGCTTTTAACATTGACTCGATTCTTAGTTAATATTCATAACTTATGCTCAAAAATAATTTTTAATTTTTTAAATATTTCTTTAAAACGATAATCGTGACTAAGTTATAGTCAGTCTTTTGCATCCCTAATAAGTCAGCTCATCAGACATACTCAAGCACACACAATACTATACACACTTTGCTCAATATATTTCATAAACAGCTTGAAGTAAGTAAAACACTTCTTCGTCTTCTAATCTCTCCTGCGTTTTATGCTCTCGTCAATTTCCTTTTCTTTATGTAAATAATTTTTTTTTGTTTTTTGCTCTATGGGGCAAAATTGACTAAAATAGGAATTTTATGTTATAGCTCAGTAAGCCATTATAAGAATGACGATGGTAGAGGCGAGATCAAACTTAAGTCCTAGTAGTCCTGATCTTTCTTCGTCGAGACGCCAATGCACTACACACGCAAGTTTCTATTTATTATCACCACCTGAGCACCGACACTTGGCATCATGCGGGAATACCGTTTTGGATGAGGCGCACAATTTCAGAAGAGCCTTAGTATATAGAGCCCAATGAAGTTCCATTTTAATCATAATTTCATAAACTAATCAACAAATTAGCTCTTGGGCACAGGATTTTATGCAGAAAAACGACAAAGGTTAAGCGTAACTATCGTGAGGTTTCTTGCAGATCATCGTAAAGTTGCCATCATGGCTAGTGATCACACGGGAAAAATCGTCCGATTTGTATTATAATGGATATGAAATGGTATAGAAGCACTCGACCGAGCCAAGGTTTTATAGTTTCGCATATTAATGATAATCTCTTCGCAATGAAATTTGCTCCCGCGTTCGAGACGTCCATCAAGTACGTGAGAGAACGAATGCCACATTTTCAGTTCTTCAAAAGCAAAACTAGCCTAAGCTGCGGCTATCCCGATCTAGTCTATGAAACGTATATGACATAATAATCGTGTGCTTGCGTGCGTGTGTTCCCCTCTGTAGTGTCTGTAGTATGTAATGGAAGCAGGCGTAGGTGCAACATTTTTCATTTGCTACTTGCGTTACGCATTAATTCATGTAATCATTTCGTTCAAGTCAGTCTTTAGGAAAACACAATTAACTTTGACTATGAAAATATGCCGATGGTGGAATAGGGAAAGTTAGTAACAGAGACGCGGTATTAGTAGAGTGTCGCTGAAAGAAAACGTGAAAGGAATGCTTTAACTAATCGTTGCGAAAATGATATTAGACTCGAATGTAAGGTAAGATGTTAATAAATCCATCGCGTCTTATGTCTTAAGAAAAAGCTAATTCTCTCAATCTAGGGCTGCAACGAGCTCAAGTGCATTGACGGGAAAATTGGACAAAATGAAGCAAAAGAGCATCAAGTGCATCGATCGCTTGATTTGGGATAATGTGAAAAATTTATGTATACACACACAAAAAAAACCTGTAGTAAGAAAGGATGGAAGCTATCAATCATCACCACTCGCTACACACTACAACACATGCACGCGAAGAAAGACTACGAAAACGAACTTGCAAGCGATTAGTAGATGTTGCTTGCTTAAGTTAAGTAAAAAAAGATAAATAAATAGAGAAAAAATTAAAAATGAACATAAAGAAGTTCATTATGATTCGATTCTAGTAGAGCAGAAAGAGGGTAAGAAAAAATTTTATAAATATGACGATTACGTACTTGAAAGCAATTCGCAAATATTTAGAATTTGCTTACGATACCCTGGATCGCGTGGCAGTAAGAGTCTGAAAACACAAATCATCAAAATTAAGCCAAATTTTTTCCTTTTCCTTCTTCTTCTTCTTTTTATACAATATTGTCTTGAAATCATTTCTGCAATTAATAAAAAAGCGAAAGAAAGAAATAGTGCCAGTGGGCTTTTAACAACAAGTTTCAATCAGTGCGTTACAGTGGTGGGTGCAACTAGACGCAATAATCGCATTAGCAATGAATTATAAACAAGTTAAAAAGCCTATTAACAAAAACCGCTTAAGTTTTTGATTTTTATACGCATCAACGCAGAAAGGAGGTTAAGTTCATTTTGTCAAAACGCTTGCGACACCCAGACGGAAACTTCAGCACCAAATTCTGAATCGCATCTTCGTCCGTCCGTTCGTCCGTCCGTGTAATGTTTGTCGTAAACGTTTTCCTGGCCGTAAAAGTGATGCTGTGAAATTCGCATTTGACAGAAACATTGGAAGCTCTTGCACGCAGGTTGGTATGGAAAATGTACCGAATTGATCGCCTACACTACACACGCAAACTGAGAACATCTCCGGTTTGTAAAAGGAATAAAAAATTTGTTTTATTTGCTCAGTAGTCATAAACTACAGCAGATGAATCTACTATGGGCGATGTTGTTGTACTATCTGTACAAATATGGAAAAAACTGACTATGCCTATCAAAATTAAAATTTTTTTCAATACCTTTGTATCGCGCAAAAGCAAGTTACAGATTCCAAATACATCCGCCCATGTCCATCTGTTTGTCTATCCATCTGTCCGTCTGCATAACTATGTAGTTTCTGCAGTAAACATTCTCCCGTTCGCAAAAAGGAAAATCTCGCCTACAAATTTGCAAAAACAAGTCATAGAACTTGCCCACGGCGCCCACACGCTTATGTAAACAAAACTGAAAACACCGTTGCTTTCCATGGCTTTTGTTCGTTGCACATAAACTACAACAGATACACGATGTAAATTTCGATAATGTTGTTCCTCAAGTATATCAACCACGCCCAGCCAGTATTATGCAATATTTTGGTCCCGTAGATTCATTAAAGTAAAAAAAAAAAGGAAAAGTTTTTCAAACACAATATTTTACATACGACGCACAAAGTTGAATAGAGTTTTGCGATTTATACAACATTGAGGTAATCTAATGGACTCATAGCACCTTGCGTCCCTTACCGGAATGTTAAAAGAATAGTGATACGGCCTTCCCTTGTATAAGCTTTCTTTACGAACTTGGGTCTTAGCATACCCCCCCCCCCTTCCCCCCCCAAAAAAACGCAAAAAATCCCTTTTCTCCTACAGAGGGTACATGGATTAAATTCAGCCCGTTTGAATAGGAACAGAGATGACGTAATGCAAAAAATTGAAATTGTTCCTGCACTGATTGCATCTTCTCTGATCTGGGACGTCATATTCTAAGCCTTCTTTCACTCACAACATATGCGACCTCTTCGTTATATACGAATTGTCCAATTCCTTCGACCTCAAACATCTGATCGATCGTAAATGCGATAATTTGGACCTTTCGCAACAATTTACATGAAGTGCTGATATTTATTACATTAACGATTCTTGTATTACAAAGAATATATAGGTGTGTGTGTGTGCGCTGCAGACACCATTAAGTTACCTCCATGCCCGTTAAATAAATTGTTGCTTGCATTCATTTCTGTAAATCGAAACATTTCGTTCTTACTTTTTATGTGAAAATGCTTTTGCTTTTCTTGTCGATATATTCCAACATAATCAGAGCGAGAAAAGGAAAAGAAAAAGAAAAAAAAAATTCACTTTTCTTAACCGCAATTTTACCTTAAATGGAAATCTTCTAATAAATTCTACTCTCAATCACTATGCAACAACTGAACGCTTAAAGCATTCGATTCGATCAATTTGGTTACCTCTCGTTGCTTTTATTATTTCATTATTGCAAGTCATAATTGCGATTATGGTTTCGCTGACCGTTACACTAGGAAAAGAATTAATAAATGAAACGAAAAATGTAAACACTACAGAGTGAGTTTTCCATTATTTTATCTTTTAGATTTCTTTTCATATTCGAACTTTGGCCAGAGAGAACAGTTATAGCATTTTCATCAATGAAAATCTGATTTTTATGAGAAGAGGAGAAGAGAACACGACTTGAAAGGAATATGAAAAGAAAATAAAAAATATGATATTTTTCGAAAATGGAAAGAAAGAAACAAACGATAATCGCTTGAATTTTAAATACACACACACGTGTGCATATATCGTTGCATCACAGCTATTCACATAAAGAATTTGCTCGAATTATCGTAGCGATAACACACACGCGATAGCCACAATATATGAATATTTGAAATATGTTTTCTATTATATTATATGTTAAATGAATGAACGACAAGCTTTCGGCCCATTGCAAGGATGCTGCTTCAAGCTGAATTATCTTCAATTTAAATCGTATTCTGTCCGTACAGACACGTTACAGATTCTCTGTTAATTTTTATGTTCATGAAAATGTCCATTCATAGACTAAGAACGAACGGATGGATGGACGGACAGACGGACGGACGGATAGATGGACAGATGAACTGACTTAGAATGATATTAAAATTGACGAAAATATGTTAAATGCATTTTACTAATTATCGAATGATAAAAATTAATTGCATTATAAAAATTAAAATTGATTTTCTTTGATTTTTATCGTTTAACATTATTTAACATTTCAGTTATGTGTTATGCGTTGAAAACAATTTCCTTTCATTATGCTGTGATTGTGATTACTTGAAATCGTTAATTAATTTCATTGCTTATGGAAAAAGTAGCACCAATTGCGATTCAATCGTTTAAAAATACTCATAATACTACAATATTTTCTTTTTATAATAAATAAATCCGTCGAAAGCTGTTCGATGCGTTTCTCCTTTACTTTTACTTCACTAACACCACTAAAAACTAAAAAGAAATTATATTCGGCTTGCGACGAATATTTTAATATAAACACCACTGGTTTATATGAATATTTATATATATATATATATATATATATATATAGTATTCATGCTTTTAGGAGGCCGGTTTGGAAAATTTCAGAAATAAGCGAGAGAGAAAAGCATTTTCTTTTTTTTCGCATTTTTGCGAAACTCACTTTTAGTGATCAATGCAACGATATTCGCTAAACGTACACTTAGTCTGTCTAGTGCTCCACAGTTCGACTTTTTCTGTAGAACGACACGAATTGCTGACAATTACATCTGAGGAATATATAGCGTAGGGCGGTAAATCGAAGTTCAATTCATCGATTTTTGCGTCGACGTCTTTGTTCTATTGGGAGCATATGCCATCTCCGATGTGCGGAGGTCATCTTAGCTCTCATGTCTTCATTTTTTTTTTTCAATATGCGACAAACACGTTCCTTCGTCATGTTCCCGGCCTCTACATTGTTTTGACGGACATCCAAAAACGTTTTGTGAACTTAAGCAACATTGTCGTCATTGCTTGCAATCGACCCGATTGCTCTCCGTAACCATCGATCATGTCCCACTTAAATTATCCAAAATATTACAATCACAAGCGATGTTGTAGAGTCCACGTGCACAATGCCTAACCTGTCCTCAATTTGTATAAGACGTAATGCCTTTCAGAGATCGATGCTCAACATTTCCCACTCACATCGATTCATTTAAAGAATTGGCAAACAATTGCCCCCAAAAGCTGCCGAGTAGATAATAATCGCGAGTAATAGGCCAGCTTCCCGCCAGCGGCTGCAAGTCTAGTCTAGTGCGGTAGAGTTTATTTTGGTGGTAGCTATAATGAGCGCTCAGCCGGTGAAGTCATAACACTTATCGATTCGGCACACGAATCCCTTAGGCCGCGGTCATCGCCTTATATCTTTTCCTTTCTTAATTACTCCCCCCGGGTTGATTCATCATTAAAAAAAAAAAAAAAAATACTACGCGTTCAACATGGTTGGAATTTTTTTGGCTACCTATTAACGCATCTACAACCACACTCTCTAGATTTTGCGAACAAACGCGTCCACCTTTATACGTACGCGGAAAACTTTTCACCCAACCTACATATGGATTCAATTACAAGATCAAAGATCGATTTACTCAACATCATTGACACATCTCGTTGTTTCATATATGACTAAAATCATAGCGTGGATTGTATTACACACAAGGAGTTCATAGGTAATGTGTACAAACTGTAAAAACCATAGTTGCGTATATACTCACTACTGTCTTATTTATTTTAATGATATTATTACCGGAACCTCAAGCCACTTTAATTAATTTTTGAATCTCGGAAATAAGAGAAACTTTAATAGCAAAAATTTTAGAAAACATCAAAAATTGTCGATTCCTTTCCTGATCATAATTGAATTCAATTTTGCGGCATTTTTTCCAACCTATGTTTTTAGAGTCGCTGAACTTCGATTGCACTATGGCAGTCCAGAGATAAAAAAAATAATAATAATAATAATAATAATAATAATCGTTCGCACTCCATGCACTCTACAATTCCTCTACAATTCCAAATAGATTAAAGTGCGCGATTGAGGCAAAGCGTGCAGAATTTATCAATAAAAAAATGATTGCCTCCCATGACGATTACAACATTCGACCGACCGATCAAGCAAGATTAAAAAGTTTTCTCATCTATCCAGCACACAATAGTTCTTGCTGGTGACTCATTCGGCTCATTCATTTGTTTTGCGCTCTGCCGATAAATCTCGTGAATGGTATAAAATTGACAGCACAAAAGACTTGTGCGGCAAAACGTTTTCGATTCAAATGCATTAAGCATTCATAAGGCACCCTTAGAAGATGTCAGAAAAACGAAAACGAAAAAGAAGAAGAAGGGAAGATGACGAAAAAACACCATAATAGATTTCCCTTACTTCGATTACTACTTTGATATCAATATATGGTTAAATAGACAAAAAAAAAAAAAAATATTTGCTGTCGCCTTGTCCCCGAGAACTTACAGAACAATTTCTGAATTTTCTTAAATCGTTCCTCATCGACTGAGACAACTGATACTTTTTAGCAAAAATTATTATTGAAAATCATAAAATTTCTTTTCTGCTCAATGCAAGTCCCGGCGAAACGACTCGGCTCTGATAGATAATAAATTATATCAATTTTGAGATCAAATTTGTGCTCCCCTATACTTCACTATCAAGGAAGCTGTTGATCAAATTATGCACTTTTCAGTATAATGGAATTATTTTAGATTTTCAAAACATATTCAAGGATCGATTCTATAAACTTCAAACTCGATCTGAATTACATGAAGCTTTCATTTATTTATTTATTTATTAATTTTTTTTTGTCTTAATTTTCATGACAGAGTGGGAACTTCAATATTAAGAAAGAGATAGAGAATGACAATTAAATCGAGTTAGAATTTTAAATAGATTAAAGTGTTTGCCCCGTATATGTGACTTTGCGCATCTAATCGATCGGCCAATACATTTAAAATGAAATGAAAATGCATTAAGTTTAACTATATGCGTTCTATTTATTTATTGGGTGCACCTGATGCGGGGACAATTTACTATTCACTATATACTGCATCGAGCAAAGCAAGTATTTTTAATCGCATATGTCTGAATAAAATGTGAATTTTGGTTACAACACCAATGAACAGATATATATATATATATGTATATATATATACAAGCTTAACGACGTATGTAATTTATTTAAATTCAATTTATTTTAATTTTACTTTCATTTTTAAGTAATTGTGTTTGTGTGTTTGTTCGTTTGTTCGTTTGTTTCTTTATTTGTTTGCTTGTTTGTGGTTGTGTACGGTGCACAGTACTTTTACCAGCACAACATAAGCATCCAACGCTTTGCCCATTTTTTTTATTTTTGAAATCAGTTTTACCTAACGGTGATAGTAGCTGGTTTTTTTTTTTTTGTTTTTTTCTTGAGGTGTTGTTGTTTTATTAGCATGATGTTCCAATAAATAACATCCATGATGTTTAATAAAACAATAAAATCCCGGCTTGTTTTCGCGTAACAATATGTTATTAGATTCTGATAACAAAGAAAAAGTGAAAATTTCTTGTTTACAAATTGTAAAGAAAATTAACCTCGAACATCATAAACCATAATATCTATCTATCTTTGCTAGCTTACATCTCTAATATATGTTGAAAGAAAAAGAAGCAAAAAAATTTATTTATATATATATATATATATATATATATATATAAATATAAAAAAAAATAAAAAAAAAAAAAAGGAAAAAACTTGTAAGTCTTTATTGTATCATATGTCTCGTCTCGTTCGTCAACTCTATGTTGAAATTCACCTTGATTTACTATGTTATGCTTATACATTCACGAGCATGATATGCCTGAACTTTTCTTTACATTCATAATAAGGTATGTGTGCTGGTCTTGCTTGCTAGCACTTTTCTGATAATTAAAGTTAAAATTAGAAAAAGAAAAAGAAAAAAAAAACAGAATTCATATTAATTTTTTGAATTCCTCGCTTTATTAATTAATTCCCCGTTGATTAATACCACCTAAGATTATTATCTAAGATTCCATAATTAATAGTAATAGTAATTCACTTACTAATACGTAAGTAAAGTGTACGTGCAAAGTATTACAATCACATATACAATGCAAACTTGACGAGATGAATGCCTTCTACGAAACTAATGTAATATCAGTCATTCACTAGCATGGCATGGACTGACTGATTGATGATTTAACTTCTCCGCAAATTTATCACAAAGAGAAGTAACAAAAATTAAAAAAAAAAACACAAAAACGCACGCACACACACACACACACACACACACACAAAATAAAATATTATTTATCGTCTCCCGCCACCGCCAATACAGCAAAAACTAATTAACTCAACAAGTTTGTTTTCGAAAATTGTATTTATGTTAAAAATTATACCAGAATTCGCTTATTCGTCGTGTCGGGTGATATAATGTTACGTTTGAACAAGAAAAAAAAAAAAAAAGAAGCCAAGTATTGTTGCTTTTGATCCGTATTTTTTAATACTCTTCTCTATCTATACCTCTCTCTCTTTTTCTCTCTCTCTCTCTCTCTCTCTCTCTCTCTCTCTCTCTCTCTCTCTCTCTCGCTTTTATATATACATATGTGTAATACATAACATGTGATAACTGATTTCAAGATAGAGCGAAAAGCCCCTTTCGCTTTATACACATAGTGTCTATCATTTAAACAGGAATCGTTAACCTTTTTAAAAATATAATTCACTTGAACAAAAAAAAAAAAAAAACAGAAAAAAAAAAAAATAATGTCTTTGCGCGGTCAGCAAAGTTTCAAAAATAATTAAAAAGTTGCCAACTGTTTATTTTTGTTTTATTCTTTTTGAAAATATTCGATTTTATAATTTGTGTGTGCACTTTTGTATGCGATCGAACCGTTCGCGGTTGTAGAACTTTTTCCATTTCGCTTGACTCACATCCAATCCATATGGCATCAGCTTCTTCTGCCACCGAAGATCGGTGTCCACGCAATTTATTTGTGAAATGCGGAAACAAACAACGTACGGCGAACGAGCAATTAATTCGCTTTTCTCGCATTATCTTAATGAAGAATGATCCGAAGTTTGCTTTTCGCAAAAAAACAAGCAACCATTTGTTCCGAACACTCTTGCAATCAATCACTTCACTTACTTTCCGTCTCGTGGACATGGATCCATGATCTTCTTCCATGGTCTTGTGATGCAACTCCATCGTATTTTTTAGGCATTTTTTCGTTGCAATTCAGAAAGATATCTTTTTAAAATGTTGTCAATTAATGTGCGGTTTCAGTGAGAACAAATCTTTTTCACGGCTAAATAATCGCCAGCAATCTCACGATATTTCTGCGTCAGTTTCTGTCTAACGCCAATACCAACTGATTTTAGGCGATCGTCACAAATTCATCGATGATTGAAAAATCGCCATGAGTTAACTTTTTATTAGTGTGTACCAAAAACGGTACACGTGACGTTGAAATGGAATTTACTCCAAAAATCTCTTAAACGTAAGGGAACGTGTTAGAGTATAAATGTAAGGCACATTTCTAGTCATCCTCATCACCGCTAGGTGGTGGGCAATATAAATGCTATATATATATATGTATCACATATGTATCACATAGTAAATATGTACAATAATGAATAAATGTAAAAAAAAAAAAAAATCAAATTAAGTTTGCACGGTTTCTTGTTGTGTTGCTTGTAGCGCTTGTTGTTTAGAAAAGCGTACTGCAATGCATGCACCCACATCTCAACGATACAACCGGAAAGAGATTAAAGTGCTTTCCAATGTCGAATTACAACATATAAGTCCACATGTCTCTATACTCATGAATAAATCATTTTCTTACATACAATATTTTCGGTAAAAAAAAAATATAATACAGTTTTCATTAACATATATATATATACATATACATATATAAGCAAACAAAAAAAAAAAAAAAACAATAATAATAACAAAAAGTGCTAATAAAAATTTTGACATATGCGGGAGAAATAAGAGGAAAAATCTTGACATCGATAGACACTTGACGTGTAAAGGGGAATAAGAAAAAAACGGAAACGAAGAATATGAAGAGTGGAAATATGCTTGAAAGTGCACGGGTAGATGTGTTCGTTATCATTTTCTCGCTTCTTAATAAAAAACGATTAAGCACGCAACACTTGACAAGACCTCACTCGAGACATGACACATTTCAACTGCAATTTTCGCTATGATTGCTGTAGCATTCGTTTCTCAAAGTGGAAGCGATTTGTTTTCGAAACCGTAATGCAAATGCGAAACGGAAAAGAAATAAGCCGAATATGTACAAGTTCATCCACATCATGTCTTCTCATGTCTTCTATATGCAGACTTCATTAACCATTTCTCTCAGATTTGAGCGTTTGATTGCTATCAGCGGACATAAACGGAAACAATGTCACCTAACTGTCACCTCTGTCAGCCCAAAGCTTATCGGATAAATATATCGTTTGCTGGTCTTGTTTTGTTTCGATCAGGATCGATGGAGTCTCAATAGTTTCATCACTTTTTTGGCGGCTCATAATAAACGCCATCTTTCTAATCCTACCACCAACCGCAAGATATTGTGTTCTTTCCGAAACGGTTTTTTTTTTTTTTTTGTCTTTATTGTCACTGGTGATTGTGTCACTCGTCTTAATGTTTAAACTGCGATCATTGCAAATATCGATAAGAAAGTCCGGATAATCCACTGCTTCTTTTCTCCGACCATGCAATGTCCCGAATGCTCATTAGAGTCGAAGTCGTCTATTTTCGCCCTGACTGACACTAAGGGTTTATTTGAATGCAAGAATAGCCGACGTGTGCTTTCTTTGCCGGACAAAGAGTTCGACCAAACGACAGAATTGTCATTTCTCACTTCACTTCACCGTAGCGAAATACGCGCTTTCTTCAATTTCAAAATAAATATAAATAAAAATATTCTAAGAAAAAGAAAACTCCTGTGTTTCTTTATCTTGTTCTAGTTTTCTTGCCATGAGTTTTTTTTTCTTATTTTCAATAAATTTTCATTTTCTCTCCACTCCACGTTCTCTTTATTTACTATTCGCATGTTCGCTTACATCCATAAAAGAAAAAACTTGGCATAGTTTAGAAATTCTATGCAGGTTGTAATGCAGAATTGCTTTCATTTCTATATAGAATTGAATTTGTACGCAAACGTCGATATAGAACGCGAGAAAACCACTACAAACAGTGGAAGTAATTTTAAAAATTAATTAAAATAATTTATTTATATATCTATTTAATAACCCATCACCAAAGAATGAGGAGCACATTCACGTTGTCAGAGCGTTTGCAATTCCCAGAAGGAAGCATCAGAGACCTCGCGAAATCTATATATATTTTTGATCGGCGTCAAATTCTAAATCGATTTAATCTGTCTGTCCCTCTGTCCGTCTGTGTAATGCTGTTGTAAACATTCTCGTGGCCGCAAAAATGAAGCTATCGACTTCAAATTTGATAGAAAGATTGGAAGTTCTTGCACACATGTTGGTATTGAAAATGGGCCAAATCGGTGAAAGGACATGCCCACAGCTCCCTGACTGAAAACTGAGAATATCTATGTTTTTCAAAGGGAATCGAAAAAATCGGGTTTTTGCTCATGACTCATAAACTCTAGCAATTACATGTACAAAAATGGGAAAAATTGACCACGCCTACCCAATCTTCTAGTGTACCACAATTTAATTGTTTTTCCAATACGTTTGTAAGGCGCAGAAGCAAGCTGCAAAAACCCCATAATGCATGCAAATTCTTTGCCACTTTCAAATTTGAAATGCACCTAATCATGTCCGTCTGTCCGCATGTCCATCTGTCTGTCTATACAACTGTGTGGTATCTGTGGTAAATATTCTCTCTCCCGTCAGGGAAAATGAAAATATCGCCCGCAAAATTTGGAATTGACCTAAACATTTCGCAGCACACGCCCACAACACCCACACGTCTATGCGACAAAAACATTTCTTTTGAAAATAGAAGAAATCTACAGCGCCTACTCCCTATTATAGAGCATAAGAATTTCGTTCTTTTACTTCTTTTCTCTTTTTTGAGGGTAAACGGTGGATGGATATAAAAGATCCGGTCGCGACCGAATTTGATTTTCTTACTTGTTATATATTATCTTTAAATATTAAATAATAATAAATAAAACTCTCCGCGATATTAGAAAAACTACATTTAAAAAAATCTTTCTTTACTCAATCGTTTATTTATTTATTTATTGCAAAAGCTTTTTGTTACATAAACTTTTTCATGACTTTAACTTTTCTTTTTTTCTTTACAGGTAAATATCTATAATATAAGCAGCTCTTCTGACGCATACATAAGTACTTTTCTATTAATTGGTTCGATATATTTATACTCTGTTAGGATTGGACAAAGATTAAGAGCACGAATTACGCTAGAAGTCAGTCATAAGATTACAAAAATTCTTTCATATTTTTGTCGCATTATTTATTTCATAACACCTTACAGGTGAACACTTGCATAATTCGCAGAACGATGTATTGTAATACAAGAACAGTTATATGCGATCAGAAGCTAAACCACTAGTTCTTAGTTGTTCTTGTTAAACAAGTTATTACCTCATTCCATTTAAGTGATAAAATATTTCCTAAGAATTGTCAAAGCATAACCACATACATACATACGCTCGCCCACTCAAAAGGTAAGAGAACAAGAAAAGGGAAACAAAATACATTCGGCTTTGACCGCAATTTTTAATACCCAACTTTTCGATTTTTTTTTTTTTTTTTTTTGCAACAAGAAAAGTCTTAAATTTAAAGCGATCATTAGTGCGTGTGTTTCGCCTAAGAACATGTACACAGAATCTTGTGCAGTAGAGCGAACCTCCTTTAACACGTTACACCCTACGCGAATATTTGATGCTCGGCAATGCTTCAGACTGCAGTAAATGCACGAAGGAAAACATTACCATTAAAGGCTTGTTTTCATCTTCATTACAAAATGCGGAAAAAACAAGTAAGAAAATTACATTCGGTCGTGACCGAATCTTTTATACCCATTATCGTTATCTTAAAGAAAAAAGTCAAAGTCGAAGTCAACTAAATTTTCTTACTCTATAATATGGAATGAGCGCAAATGATTTTTCTACTTTGAAAATAAAAGCTTTTGTCGTATGCGTAAGGCGTGTGTGCGCCTTCTCTTTGGAAAGTTTACGTCACTTCCATATTCTCTTCCAAATTTGTAGACGATATCTTCACTTTTGCCTTACAAAAGCCTTACAAAATAGGCAAATTCTTGGCCAGTTTCAAATTTCGAAAGCACCTAAGCATGTCCGTCCGCACGTCTGCCAAGTTGTGTATTATATAGAGGGTAAACATTCTCCCGTTAGCGAAAATGAAGATATCGCCTACAAATTTGCAAAAGGATTCGCAATTGAGCTAAACTTTTTAAAGCACACGCCTATAACGCCCACATGCTTACATGACAAAAACTTGTGTTTTGAAAATTGAAGAAATTAGCTGCGTTCGCTTCATATTATAGAGCACGAGAATTTTGCTCTTCTACTTCTTTCCTCTTTTTCAGGATAACGGTGATGGGTGTAAAAAATTCGGTGCTGACCGAATTTAATTTGATTACTTTAAAAGTAAATTTAAATTTTAAATCGATGTCTTCATTTTTACGAGTAAGAGAGCATTTATCGCAGATATTACACGGATGAACAGACGGACAACCGGATATGAATAGATGACTTCAAATTTTGATACTGATCAAAACAACAAATATATATATGTATATATATATAGTCTCTGAAGCTTTCTTCTGGAAATAGTAAACGTTTTGACTGAATGAACCTCTACCTTTACCGTTTGGTGTTGCGTATACAAGAGAGAAAAAATTTCTGATTGGAAAAAGTAACGCACATACCCAACTAAGACTATAAGTAACAAAATACATAAATAATGGGTACCTCCTGAACCTATCTTCATATGTTTTGCGATCGTTTTATAAAACTTTATATCTTTACTCCTATGATGGGTACAATGGAATGAATGAATGGGCGAGAAATACACGCCCTTTTAATCACTTCAAGACCAATACAACGGTAAAATTACAAAATGATAAGTTGAAGTTCTTTTATAACCCCATCGATGCGCTTACATATACTTTCTGTGAAGACAAAAAGTTGAAATTTAATCATCGATTATGGTTTAACTTGCGGCCGTAAGCGACACCGTGTACCAGGGATAAGCAAAGATTAGGCCAATTGCCGTTTCATATAATGGCCATAGGGGTTTCTAAGAATCACGGCAGAAGGAGAATAGGCCAGTGTTGCGATAGCAGACTTCGATGAGGTTACATCTTATCATTCCTGATCACCGCAAGATACGGGGAACGATTTACTCAAGTCTATCTATCTATCCGACATCCCATATTTAAACTCTCACACTGGAACATGTGTTGTTAGTTTATATCCGCAGATTAGAAGCCATGATCGGCTTACAAACACACTTACAATAACTAGAAAGTTGAAAAAGTTAAAAAATAAAATTCGTTAATATTAGTGACAATAATTTAAAGCAATTCTGTTGGCTGATATGCTGCAGGCAGTTTTATTTATTTCTTTCTTATTTGTTTTCGCCACGACAAAGAACACAATTAACTCGACAAATCTTGAACTTTACAGTGATATCTACTTCAGTTACATATCTAATTATATGGCTTAAATAACGCATAAATTAATTAAATCGCAAACGTTCATGCATGGCCGGCCGGTTAACATATTTTCTAACACATAATGATAATTTTGTTTTAACATTAAGCATTAAACGATTAACGACTGTTATGTAAATTTAGTAAAAAGAATTAGGGTCAATATTAACCAGACAACAATTTTGAATAACATTTGAAAGGAGAAATTTGCAAAAGTTTGCGTAACAGCATACGTATGTAATTACAGTGAAAATTAATCGAAAACTATGCATAATATTTTCGATCTGCGCCCAAGACTTGCTTTAGAATCTTTTGCAATTTTTTAAAGCCATCAGCGAGAGATGGCGGTATATTCGTTTTGTGAACACATTTACAGTATCGAGAGAGAAACTTCGAAGACCTGCAAAAATAATCAGCATTTAAATTCTGAATAGATTTGGGCATGTCTGTTTGTGGTAAAGATTTTCCTAATCGAAAAAAAGCAAATATCGTTTTCAAAATTTGATATTAACGTTGGAAATTCTTGCACACAGGTTGATATCGAAAACGGATCAAATCACTCTAAGAGTACGCCCACAATACAATTTAAAGTAAAAACATTTCTATTTTTAAAAGCATGCGACCGCAGACGAATATAATTTTCTTACTTGTTCTTAAATTAATTTTAGTTTAAATTATTTTAGTTCTTTCTCAAGTTCTATTCTACTTAATTTTCTACTTTGTTTCGCTTAGATATTTGCTAACAATTTTCGTAAATAAATTGGGTTTTGCTGCCGCTTTCAACTAAATGCTTCAATGATTTTTTGAAGAAAAAAAAAACAAAAAAAAAAATTTTTTTTTTCGTTTTCTTTTGTAATTTCCGTAATGGAATGCAAATTTTGTGCAATTACATTAATTTCTGATACCGATATTCACCGATATAACGACAACGCGTAACATATGCATACACATGCATATATACCTATATATCTATAATAAGAAAAATAACCCATATGGTTAATGAAAGAATACGTACGTAATCAAGTTCCATCCGATCACTTGAACCTTTTGAAACTCTCTCTTTTATTTGAAAAATGAAAAAGAATAAGAAAAAAAAGAAGAAGTATAAGCTAACTTTTCTCTCCTCCTCTTCTTTTTCACAACTCGTTCGAAACCTCTTAAACCATTTCAAGAATTGTTTCCTCGATCGGATTACTACCACTTGTCCTAATCAAAAGTATGATGTGTGATGATGAGTGATAGTGACTGACTTCCTTAAGCCTCTTATGATTCACACGCACATATATATAAGAAAGCAATAATAAGAAAGGGAATGTAAGTATCATTAGCGGGAAATTAATTAAAAACTTCCATTATTTCATTCAAGTTACCCTTTAATTGACAAGTAGGGCAATCCTCGATGTCGGTATTTACCGTTTTGAAGCTCGAGTTCTTTTCACTCCTTTACAACTTATTTCATTTATTTATTTATTTATTTATTTATTTATACTTTTCTTAAATGGCGTTCATGCATTTTTTATTTACCCGAACAAAATCGCGCATAATGCCTTTAAGTTTTCGAAGCCAAATATTGCTGAGGTATTTATGTTAACCATAATGTCGTTATATCGTTATATGCGAGGGGATTTGAATTTGAAAGCTAACAACGCCCCAATTGTTATTATTTTGATTTTAAAATGCAAAGAAGAAACCGATTCAGCGATTCGATTCTTTGTACACAATCGTAGTCGAGTGACGTATTCGTTGTAGACAATCGTAGTAGAGTGACGTAAGAGATACATAATCAATCCCCTTGAATGGATGCGTTTAAAAAGGAAAGAAAAGAAAGGCGTTAAGATTTGGGAAAGTTTCTCGATCTTCACGATGCGCAGTTGTTACTCACTCAGTTAATCTGCGAACGAAAACCCGACTCAGCCCTTCAGCACACTGCATACCCATAACCTTTTATTCAATTTTTCTTTTCTTGGAATTCGCAAATAACATGAAATAGTCGCTTATATAAAAGCGCTTGCATTCTTAAGCTCAACCAATACGAATGCATCGTTTTCTAATTAGATCCCATATATGTACATTCCCAATATATATACATATATATATATATATATATATATATATATATATATAGTGAGCACATATACAGAAATTTCTTATGCATTATTGGGACGAGAACTTGGCCGTAGTGTGTGAAGGGAAAACGAATGATATTCAATCTACTTTAGAAAACGTTACCTTTTAATGTGTGAATGAGATAGAGCAATACAAAATCTATATATATATATATGTGTGTGAGGAATGCAGTTTATAAAAACATCGTTTATGAAACATTATTGAGAATTGTATGTAACTGATGTGATTAATAAAAGAAGTTAGCCATTGGCAGCTCGATTGTCCAGCTTGCCTTTACGAATGCAATTAAAGTAACTCAGCTCAAGTAGCTAACCTAAGCAAGTTTTAAAAAGAGGCAATTACATCACATATATGAACAGATACGTAACATATATGCAAAAACTTGAATCTACTTAAGTTAATCTAGAATTGCTTTTAAAGAATATCAATGGGGAGAATAAATATATAAATATGGTGTAGTGCACACATCACTTCATTCCACACTTAACAGCAATCAATTTGACAAGAGCAAGTTCTATGAAATATTGAACTTGAAACTATTCCGATATCGAAAATTTCTCATTTTTTTCAAATCTGACGCTCCAAAGACGAGCATAAATAATCGATAATGATTTATTTTAGATGGATTATAAAATTATTGAAAAGTTTCATATATGAGGTGTTTGCAAAAATTTTGATCAGCGTCTTCTATAGGTAAAAATGATAAGGAAAAGGGAAATACCAACGTACATAACGGTCGAATTCGATGGTGTTGACCTCTTCCTCTACATAAAGTAACAGTTCTTCGTTTAATATGGATGATTATGAAGCGATTAAAATGCTTCTTCTTCCGAATTCGTTACTTTTGTTGTTTATTTGAAGAGATCTGCTGCCGAAGTCCAGCAAACACATTCAAAGGCTTATGGTTTTGAATCTAAAATTGAATCCGAATTGACTGAAAATGCTGTCTTTTTTTTTTCTTTTTTTGAGCACTTGTTGCAAGAGTTATCAAGGATAGTCAAGCTCAAAAAAACAAAACCTATCGCTAACATTGAAATTTTAAACATTCGTTTAAGATACCAAAACAATATATTTCACCAATTGAATGTATCGGAGTATAAGAAGAAGATACGAATTATATTTTTCGTATAAGGCCTTTTTTCAAAATACATCTTAATATGGGGAGCGTTGGTCTTAGCGACAAAATGTATTTCGCGGAAATCGAGACTTGAATTTGAAGCGATTGGTATAATAATAGGGAATATATCTCAAGTCGTGTCGTGTCGTGTCAGTATTGAATAACGGAATTGAACGTATAAGCGGCAAGGGAATAACGCAGGCGAGGAAGACGCCTCGACGCCAAGCGCTTGTATAAGTGGTTGGGATTATTAGCTTAAAGAAAGTTCTTTCATTCGATACCTTAGGTTCATAACGTGCAATACTAAATTCGTGATAGCTTACACATACATATATACAAGATTCTTAAAGGGTTATCTGATAATCTCTGCGACAGGATTAGTAACGTGTCATACTATGGCGCACTTGGTCTCGTGTTTACCATTCTATTAATTTGTTGTGACGAGCAAACTGGCTGTTTTCCTACTTTATTGCTCAATTTATCAGTGATTTTGTAGAGTTATGCAATAACTGTCATCTGTTTATCATCTATGTATAAATAAATGCAAAGAATGTTCTCGCCTTTTACTGTAAAAGTACTTACGAAAAATGCATTTTTTTTTTTTTAAACTATAAAAAAAAATACTAGAAATTATTTAATTTTTGCAATTAATTTATTGAGTGAACTGTTAACGAAACGAATATCCTTGCAACACACTCAATATTGTCTGTTATCTTATATTAAAATTGTTTCAATAAAAGAAAATTTCTATTTAAAAACAATGATTTACAAAAAAAAAAAAAAAAAAAAAAAAAAATTTGCTAAAATATAATACCCTGACAACTGCTTAAGTCCAGATATAATTTCAAAATTTATAAGATTATGGATTTTTAATCCAGCACAGATCGTTGAGAACGCTTTGAGAGATAGAAAGTTTAATTCATTTAACCGATCGGGGCTGAATGTTGCGTCGGCATGCAAAAAACTCGAACTCTCCAACTTCCGAGAGTTCATCATTGTACTCATCTTCGCTCACTGTTGCCTTCGTAGGCATTTAATAAATTTTATATTTGAGGACATTGCAAAGTTCCCCTTGTAAGATGGAAAAACCAATCTAGCGACGCGTTAGTTCGCTTGTCATGAAGTCATGAAAACAGCAAAGAACTTTCCATGTGTGTGCTCAGGCGACCAATTAAATGGCCTACGGGAGCGTTGTCTTTACTTTCTCGCCAAGAGAAGAGTAAGGTTACCGTTTGCAGGAGCTTTCAGAGCTAACCCTCTACAAATATAATCAAGAAAATGACGCTACTTACATAAGTACAAGGCACGGTTTCTCCTTCTTAACCAGTAGAAGACTTTCATCGACCCAGACAAACAAGCAGTCATAGAGCAATCATTTTCGACGCTGTCAGAAGTGCTGAAATGCTAAGACGTAACCGATAAAGCAACGAACATAACGCGATTCTACGCGTTTCAGCATTATTTTGTAGTGACTACGTTTAACTGGAGATGCATTTCTGGACTGAAGTGAGAGTAATGTATGAAAATATCTTGTACATGTAATGTGCCGATTAATGGATTTGGGACATTTTTGCAGGATTTCGATAAATAAAAATTGGCGCAAAGCAAAAGCAGATTTCATTTTGAATTTTCTGATTTCGTTAAGAACACACACACCATCCGCATTCTTTATAAGTAAAACTTTGATTTTATTGACAACTATTGGCGTTAGTGTGTTATTAGTAGAATAGATCGCTTGATAAAAGTAGGCCGGGGCATTGCTAAGGGATTCAAGTTTTCTATAAGTATCAAGTCATTTTGGAACACCTTTTATTGCTTTAAGAGAGAGAGAGAGAGAGATGTCGTACGTTATAATAGCACAAAATTGTAGACAACGACTTTTTACATATATTTGATTAAAACAAAAAAAAAATAAAAAATAAAAAATAAAAATATAAATAAATAAATAAAAATTTGAAATGTCAATTAAATTATTAAAAATCACATATCGTGCATATTGCGCCAGGATGTGCGCATGTCGTCAATTTAAAACGACACATTAACGCAAACAATTGCAAATATTTACTTAAATGGCTGTACCACATTTTTCCCACGGAGCTTACTCAAAGACACGGGAATGGCAGTTCAAAATGAATATTTGTTCGCTTGCTTGCTTGCTTGTTTGCTGTTGGTTTTCTTATTTATTTATTTTTATTTTTTTCTTAATGTATTTAAAAGCCGGTACTCTTAAATTTTCACATACAATTTTTATATCATAATTTCACTACTTTCATTGTCACTTACTATTACTAAGCCACTCTTGTCTCTCGCTAGCCAGCCTGATTGCTTAGTTGTGTGCTTGTCTAAGCCGCCTATGTTGTTTCAAAAAAAAAAAAAAAAGCCGTTATCACAGCAGCGCGATAATCATAATAATGATAATTACGAAAAGGAAAGAAAAACTTTAGTTTGTTTTGGTCTTCACCTACCACCAACTATCAATCATCTTTACTTTTCTTTTATTACTAATGTTGCATACTATCAACTCATTTATCAGCCGCATATATGTCTGATTAGTCTGAGACTCACGTGCAAATGCCTTGAAATATGTTAAATTGAGGCTAAATACTAGCGAAAAGAAGAAACGATATTAAAACTAATATTTAACGCGTACGTGCGACGTGCGAAACAACAATGAGTAACGACATAGCAAATAAAATAAGTCAGCTGAGGATAATAAAATAAGAGAGGATCACTAAATTGATTATACTGCCACTTACCGTAACAGCAAAGAAAGTCTTAGATATGCGTACACGTTTACATACTATATTAATAGCTTTCGTCCCTCTGTGCGGCCTTTCAAGACCGATATTATTGTACAATGTATTTATGATAGTTGTTTTTTGTTGTAGTTGTCGTTGTTGTTGCCGTTGTCGTTGTCGTTGTCGTTTTGAAAGGAAAAGTTTTTCTCGCAACACTGCCTGCCATATGGTAAATAAGTTGCACGCCACAATCTTATATATTTTGTGGCGGTTTTCTACCCTCACGTGGAGAAACTAGTTTTCCAACAAAAAATGAAAATTTCTTCCCGACCCCTTATCTCAGGACCGTACTTGTAGCTGTTAGTTAAATGATCATCATCGTTAATCAAATTTTTCTGAATTTTTATGCATCTGATGACACCGGCAACGCCTTACAAGTAATAATAATGGAAAATTTGTTGTTGGCTGCTTTCAACGAACGTCAACAATTTTATTTCATTTTCGCCAATAGTCTGTCGCATCTATCTTGACAGCAATTCTATCTACCACTCTTTTAGGGGACTTCATAGATTGTTGTGTGGTGATATGGAAGTCCGTGCATTACACTGTACAATGCCAATGGAAAGTAATTTCATCGGCACAAGTGGCCGAGTGGGCAAAGACTCTCGACTAACAAGTCAAAGGTCGTGGGTTCAAATCCCAAGTGCGGTAGAGTTTTCAATAAAGCCGATAGTAGTCTTCGATGTTAGTGCTTTAAGACTTTATTCTCTGGCTAAATTACTAATAACCATAATGATCGGAAGTAATGTGAAATTTATAGATTTCACTGAATCGGAAAATTGCTAAGCAATGCAAGTTAGTCTAGTAGTAAAGGATTTCAGTACATGAAAAGAAGAATCCAATCGATTTTTATTAAATTCTTCCGTTATTTACGATTTGCTTTATTGCTGTCTTTATTGCCTTTTAATAAACGCATTTTCAATTGGAGAAGAGTAAGGCAGGCTATAAGCAAAAGGAAACCTCTATCGCTTCTTCTTACAAAACATAAAAGCAACATCAGTGATGCACTCAAGTATGCCTGCTCTTGTTACAATACACATACGTTGCGTAAAATATGTGAACATAATCTGAAGAATAACATGAAACAAAACGCAGATAATAGTAGAATAAGCAACACTAGATAATACATATGTGTTATATATATATATATATAGTAATTTTTTTTCTCTTCTGCTAATTGCAGTCGAACCTTTAACTTTAATATAAAATTAACTCATTTCTTATAGCGAACTTGAGCAGAGCAGAAAGGAAGAATTCGCAATCAATTCATTCATTGTTTGGTTCTATTAGTTTTTTATTTATTTATTTTTTTTTTATTTTACATATATGTATATGTACATATATGCATATATGCATGTATATATATGCAATATATATATATTTATATATTAACAATCCAAAACCGCTTTCGTTGTTGTTGTTTATTTTTTAATAATTTTTTCATAGTGAAAGTTTTGGTTATCTATAAAAGCATACACACACACGCACACAGTTTTATACATACCTAGAGACACATGTAATTTCCACATCAGTAGATTGAACGTCATTCATATTTGCTACTCCTATAGCCTTGCAGTTAAACACATGGACGAAAAAGCTAAACGGGCAAGCGGGAAATTCTCATTTAGTGTGTTAACCGCACAAAAGTATTCAAAATGTTAAAAATAAAAAAAAATAAAATAAAAAAAGGACTGACGGACATATTTTTTTTCTTATTTTGCTGAGATGACAATCAAAAATAACCGAAAAAAAACAAATAAATAAATAAATAACAGTAACAATAATAATAATAATCATAATAATAACAATATTCAATAACAACAAAAACAAGAGTTTATTGAACACAAATGACAGCAAAAAAAATATTTTTGTAATTATTTTTGCTTTTCTTTCAAAAATTGCAGATGCAAGCCATAAATTAGTTGGGGTTTTACTTAATTATTCAGTTATGGAAAATATTGCTTTCTTCAGATTCGTTGCATTCATAGCGTGCACACGATACGCATATATGCATATATTTGCAAAAATCAATTTTAAAAAGTAAAAGGAAAAGGAAACAAACGGCTCTACTCGGCTTAAAATAAGCCTTCGATACCCAATCCAAAATTTCTCAGACTCACAAACAAATCACTTGGTATGAAATGACGGCAAAGGAAAAATGTTGCCTATTACAACAACAACACTTACAACCGCTATATATATTATGTAGCTTAGCTCTCACAACAAAGCGCTGCATTTAAAAAAAATTTTTATTTACTCGATCATTTTTAGCTTAGTATGTGTTTCTTGTCATACCCACCCCCCAAATTTTATTTCTTTTTTTTATGCGGCCTCGATCTCCCCGCTAGTTCTATGCACTTGAATAATTCCTTTATGCCTAATGCACACAATCATAGCAAAGATGTGCTTTTGATAAATCGAGGCCTGGCTGTCTCTGTTTCAACTATTCGAAAAGTGTTACCATAAGTCTGCTATCCTTGGATCGTAAAATGGCCTTTCCATGTGCAAATGTTCTTCTTTTCCCTTCCCCTTCCCTCGGGGATTGTTTGCTCGAGCGAGGTCCCTGGCTTCGTCTATTGAGAGAGATTGAATGACAATAAACGGGTGTCTTGGCAGAAGCACTAACAGCTATTTAATAGCTCTCAGCTTCACATCTATGCAATGGTCGGCTTGATGCAGCTACACAGAAATATTGGAATTTTAGGCCAGCCCCTATACCCTACACATTAGTCAGTAAACTATTAAACTATTAAAAAATCTCTTGCATAAATGGAAGCGCCATTAAGTTTTTAGAAACTGAGACGTTCAGAGGCATTTTTAATAATATGTCGAAACTCAATCATTCCACAACTTAATGCGCAGAGATAACTATAACGACTAACGTAAACGAGAAAATTTTTTAAACTCGTACAGACCTAGACTTAGACTTAGTTTAGTGAGAACATTTTCTAAAATATTTGAAATAAAGAAAATATTTAGAAAGACTACTCCCAGTTCTGGAACAAAAGTGCATTGTTAGCACTCCTAGATGTGGAGAAGGCCTTCGCTAGAGTCTGGCATGATGGGTTGGTTAACTTGACACAAACTTGAAAACTTTCTTTCAACTCCAGTGTATTTGCTGCCTACGATCTATTTACAAAACCGACATTTCCGTATACAACACAAGCTGGTGGAGGGCGCAATGCTCTAAGCAATTTTTACAACAATATTGTGATTTTGACTTGACAACGATTCTATTTGGATCTAAAGATTTCCTATACACAACAAAATCATCTCAACAGAATTCGCCTTGGATTCAAGGCAAGGGAATTTTGAAAGAACATTTACTTATATTACGTTCCCGCTTCACTTTGCCAATAATGAGGTGATAACTTGCCTTATATAACACTTGTGGCTTACTTATCTTGGCTTACATACGAGAACACTCGTTCAGACTTAGAAGTGCTCAGCTTGACCTAAGAAGTAGAATGCATTCTCTACATGAGTGACCTTCAAATTCATTTGGACCTTGGGACGGCTAGTAGCTTTGATATTCACACATAATACTTCAACAATATTCGTCGTCAAGATTCGTCGTCTTATTGGCAACTATTCCAGACTAAAGCCCAGACTAAACTAATTTGATAGATCCAATGGTAATATCCGATCTATTGCAAATGAGATCATTGGGATAAGAGGATTGAAAAGGCTTTATGTACTGGATCTTCCGTTTGGAAATTAACTTATTTTGATTAATTCAATTTACTTAATGAATTTTTTTTTTTTTGGATTCGTATCAAATCAATTTTTATTTATTTCATATCATATATCACATATGATTTTATATATAACTTTTATTGGGCAACAATAATTTCTGTTACTTTCCTCCTCCTTTGCCCTAACATGTACTTGGGCCCATTATAAATTATTATATATGGTAAAAAAAAAAAAAAAAAAATTAATTTTGAAAAATTTATCGCGATGTGTAATCCCTTTAACATATGTTTTCATGTATAATAAAAAATATATATTATGCCATAGTTGTGAATATTGGAATACATTATAGTTTCATGTGGAAAACAAAAAAAAAAAAAATACAAATAAATAGAAAAACAAAAAACGAAGCAAATAATGCAATTTACTTAACCACATTTACAATCAGGTACCGACACTTATTTCGCAGACAAAAAAACAATTATCGGTTTATTCTAGGCTGGTGCAACTTTGTTTTTGTTTTTGTTTCTGTTTCTGTTTTTTTTTTTTTTAAGTAGTTGTTGTGCGCTTAAGTTGGAACATAAGTTTATGTTGTTAATTGTGTTGCTAATTAAAAATGTTGTTGGTTTTTTGTTTTTCATTTTTCCTGCTACCTTGCCTTGTTGAACGTACGATACGGTAAGACTTTGCAGTCATGTCCCATTAGTACATGTACTAATGAACCAGATACTCTAAGTGCCAACAATGAGTCGTTGCAACCAACTCCGGATAGCACTTTGTATAAACAACCGTTAACTATCCAACAGAACGGGCATAGTTGCAGCAACAGCACTGTTAGCAGCAGCAATAGCAGCGAGAATCGTCATCATCATCATCTCTTGCATACACATCAACACAGCATTACAACCGGGAATAGCGCTACAAGCGACACTTCATCCGCATCTTTTCATCAACGCTTTGATTTCAGTCAAATAAAAGCTCGTTTACCAGAACTAAATTGTCTCCACAATTTGCAACGTTTCTGGCAGCAACACAACGTTACTACACACAATAGCAACGCAAGCTCCGACGATCAAATACCAAACAAAAAGGATGGTGGCGCTGGAGGCTTCGGCTCATTCTATGCCAATAATATTTTAGGCTACACTTTCGGCTATCCATTCGGAGGGTCTGAAACTGTTGGTGGTGGCGTTGGTGGTGGTGGTGTTGGTGGTGGTGGTGGTGGTGGCGGTGGTGGTGGTGTCGGTGGTAAAGATTCAAGCAAGCCGGAAGCTGTTCGAGAAACGCCTCTTCAGAAATTTTACAGACATCAACAACAAAAAAAAATGCCAGCATTTCGAGGAAGACGTGGTTGGTGCGGTTGCTTTCAGGTGAGTGCGTGCCTATAACATACGTTAATTAAAAAAAAACTAAACAAATACTTTCTTAAAAAAGAAAAAAGAAAAAAAAATAAAAACTAAATAAAATCCTTCCCTATCACCCTTTTCATGTGCAATTAAAGAACAAGAGAGAAAATCGCAAATTTTCAAATTTCTCGATCGCTTGCGTTCTTTTTGGAACGCAACCAACAGGATTATTTCACTGTTAAAATTTGCTTCAATAATAAATTAAATAAAGATTTTAATATCAAATTACATTCACACCAGCCAGCCAGTGCCAGCTTTGCATTCATTTATGCAACAGTTGTTTCCGAAACACGTTTCTTAACTGTTTACCATCCATGACCAGACGCTTGTAATATTTTGTATTTGATGTGCTTAAGAAATAAATAAATGTCTTCATCGTAAAGCATACGTGTAACGATGATCTTCGGTTTAAAAAAAAAAAAAAAAAAAAAAAAAAAAAAAAAACAGCGCAACTTTTCCTTAAAAAGGAAAGGTAATGTAACTCTTTCCAGGTTAAAAGAAACTGCGAACGGTCGGTCACCTTGACATACGAAAGATATTATAGTTATAGTTAAATTTGGCCCGGAAACCAAATTTGCCATTAATGCGTTGAACGATTGATTTCATTCATCTTGAATTTAGTCTTGAGTTTAGTTAGGTGGGCTTTTGTCAGTGCATCTTTATACACTGCTAAGCTTTTGAAGCTGATGAACTTAACGAACGAAAATAATTAAATGAAATGAAATGCTGCATAAATTACAATACTTTACTTAACATTAATTAACAAAAATGTTGAGTTACTTCACTTTGCGCAAACAATTAATTAGTTACACTCTATTAATAGTGAATGCATTAATTATAGCCATACGGTCGCAATGCCATTCCATGAAAACCTAAGTGAATCAGAATTTGCCTTTCTCTCTTGTTGCCTTTATGTTTGGCTTTCGCAATAGATTTAATAAATTTTTTTTTTATATTATATTCGTATCTATATATATATGTATATATATATGATGTAGGATGATGAACCGCCTGAAATTTGCGTGGTCGAGGGTGCATTCACACTCCAAACCCTGACACCCACTCAACCAATGCCGTCGGTCGATGAGTTAGATACGAAATTCGCTGAACTAGTCGAAGAATTAGATTTGACAGCGCCGAACAAGGAGGCAATGTTAAGTTTGCCTCCCCAGAAAAAGTGGCAAATTTATTGTTCACGCAAATCACCCCTCGATACGATAGATGGGGGTCCAACTACCAATATAACGCAACCACCTACAGCTGAACACTATGTGGAACGCCTTAAGGATTTGGCATTGCATATTTCTGTCAGTCCCGACGACTCACCGTGCCATGAATATAGCTCGTGCATTGAAAGTCACGCTCAGTTTCTCGACGCGTTGAAGACTGCCCTGAGAACGTCAACGCACAGTTTTGTACTAAGATTTGTCGAGTTCGACGGATTGCCAGCGTTACTGAATCTCTTGCAGAAAATGGACATACGCGTGTCCAACAGTCCATTTCACACTAGTCTAATTGGCTGCATAAAGGCCTTAATGAATAATTCGGTACGCTTAACAAAGGCCATGAGAATATTTTCCTTTTCTTTAATTTTTAATTTAATTTCAATTAATTCCTCTTTAAGACGGGCCGAGCTCATGTTTTAGCTCATCCTACATCGATTGATATCATAGCTCGGTCACTGGCTGCCGATAACATTAAAACTAAAGTGGCCGCCTTAGAAATTCTAGGGGCTGTTTGCCTAGTGCCGGGCGGTCATCGTAAGGTCTTGCAAGCCATGTTGAATTTCCAAGAGTACGCTGCCGAACGTACGCGATTTCAGGTGCATTCGAATATTTTTCAAAAATTTTCTATTTAACAAATCGCTTAACATTATATTCTTGAACTTTAGAGCATTGTTAATGATTTAGATCGTTCGACGGGCGCCTATCGTGACGATGTGAACTTGAAAACTGCCATAATGTCTTTCATCAATGCTGTACTTAATTATGGTCCCGGTCAAGAGAATTTGGATTTCCGTTTACATTTACGTTATGAATTTCTAATGCTTGGCGTACAACCCATCATCGATAAGCTGAGGAAACATGAAAATGAGACTTTGGACAGGCATTTGGTAGGCTTTCACGTTTATTCCATCTTTTTAATAGTGTCATGAAACTTGAGTTCGATTTTGATTCGTTTGCTTGCGAAAAGGATTTCTTTGAAATGGTACGAGCCGAGGACGAGAAAGAGCTGGCCCGTAAATTTGATCATGAGCATATAGACACGAAGAGCGCTACAGCGATGTTTGAACTGCTAAGACGAAAACTCAGCCATTCACCAGCCTATCCACACTTGCTTTCCATGTTCCATCACATGCTTCTGTTGCCATGTAAGTTTCATACAATTTGCAAAGTGCTACAGTGGTTCCTATTGCTTTTCATTTGCGATGCTTAGACACCGGCCGCTGCACTCAACATTGGCTAATGTTTGACCGCGTCGTTCAGCAAATCGTGTTGCAGATTGAAAGTGGTCGACCTCATGGCGATGTTGATATTGACGATCAAATCAAAGATAAAATGTCCATTTCAACAGTCCACGACCCAGACGTGGCCCCTTTAAAAATCAACGTTAATGAAATAGTTCATCTACTGGTAAAGGAAGAAGAATTAACGCAAGCCCGTCGAAGGGCCGATGAGTTAGAGAGGGAAAATTTTGATATACAATCGCGATTGGCAAAAAAAGAACAGGAGCTCGATCAACGAATGCAAGAGAAAGAAGACTTAGAGACAAGTTTGATTCGTATGCGGGAACGTTTAGAAAAAGAATCGGCCAATCATTCGCAAGCGGTGCAAAGGGCGCAAATAGCCGAAATTAAAGTTGAAGACTTACAGCATCGGCTAATGAGCGAACAACAAGAACGAAGCAGATTAGAGCGATTGGTTACGGAGGGCAGTATACCAGATGATCAAAAAGTTGCCGGTCTTATTGGTTGTAATGGTGCTACATCCCCTCCGCCACCACCGCCGCCGATGAAAATTTTACCGCCCCCGCCGCCACCATTTTTAGCAGCGCCACCACCTCCTCCTCCATGCCCAGGACCGCTTCAAGCACCTGTTATGGCTCCCACTATGGGTAACTTAATTTCTTTTTACATTATCTTCCTCTTTTGAGTTTTGCCTCAACAAAAAAATAGACCATAAAACGTTTTATATGTAATTAGCTCCTCCAGCTCCGAAGCCCGAAGCACCAAAGAAAAATGTACCACAGCCCACAAATCCGCTAAAGAGCTTCAATTGGTCGAAATTGCCCGATGCCAAGGTTGAGGGCACTGTTTGGAGTGAACTAGACGAATCTAAATGGTACAACAACATTGAATTAGAAGCGATCGACAAGCTGTTCTCAGCTTATCAAAAAAATGGTGTAACCGTAAGTTGGAATTTGGATTTTGCAAATCCGATGTAAAGGTAGAATTTTCCGCTTCGGCAAATCTCTTCTAGCAGACCGCAGATGGTTCCGTCGAAGACTTACGGATGATGGGCAGTAAGCCACGCAACAAAATTCTTTCAGTGATTGACGGCAGAAGAGCGCAAAATTGTACGATACTTTTAAGTAAACTGAAAATGAGCGACGAAGAGATTTCAAAGTAAGATCACTAATAAAAGAGATAGACAGACAACAGAGAATTTTGTTCATTTTTAAAACCTATCCATCTTTTAGAGCAATACTCTCCATGGACTCCAACGAACAATTGGCTTTAGACATGGTAGAACAGTTGCTCAAATTTACTCCGTCGGCCGAGGAGAGAGCATTACTTGATGAGCACAGCGAGGACATCGAATCTTTAGCAAGAGCCGATCGTTTTTTATACGAGATATCAAAGTAAGCAAAATTTCATATTTGAGACCCAACTCTTCGCTCTATCGCTTAATTATCGTTTAGAATACCGCATTACGAACAACGATTGAAAAGCTTACACTATAAGAAACGGTTTATGATAACAGTAAACGATTTAATTCCACGCATCACTAACGTCATGGAAGCTTCACGTGAAGTGACTCGTTCTAGACGTTTAAGGAAGCTATTGGAGTTAGTTTTGGCATTAGGTAGGATTTGTTTGCGTATTACGGTAAGACAAAAGTGATATTAAAAAATCAAACGATTTTATATATACATAGGGAATTATATGAATCGTGGAGCTCGAGGCAATGCATCTGGATTTCGTTTAGCCTCTTTAAATCGTTTAGCCGATACCAAATCTAGCGCAGCCAAGGGCACCACTCTTCTACACTTTCTAGTCCAAATAATTGATAAAAAATTCAAGGACCTTTTAAAGTTAGAAGAAGATATTCCACATGTGAGAGAGGCATCTAAAGTGTCTCTGGGCGAAATGGACAAGGACATACAAATGTTGCGCACAGGTTTAACCGATGTGGCCCGCGAAATAGAATTCCATCGCTCTTCGGGTCCCGCTCAACAAGGTGATCGTTTTTTGCCCGTTATGCGTGAATTTCATGCCCAAGCTTCGGTTAGATTTGCCGAATTAGAGGACAAATTTCAAGATATGAAGACAAGATTCGATCGCGCGGTCCGTCTTTTCGGCGAAGATGGCGCCATCTTACAACCGGACGAGTTCTTTGGTATATTTGATGCTTTTCTTACGGCCTTTGCTGAGGCTCGTCAGGATAACGAGAATTTACGCCGCCGTCAAGAAGAAGAAGAGAAACGAGCAAAACAGGAAGCCGAACTTAAGAAACGGACAATTGAACGGAAGAACAAAGAAGGCTTGATGTCTTCGGTTGCCAGAAATTTAGGCTTGAAATCGAATAACGGTACGGACTGCTCAGCTAAAGGGGACAACAAGGGCGAATTCGATGACCTAATATCAGCTTTGCGGACGGGCGATGTATTCGGCGAGGATATGGCAAAATTTAAACGATCACGCAAAACTCGCTTGACTAACGCTAGCACTTCACCGCCGCGACATGGCTTGCATAGAGAAGAGAGTAGAGAACGCACCGTGAGGAGACAGTAGAAAAACGCACTACTACATCCATATTATAGATGAAAATAAATTTAAAGTAATTGTTACTTAGCGAATTTTCAACAATATCGGAATAGAATTCAAAAGGAACGCTAGTGTTAGTGTGAGGAAAGGCATTATTTAGTTCAGTTCGATTCTTTAAATTTTATCTTCTTTATATGTATATATATATATAGATTTGTTGAAACAAGTTGAAGCGATGACAGGCAAGAGGGAAGACGGGGAACTGAAGAATATATATGAAAGAATATTGAAACCAAATTATGTCAAACCAATTTACGTTAATTATTATTAAGAGAGAAAGAAATACGAGGCATGTTTGTATTAAAAATTTAGTTAAGGCAATGAAAAGATTACGACAGTGAAGCATATTATTATAAAAATTGATGTATTTCATGGTTTATTAAAAATAAATTAGGTTTTTAAACTATATTATTAAATCTGAAATAATAACAAATTATGATAAACTTACTTACTTACTTACATAAAGGATTATTCTTATTAGATAAAATGTTGAAGTGAAATTTTCTTGCTTATCTTCTAAAGTAGATTCATTCAATATATTCATAAAAAAGAAAAAAAACTATTTCGTTATCAACTAAATAATTTAACAACTTTCGAAGCCGCTAATTAAAGAACTATATAGTCTGGAAACGATTTTATTTTTTTGACATAGTTGACCGCCGCCACGATTAAGCTGACCCTGCTGCCGGTTAATATCACCCACGCATATCCAATTGGGCGATGTGCCGCCAACCCGCCAATGGAATATTTTGAATCCGGTACTCTGTGAAACCGCCCATTTCGAGTGATCTTGAGATGATCTAAAAGCTAAAGATCTCTGATCACCCTTAATGTCCTGAACATTGTAAACCTTTTGACCTAGACTGCAATTCGAGGCAATATTACCGCCACCGTTACGCCAGGACTCGACAAGTAAATTGCTTCCCAATTCAGGGGCCATTAAATCTTCATATAGTTCCTGATTATATTTAGTGGATTTAGCAAATGATTTAAAATGCACATTCTCCAATGAGTGAATATCCAGAATGTTGTAATAAGGCTCTGTGCGATTCCATTTTTTATCGATGACTAACTCCAATTGGGGAAATTTACCTGTCAGTCGCGATGGCAATCGTTGAAAATAAACATTTGGCGCGTTTACTAAAAGTTGTGTAGCAATTTTTTCCACCTCTGAAGCTGAGAAAGTTATGCACAGAAAGCTTTGCCCATATATTGAGGCAGTAGCCGGATATGAATAATACGGTATGGATGGAAATTTGGGCACTGAATGAATCAACCAGAAACCCGTTACCCCATCTGTGGCCAGGACACCTTTAGCGTGAGCCCCACCACTTTTTACAGTACCATTAGGAAATTCATCATTATAAGCAATTAGCAGCACCGACGGATCATCAAATAAATCGATCATAGTCTTTGCCGGCATTGAAGTTGTCATCTTAATCTTCTGTTCAGAATATTGCCAATTTTCAGGCTCATCACTTGTCGCAAACATATAATCATATCCTTTCGATTCCAAATTTCGTCGTCTATTATCCGACGTGTAATGTTTAGGCAGTTTATACAAATAATACCTTTCAAAAAAATAAAATAATAATGAATTTAAATATTCAAATACAACGTAGTAATTATCGCGACAAACGAAATCCCACTATTGCTAACACTAATTGCGTGGGTTGTGATAATATCAAGTAAGCGAAGTGATCTGAGAAATAATTAATAGCAAACAAATGCTTGCAGCATATGAAATAAATGAGACTTTCATGCATAGATATTTGTAATCTCGCGATATATTTGTAATTGGAGAGGACTGTTTGCTAAATGAACAATGAACAATGAAATGAATGTCCCATATAAAAAAAAAGAAAAGAAAAAAAACCATCTGTCTTGCTTATGAAATCCTTACCAGTCAACATTTAACCCTTGCTCCGTTTTACAGGCAACTTTTAAATTTCTATACAAAGCGCATTCGACGAAATTCGCTGATAGCACGACCAATAGACAAATATGAAAATAGAATAAATGCATTTTTCTGGCAACTAACGAAAACTGAAGCGAGAATCAATCTTATAACCGTCCGTTATCGTTAATGAACGTAAACAAACTGATCTGTGCAAATATTATTTCATTAATAAATCTGAGAAACGTGTACATGTGAAATGTATGTATGCGAAAGATAATAATTAAACAAATTGGAACGTTAAACCGAGCCGTATACATGCTATTCCCACAAAATTCACGCATTTCCAATTGACGGTTTAATGCCTGCTTCAGAAGACGAAATACCTAACTCGTTATGGAAAGCGATCTTAAGCATTTCTAATGTCATTTCTCATGCCCACCTTACCGCTAACATATTATGGACATGCAAACGCAATGATAAGCATAGCATATGCAGTTGAGTGTACAAAAGAAGGGGAAAAATTGATGATAATAGTACGCAAGCCATTCTTTTAATAACAGATTTAAAAGATTAAAAACAAATGATTAAATTTTGTTAATACTTTTATATATATTTATATATATATATATATATGGTTATATATATATATATGGTTATATTCGCCAATGCCTGTAAACTTTCCCAAAAAGCTTTATGCACAAAAATGTATTCGAATATGTTTTCCCCATCTTTTATTATACACGCGTCATTTCTAATTGCGTTCTTTTAAAAAATTCTTGGTCATAAAGTTTTTAAAAATATCATTTTTTAAAAATTTAATAACGAATTCGATAAAAGTGTTTTAAGCAAATGATTTTTTATTTTATTATTATTACTATTATTGTAAATTTAGTCGGAGAATAAATTTCTAAGACAAAAATCCTAAAGCACTGGCAGCATCTAAGGCTATCGGCTTTGTTAAAAACTCTGCTGCATTTGACATTTGAATGCGCGACCACTGAGTTGCTAGTCTAGACCTCTGTCTCGACCACTGAGGCGGATTTTTTCTTATTTTAATTTCGATTAAAAACTCTAAAATTAAACCAGACCATATACATACATGCACATGTAGGATATTTGAAAATAATTTTTTATACGATTTGGTAGCAATATCAATCAAAAGTTACAAAATTCGAATTTTTGAACTGAAAAGCTAAAGTTTGCCAAATTAACTGACTTTCGTGTAAGTAGAAATTAAAGATCACTTTGCTCACCAGTTTTCAGTATCCATGATCACGTTTACCTATAGTTTAAACTGAGCTTAACAGTTAATAGCAAGAAATAAATGAGAAACGTTGACCATTAGCCAAGCTTTTCTTTCCACCATCGTAAGAGTATTTTATTATATTTTTCGCACCTCAAAAGTAGGCAAAGAGAAGAATTTTTACGCTTTTCTATTATAATTTCAATAAAAGCTTGAGGTGAGTATAAAAAATTAACCATACAAGCTGCATGCAAATCTCTTTTTCATTATCAAGCTATCGTATGAACAAGACTACTTTTGGATTGATGGCACCTCGATTGCTTTCGTATTGAGTGGGACTTCTTGTTCGATGCATTTACAATGGAATTTTTATGATATTATCGGTCCATTGGTATAACAAAATGATGTAAAGAAGAAGAGAAAAAAAATAAATAAATACGCAAAACCAAAATAAAATTCAAAAAAATTGAAGTCTTTGAAAAAGAAAATATAAAGAAAAGTTTAGTAGATTGAACTAAATGTATCACTGCTTATTTAAATTGTATATATATATACATATATATATAAACCAAGAATATTTCCTTCAAAAGATGAGATATAAAATTAAACAAAATAATTAATTTGAAACTAGGGGAAGCTAATATTGTTTTTAGTTACATGAGGGACGTCGTAACACGCATAACATTTATGTGTAGATCTGTATTCAAGTCATTTAACAACTTGGAGTTTAAACAAAGAACTTAGTGTTCAAATTGGACCCTTTTTACACAACACTGCGAATCTTTTGTTGTTATTTTGCTGATTTGCAAAAGAAGAAGAAGAAATTTTTGTTTATATTTAATTGCGGCTGTCAAAATCCGCACAGGAGCAGCTGGTTTTTTTCTTTGATAAGTAAACAAACAAACCAACTATTAGTGGACGAATATTTTGTGAAAAAATTAGAAAATAAAACATTAATTTTCCAAAATTAATTATACAATAGACCCACGTTGTTTCGTATTCACGAGTGTTTATAACGCCGCTGCAATAATGATGATTCTCCTACCAAATTTTATATTATATACATCATAAATTATAATAATATATTCTGTAATTATGCCCCGGCGGAAAAATTTAAATATTTGTAAAATGAAAATCCAATGGTGATTGCGATTAAAACGAGCATTTAATCTAGTGGCTTTAGTCCGTCTTGTTTTGAAGAGTTTTATATAATCTAGTTAAATAAGAGGAATTGTTAAGCTTCGTTTAAGTTGCTGTTATTTTTAGTTTAACTAAATATATGAGAAATAATCGGGAAATGATAAATTTACATTAAAACAATAAATTTATTAGTCTCATTGTCATTATTTAATAAAGACAAATAATATATAATAGAAGCACATAATGATTACAATTTATGAGTCACCGCCATGTAACAACGCGCTATGCGACAGGGAATTATAAAAATTTCCTTAAGATATAAGTTGTAACAAGTTGAACATTTGTTTTCTTTTTGCTACATGCAACTGGCAAAATGAAAGTCAAGAGAGGAAGGCGTTATTTGACACACGCGATTTGCTCCAGAAGCAAATCGATAATAAGAGACGTTTTAAAAAGACCATCCAACAACTATTAACTATTAACAATCAGATATTAAGGGTGAAAGTGGACAATGATAGTCAACACTGAAGCTAGAAGCTAGAATATGAAAAGCTCGATTTCCTCCTTAGCCAGATCTCAAGTAATTTCGACAGTGTTGACGAGAAACGTTTTTATATCTTCTATAATCCATTATAATTTTATATTTATGTGTTTGTTATTTATACATTTAATATATGCATATATTTATTTCAATTATGAAATGCATTAAGTTATGAAACAGAAATAATAAAAAATTTATAGTGAAAATGTCTTCGTTAAGTTATTTCTTATTATCTCTCAACTGCTTTCACGGCGACATGCTTTACACAATTGAGAAAATTCCGCAGAGAGCGAAACAACTGGTATCCAGATGGGGCAGTCTTATACTATGGGTGTAGCGAAACTTTCCAACCAAGCTTTCTCAATTTTGGCCCTTACAAAGGTTTTTTTTTTGAATGTTTGTTGGTTGATTCTCTTCATCATTTTTTTCATTTTTTGGTTTCTTAGGGCTAATGTTACGCGAGCCTATAATCATTTCATGGTAACACCGCTCGGACATTTGTCCTTTGCTAATATATGTGCTTTAAGGGACTTGTATGTATCCATTGCATATATAATAGCATTTTATACCTAGGTGTTGAGTATAGAAGGTAAGGTAAAAGACATTCTTTTAACTCCAAGCCGGTATTCTACTGTATCGAAGGCGAAGATATATAAATTATATGACAACTAAACATAAATTATAAACGAAATGAATCGTCTCATCCCTCGGAAATAAACGCGAAAATTAATTCAAAATACAAAGTATGAAGCCACGCCAGACTCGAGTCTTTTCAATACGTTGCTCAATAATTTCAAGGAGAAGAGTAAGTAAGAAAAATATGTTTCGTGTTGTTTTTTATAAAATCTTACATTTACATATATCTTCTTCAAGACCGCCAAAATCAATTCAAGATTTGTCAATTCATGCAAATTTTGGCATTGCTGCTATCGACTTGCAACACGATCCAATTTTTTCACTGCTGGTAAACCCAACACCCATTTGCAAAATAGCTTTCTTATGTCGTCATTTTCATTCAGAATAGAAAATATTTCATACCTTACGAATACCGACTGTCACTTTTAACTTCAGGCAATATATTCCTTTTAAACAAATAATTTTTAGAATATTTTTGACGTTATTTGACCTTAACGATATTTTTTAGATGTCCAGTGTTTCCGTACATATTCTTTTAAACTACCAAAACAACAAAATGGGGCTTCCGACAAAAAAGGGTTGCCAAACTTTTTCAAAACACAACTGAATTTGAAGGGCTTTTTAACCGTCAATAATCAATGCATATCGGATTTTTCCGTTGTATTGAAAAAAATAAAAATAACGTCACTAATACTTATGTAACGCATAAACAAACGATGGAGATCACGTGAAATTTTGATATGCATCTTTTGATGTAACCATTTTTAAGATCCTTAATATTAATTAAAATTCTTTTTCTAAAATATTCCTTTTATCGGAAGAGCCACAATTGTCATAATGAATACGTTCGAGCATTTGAGGACATTTACAAACTTATTCGGTGAAAAAGAAGCATCTTGAATATATGAAGAAATGGTCGATCTTTTTTCTTCATCTATATTATGGGCGTGCGTGTAAGCAGATCGTACCCATTTTTTAACTTTGGTAGAAAACGTCGTTTGGAGCAAAATGTTGACAATGCTAGTAGCACGTTCACGACATTTCATGTATTTGTGTGTAGATTTTATTTTTTCAATGTACTAGCGAAGAAATTTGAGTATAAACTAAGCACCTGTGAACAACAACAAATTGAGTTTTGACCCTTATATTCGGACTCAAACATTTGCTTCGCAAAATTCTCTCTAGGCACATTCGAACGTGTTAGCTTTGAAATACCTAACAAATGGCTTAATGAACATAACATGAATATTTAAATCAACTCGGATACAACATCTTTCTTGTCAATCTTTAAAGAATGTACACACACAGGCAGACATAGTGTCCGTGAAGAAACATTTTTTTTTTCTGTGACAAGGAGAAAATAACGAAAGTAATCACAAGTAAAGTCAAGCGAAAACCATAATTTTTACAATATATACGAAAATAAATTTTATTTTACAAAATTTGGTAGGGACCAATTACAAAGTAAATACACGCTTAATTCATTCGAATCTTCCTTTTTAAGCTTCTGACCAGCAGAACATTCTCAATTTGCTTTTTATTCGTTGTGGGCGGTTTCTGCACATCGTCGTCTGTGCACTTTCTTTTCATTTTTTCAGATATCAACTTTTCCATACCGTTAGTCTTTTTAAAATGAGGATCTGTAGGATCAATGTTAAACTCGTGGGAATTGAAGACCGCCTTAAAACGTTCGTCGTTGACATTCATTTCAAAAGTATCTTCAACCAGATTGTCTTTAAAAGCGGAATCTTTCGATTTTTTCGCATACTTGTGCCTCTTCTTTTTGGATTTCATTTCCTGTTCGGTTTTAATAATTTTTGCTAAACTAAAATGTTGCTTGAATTTTTCATCGGCCTCATCGTCATCTAGAAGCAATTCCAATTCTTTGACTTGTTTCTCATCTTCCTCATTATCTTCGGTCTTTAGATTTTTACGCTTTTTCTTTCTTTCTCTAACTTTTCCAAAGGGTTCGATAAATTCGCCATTTGCAAACTCTTCTGCAAAATAGGGATCATTCATATCAATGTCTTCGGGAGTTGAATCGGACCCTGCATCGGAATTGTCGATTCCCTCTCCGTTAGGTTTATATTCTAATTTCTTCTTTTTGCGTTCTTCCTTTCGTTTTTTATTCTTTGCGGCACGTTTCTGCATTATTTTTTCGATGGGCGTTAAATCTTTTTTATCCGTTTCGCTCAAATCGAGCTCCTTATTATCTACTTCGTTATCCTTGGACACCTGCCACGTAAATTCCATATCGTATTTTTTTCCTTCTTTCTCTTGCAACTCCTTTTCGCTAATTTCCGCTAACAAAGCTTTGTATTTGTTAATGATCTCCTCCTTTTTATCAAATTTCCGATTTGACTTTTCGTTCTCTTTATGCTGTGTCTCAGACTCTCTCTCATCATTATCTTTATCTTCATCTTCGCTACTACAAGCTACAATTTTACGTAACTCTTTCTCACTGATGTCATCTAATTTGCCACTGGAGAGTTTCTCACCTAATTCTTTGCGATCAATTGCGGTTTCATCCCAAGTTAAGTCGACTTTAGCTTGCTGTAGAGCAGTAGTGGTAAATTGGCGTGGTTTATAACTGCTTATATCCGGTAGTTCATAGCAAACGTCCGTTGGTTCATCCTCATCAAAGTTCGTATCGTCCGGTACAAAACGTAAGTCTATAAGAGTAGCAGAACTTTCATATTCTAAGCCGTCGCATTCTTTGTAAATTTTGTCGGCGGTAGCTGCGCCATCACACTCCACAATCGCATAATAATAACGTAAACGACTGAGCTGATATTGTCGCAGTTTTTCAATGTGATAATCATCTCCTTCTTCGGCGTCGCTATCTTGCTCTTGTAATAAGTCTTCACCACTTTCAGAATCTTCTTCATCTTTCTGAAATTATAGAAAATAACTTAATTAAAAAAAAAAAGTACTTCTTCTACATTTTCAAATGTCACCTCTTGAATATCTTTATTAGTTTTACGATTTAAGTTTACCAACTCAGGTGGGCCATGCAAATCTTCTTCTGCCATACGCGCTTTCCCAAATTCGGAGGGATAAATTTTTACGCTTAATAGACTACCTCCGGGAGATAAAAAAGAACTAAACAACATCATTAAATCTATGGCTCGAATACGATCCCAATCCATATTGCATAACGCTAACCGATGCGTTGAATGCTGAATAGTTTCCGCATCATTGTTTAATTCGCCCCATTCCTGCCATACATTGTCCATTGATAAAATAGGCTCTTCTTTTGAGGATTCGGACTCATCTGAAGATGAGTCAGTCAGCAGATCACCTTCTCCTCTAGCATAATCGATATTAGGATCCAGTAAACGGTCGCTTAATGTTACAGCAATTTTTTCGCTATCCTCCACCGAATCCTCAATCTTACCGTTTTTTTCTTCCTGTAAGATAGCTTGTTCTTCCTTTAAGCGTTCCTCAGTTTCGAAATTTTCTTCATCATCTTCATCAGAATCTAATTCATAATACCTTCTCAGATCTTCTGAAGAACTCTTATTAATTTTACGACCATATTTATCCACATGGCACTTAACTTTGAATTTATTATTTGTGAACATTTCCTGAAAGCGTTCATCGATCTTTACTTTCCTCTCAACCTTGGTGAGAATTTTGAATCGAGGATCCGAGACCAGATGCTGAAAACGTTCATCCTGCAAAACACCACCAACAACGTTTCCTTTTGACACATTTTCCCCTTTTTCCTTTTCTAAATTCATTTTTATATTTCTCTTTTCTTTACCCATTTTTCTTTTAATTTTCAATGCAGTTCCGCAACAATCTACACAACATTTGTTGAAAGTGAAATGTACATGCCATCAGTTCCATGTGCACAAAACTGTGTTGCCAGCCTCATCGAAAGCAACGACGAGATTTTTTTTTAGAGATTTCCCATAACATGTTGATTTCCTGCTGATCGAATCAGCTGTTTAGTTGAACTCTTCTTTTTGTTTTCTTTTTTTCTTTTCTCATTTTGAATATTTCCGTCTCTCGACTTTTGGTCGACTTTGAATATAATCTTTTGAATTGTCATTTAAATTGCAATAATTATGCAAACAATCAACCGCCGTTTTTACACATTAAAATTCTATCATAAACGTTTGCACTCTTTAAACTATTCGACCAGTAATGCACCGCCAGATAACCGTGTCTGTAAGTGGCTAAATATGCTCTCTTTTTAAAATGTAAACAACTCTAACGATGATGATTATTCCTTTTTTGGCTATTGTGTAGTTCATAAGAAGTCTTTGGAAGATGTTGTGTTGGAGCGACAATTACAGGCGACGCGAAGCATTGTCGTACAAGTTAGTTCGCAGAAGTCGTTTCCTGAGTTATATCATTACTGTAGCACTTATGGCCGCATAATGGGTGCTCATCACTATTTTGTGCCACACGAAGACAATCGACATTATATTTTGTTAGAGTACGAAAATCCTGAAGAGGCTGCCATCGTCATAAATTGCTCTGCTTATAATGATGAAATGACTGGAGTTCCAGTAAGATCTCCGTTCCTTTGGTTTAGAGCCGCGAGTAAAAAGCCATTAAAACGTGATATCGAATTAAATAAAGTGCCGTCGTTATGTACAGTCGATGGGAATTTCTGCGTAGAGCAAGCAGAATTAAATTCCTTATTACGTGAAGCTACTAATATGGACGAGCAATTATCCGTGCTTTATCAAAACACTAAGCTAAATGATCTAGGGGTTCGTTTACGATTCTTAGCCGCTTTTCAAGTTCAGCAAGCCATGTACGGAATGTTTCCCTTAGCAAATGCTTTACCGTTTGGTTCTTCAGTGAATGGATTTGGTAAAATGGGTTGCGATCTGGATTTGATACTGCGCTTCGATCAAGAATGTAAAGCAAAAGAAAATCAACCACGCGAGGAATCGCGCTTAGTATTTCATACCAAAGAGAATTTAATAAACGGTCGTTCTCAAACCCAAAGACAAATGGAGAGTATTGGTGATATGTTGCAATTATTTTTACCAGGCGTTTGCCATGTGCGCCGTATCCTCCAGGCACGTGTGCCAATTATAAAATACCACCATGAACACTTAAACCTGGAAATTGATCTATCCATGAGCAATCTGTAAGTATGATAGATGGGGTGCGGTTTTTTTTTTTTAAAAAGACATCCTTGAATCTTCATATAACGATTCACTTTCCTTCAACGAGAGATTTTTTTAAATTTCTTGGTCTTAGTTTATTCATATTAAACTTATTTGCTAATTATTCGTAAGACAATGAATCATCTTAAGATCTAGTTATAGAAAATCGAAAAGCCTATGCAATGATAAATTTTAGCAGAGCTGATTGATTTTAATGCCGATATGCACGGGCTTCTTCCTCTTCCTTTTTGACAGCTTGTATTAGAATGAAACTCATAACGCTACAAACAATATTTAACAGGGCTAATGTAAGAGCCAATGCTACGATCCATGACGACTTGTCCTCGAAAAACCAAGTGAGCTCATCGACACAGCCATTGAAAAAGGCGTTGCCGCTGACCGCGTCACGACACGAACTTGGCAGGGGTTGATAAAGATCTAAATAATCCCAGGGACCGGTCGCGCCACAGCATCCAATATTTTCTTGTATCATATTTAAAACGTATGATGAATATCTCGTTTCGGAGGTGCTAACAAAACGATTTAAACTGTTTAATAGCAAAGGCTGTAAACTGGAATGCATGGTGCTATAGTTAAGTAAAACACCCGAACCAGACAACGCAATTATAAAACTGAAAATTTGTGCGCAAATGTACACCAGCAAGGCCAAAGTATTTTCCATAAGTGCGCTTAAACAGCCCAAAAAAGCTACCGCCATCATGATGATACTAATGGCGATTAGAATATAGACACCAATATAAAAGGATTCAGCTTCCAGGATACGTAGCCATTCATTGAAGCCTGGCTCTGCTCTAAGCCATACTGTCAAAGCAAACAGGGAGGTGGCGATCATCCAGGCGACCACATTGAAGCAGAACAATGTGTACTTTACACAACCAATTTGTTTCTCTAGAGAATTTCCAGCGGCCATCACTACGTCCGCAAAGAAGTATTGAAAATCTGGGTAACGCAAAGAAGTAAAATTAAAATTAACGTTTAAAAATTTCTCCCGAAAATGTTTATTAAAATATTTAATAACCGTTTTATTAATAACTTATTCGATGATGCAAGTCTAACGGATACAATGGACTTGCGTAGTCTATATAATCTGCACTATTAGCTATGGCTCAATTTCAATTGAGTGAAATATTTTTAAAGTTGCACTTGCACGTTACAAGCCTCTAGTTTTCTTATTTAAAAAAAAACAAAATCTGTTAAGATTTACTAGCAGGTGTGTATATAATCAAATTTATTTCTATACAAAGCAAAAAAGTTGGATGAAACACCTCGATTGTGTATTACTCAGGCTTTATCAATGCGTTTCTCGCATAGATTAGATAAGATATGTTATGTAGAATTTTTCAGATAACAAACTAACACTAATACACACTTGTCACATGTATATGCATTTGTGATCCGATGAATAACTTACCAAACTTAGCAAACAGAAAATGATTTTTTTCGTGAAACTTAATAAGTCTTTATATTTATTTATTTACTTCCAGATCCGGTTTTTATATGTCCGAATTGTTGTATATGTTCGGTGAATTTGACGAGCGTGTAAGGCCGCTTACATTTTGCATAAGACGTTGGGCGAATGCCTGCGGTTTAACGAATCCCTCTCCAGGTAGATGGATTACAAACTTCTCTCTCACTTGTCTGGTTATATTTTTCTTGCAACAAACTAGACAGCCAGTATTACCTTCCATTAATACTCTCTTTAAATCGGCTATACCCAGCGACATACGCATTACAGAAGATAACGTAAATTGTACATTTTCTCGGGACTTTCAAGCGATCGGTTTCAAAAGTCGAAATAAGAGCAAAATTAGTGAATTGTTGTTGCAATTCTTTGAATATTATTCTCAGTTTAACTTCCACAATAAAGCTATTTCGTTGAATGAGGGACGGGCGTTGGAGAAGCCCGATCATTCAGCGATGTATATCGTTAACCCTTTGGAGCAGGCATTAAATGTCAGTAAAAATGTGAGTTTAGAGGAATGTGAACGATTGCGTATAGAAGTGCGTAACGCAGGCTGGATATTAGAATCTGAAGTAGATCAGAATCATGAGCATGATAATGAAGAGCAATGGGGCTTATTAAGTTTGTTTAAAACGCCTGAGAACGCAATACTTAAGCCGAATGCATTCTTTAAGCCGCGAATTTTAGAAGTCAGCGATTTATTCGATAAAACGGAGGAACCATCCAACGGCAAATCGAGAGATTTCGATACGACATTGTCAGTGTCAGAGGTTAAGAATAAAGAAGTGAAACATCATAGACAAAATACTAAAAAGTCAGTGAGCAACGACCTGAAACAAATACGTTTGAGTGCATCGGCCAACACATCATCAGGCTCCAATAAAACAATGCAACTCATGTCTCCCACGAAGAGTATCCGGGGTGGCTCGTGATTTGGCCAAATCGAAGCATCTTTACTACTGCCAATTTTCAGTCAGCGTAGCTTTAAGTTGGTCTTAATTGGAATGTGGAATTTTTTGCGTGGACGAGAGATTTTTTAAGAAAAGAAAAAATATTAAAAAAGAAAAGTAATTAACTTTGTTTGTTATTAAATTTGTGTACGCTCCTTCGTACAAATAACAACTACAATATTTTTATTCCTCGACTATTTCATTTAAAAAACATGATACCTGTACATTATATTTTGAATATTCTTTATTTACATTGATTTGCTTTTTTAAATGTTGATTTTTTGCAATTTTGTATTCTTCGATCAATTCGCTTGTTATAATTTCCTTTCAACGTTGTGGTTTCTTCTCTTCTTCTTCCTATTTTTTGTTTTTTTTTCCTTTAACCCAATTTCAACATTTTTCATAATCGTAACCTACGTATACGCCCACCGGCATAGGTGTGCGTACGTGTTCTATGATAATATCGAATACATATATGCTTGTTAATATGTAATGAAGATGTGTTACTGATTATATTAATTATTATTATATTGTGTCTTCACTCTATATGTGTATATATAAATATATATTTCTCTTTTTAATAAATTCAATTAACAAATAGATCGTTAGTATGAGCGTATGGATGCAAAAGTTATTTAATACAACAAAATAAATAGAAGAATTTATTAAGTAGTAGGAGCAAAGGAGCTAATAAGATCGAAGAATGAACGAACACATTGCTTATAATTTAGTTAAGCCACAACTTTTTTTTTTTTTTAAATTATCAGTTTATAAACTTTTTTCGCGTATTTACGGCTAATTTATGAATTATTAGCTACTTATTACATATTAACAAAGTTTGCGTACATGAAATTTATTATTAATATAAGCCAAATATAGACAAATTTCAGTTTCATGACGGCGGATGAAGGCAAAGCTTATTTTGTTGCTTCTCTACTTAACTTCATAAACGACATTAACAGTTTTCCTAAATACTCCAATCGTTTATTTCTTTTTTGCTGGCAAATTAATTTTCAAAATCCAAAACAATGAAGATCTTTTACAAAATATATATTAAAAGAAAGAAGAATACACATACACACACACACACACACGCGCGCACACACATTTGATTATTTTTATGTTTTATGTGTATATTAGTGTGTGAGTTAGTGAGTGAGTGAGTGAGTGAGTGAGTGAGTGAGTGTGTGTGTGTGTGTGCGTGCGTGAGTGCGTGTGAGTGAGGAGGAGGTGTAGTGGGTGGGTGAATGCCTGCATGTATTCAGTAATTTACAATTTTCTGTTAATTCATTGCTCCCTGTGTCTGCAAGTCTCAATGACGAGAAGAGTAAGTCAATTTTTTGTATTTTGTTTTTCTTTTTTTTAAATTAATTTAAACAAATTCTAATATTAAGTGAATTTCCTTGTTCGTTTCTGTTTTGAACAATTCTTCTAATGCTAACATTACTGTTTTCTGGTTCACGAACTTTAGTTGTCCTTTGAATAGCCACGCTAATAATTTGGCTAAATTAAAAATCAAATGTTGGGCAAAATAATCTCATCTAAACCAAAGTTTCAAACGGAGAGCATCCACACCGTTCAGATAGTAGCGGAAGAGGCGTTTGTCGCGCACAAAACCCAAATTCTCGTATAAACGCAGTGCAGGCACATTACTCATTTCGGTTTCCAGGACAACTTCATCGGCATTATCGGCTAACATTGCCTACAAGCGAAGCAGATATTACGGCAAAACAAAATAAAAGCATTCACTGAAGATCTGTTTTCCTGTCCAATAAAAATTTTAAAATTCTTGAATTCACTTAAATTACCTCAATGGCTTTTTGGACCAGAGTTGTGCCAATTTTAAGTTTCCTATATTCTTTACGTACGGCTAACATAGCTATGTAACCACGCCTTACATTCATATGCATATCCAGCTTACACACAATGGCACCAACATATTCATTGCCGTGGGCAGCCAAGAAACACAACTTTGGCCAATTGTAAATGAAATAGCGGTACGTATAGATGGAATACGGCTCCGATAATTCGGCTTGTATCAAACGCATAATATCCTTTAATAAGAATTGAAGTTATAGCAGTTCAACTAACACACCAACTTACGATACTTACGTGCATTTGCAATTCGGATTCATATTCCTTATAAGAAATATGAACATTAGCTAAATTCAATTCTTTAGATGCTGCTATCGATTGAGAATGGGTGGGAGCAGAGTGAGATTTTTCCTCTTCGTTTGTAAGTGTAATTTCACAACTGGCAGTGGTATTACTGAGACATTCTTTTGATACATATTCATTCTCCTTTTGAGGAGATTTATTTTCAATGGTCTCGTGCGTCAAACCATTGGGCAGTTGTCGTTTAGTTGCGTCAGCATTAATTTCCATAGAAGAGACATTGTTCAGGCAATATCCGTTTTCGGTTTCAGATTTATTAGATACCGCTGATGTTTTCTTATTGTTACGTTTTCGTTTAGTTTTCTTAACTATGGCCACTGTTTCAATTGTTTTTTCGGGTGAATTATATTCTGACCCATGATGATGGTGTCCATTTATATTTTGGCACCCATCTTCCGCAGGTTCTTTAGTTTTCGAAGAACTGGCCGCTATGGTTGAAAGTGTTTGATTAGTTTGTGTTGCTTCAAATGTTGTTACTAGGCCATTGACCTGGGTGTCTATGTTCAGCTGTTGCTTCAGTTGATCATTCAATCCATTACCGTTGACCTTTGCCGCTTCCCCCACCAGACCATCATCAAAGTTTTTCGATGTTGTGTCATTGGCCACCCCCTCTGTTTTGAAGTTTTTCTTTTTATTTTTAGATTTTTTCTTTGTTGAAATTTGTTGTCTATGGCCCGCAGCGGGGCCATCTATGTGCTCCATGACTCTTGATATACAAAATAAAACGGCCTATAAGCTCCTCTACAAATAATACAATTTCCCCGTTCTTTCTTTTTATATGACTGATGTTTCTGTGTATTTACGGATATTCTCCTTGAAAAATGACAGACAAAACCTTTTTCAATTGAAATTTTCGAAAATATATGTTCTGTACAATTTTTTTCGTCAGGTTTTGTGTTTAGTCACATTATTAAAATATTTACAGAATTTCTTTACTTTATAGGTAGAATTTAGAATTTTATATGTAATTCTTATTTTTTTTGAAAGCTTAATACGATCTCTTCCTCGCTATATGAGTTTTTCTTTTTTTCACTATGTGATATTTAGTGTTGCCAAGCAGTAAGTATATTGCAATATTCTAAATTAAGAGACGATGCTTCCGAGATGGCAATTTTAAATATTACAAAAATGCGATCTTTTGCAAAATTAAAAAAAATAGATATATGATATATATAAAAAAAAAAATAAAAATATTTTATTTTATTTAAAAGCTGACGTGAACCGTAGACTTTTCAATTATTTTTATAAATAGAGCAAAGGTGAATATCATTCATCATGTAATAAGTAAAAATCGAGAAAACGTACGCAATCGAATCATCTTTGTATGTTCACCAAAACTTTCCTCGGCAACATTATAGAGACGTCACAAGGCAATCGCAAATCATAAGTTGCTCATTTCAGTTTTCAGCTGCCGGATACCAATTTTAATAAAAAGTCACAAAAACTGCGACAAGGGAACAAGTTTACTAGCTCTTACGTCTAGTGAAAAGTCAAAACCTCGGAATCCGTTTGAAAGTGTAATATATGATATTGCGACCGCCATGTCATTGCGATGCAATTTATTTTATATCATACCCTGAGAATCATATTACCTGGCAGTACTGCCATCAAAACTTTAGCTCTTGCTTTCAATTAATTTCGATACTGTGAACTTCTTTTTGGGCATTAATTTCTAGCAATTTTTTCGATCTATAAAAAAGTGTATTTTTTTATCTATATAAGCAGCACATCATTTTTATTTCCCAAAAAATATCCTGCTTTTCAATTTTTTTTGTTTTCTAATAATCTCACGACGTAAAGACAAGTCATAGTTAACAAGACTGCAGGCATATAGATAAGATAGGTTGAATTTTGAGTTAGCTTTCGAGAAGTAAAATTGAGGAAATCAAGCATCTAAACAATATAGGCTTCCGAAAAAAAAAGGTAAAAAAATAAATGAAATTAAAAATTACTACGATAATATGTTGTAAAACTTACAAATTTTATAATAAATTAAAATATTTTGTAATGCCATTATAAGCAAATTCAAGAAATTGAATCTTTAGATTACAATAAATGAATCTTTTTTTTTTTTTGGGAACATATGATGTGCGTGTTTTCATATTTTTGTTTACATAAAAAACCATATGACTTGCTAATCCCGGCAATGCTTAATAAAAAACTTAGGATGTTTGTATGCATCATATATCTGATAATTTCGATGTGCTCATCATATTTTCTTTGTTTTCAATTTATTTAACTTGAATTTCAATGCTTGGTGTGAGCGCTCGCTCTACGTTTTTCGCTAGCATGAACGGAATTTGTAAAATTTTCATTAATTATTAGAAGCAAAATTACCGAAATCAAAACTATAGAAAATAATGCGTTTGTCAAGCAACTGAAACGATTGAAAAAATAGTAATGTACATATGCAATGGCCAACGTATTGACATTCACGTAGGACGGCTACCTCAACCATCAATAATTATCGGTTACATAATAATTTTTCGCATTATATAATTGAAGCTGGATCGCTTTGGAAAGTGTGCTATCACTTGCTATCACTGCACATCTTTCCTAGCACATCTTTAAATTCGTTCGTAACCAAGCGTTATAAGTTGAATTTTTATTTACAATTTAAATTGTACGACCTTTTGCTTGCTCCTTTCACATTAGATTTCAGCATTTTGCAAATTGCATGCAAATTTTGAGTTCTTCTCCTTCTATTATTTACCCAATGCATTATATGTAAATAAATAAAATTATTATCATTTGTTTTCATTGTACAAACGCTTTAAGTTTTACGCTCATAAAATTTCACTAAACTTTGTTAATAGATAACATCTCCAGTACATTCCATTAATTAGGATAATTATATTTTTAAAGTGAGTATGCAAGATGTCTTTTTGCTTGAATAAAATTTTTTTTTTTTTTTTTTTCGGTAAGGGAGATGAAAATTGGGGTCCTTTTTGCGCATAAAAACTTGATGCCATTACCAGAAATCTGGTGGCTCTGCTGTTGAAAGTTATGTTTAGTAAAAAAAAATCATTAAAATTCATAAGTTTCAGTTTAGTGGACATGCTTAAGTATTTATGTAGGTAGATCGGTGTATTTTCAGTATTAACTCGAGTGCAAAAAATTGCAATGGTTTTGTCAATAGCCAATGTATGGCCAATAGCTACAGGAGAGTCTCTAGCGTAGACATTACACAGACGGACCGATAGAATGTTGACCAAAAATATATACAAATACAGTCAACGGATTGCCTGAGGAAAGGAAAGAAAATATACTCTTATTCTATGTCCGACTGTCCGGGTAAATGAAAAGAATTGAGGTAAATCGTAATAATAGTGTTCAGTCAAAAATGAATTGTTTTCTCCCTCTCTCTGTCACTCATTCAATATTTCGTGTAGTAGTTGGCAGGCTTGACAGGCTTGGCATTTGCTGCTCGCGCTTGCGACAGCGTAGAATATATCTATTTCGATGTAGAATGGCAAGCTTTCTTGTCACGAATAGGATAGCAGAAGAAGAAGAGGGCATCTGAAATAGCCAGAATGTATGTAATCAAGGAAAGCCACTTAAACAACCAAAGTTGAAAATATATTGTTGCGAAAATGCCATATTTGATGATCGCATTTTTCATTTTTCACAGTTAGTTCCTCTTCTAAGAAACTAAATTGTGAAGAGATGGAAAACCAAATATACATTCATGGCGTGTTACCGGCGTCATGCAATTGGCGACTGGCGAAAAGCTTAACAACAATTTGTAGACAATTTACTGGGAAAGGGAATTAACGGATTCGAAATTTCGAGATGCATTTAGGTAATGGTACTTTGCTTATATAAAAAAAAAGTCAAATCGAAAGTGGCTCGTGAGAGTCGAGTCAAGAGTGTTGAATCGCAATGTTCGCACGGGCAAGATCCGAATGATAATTAAAGCGTTATAAAACGTGAAACGTGAAAACGCTGCAAAAAGAAAAAAAACATATTGTGAAGTGTACGATGAAAATGCTGAAGGGGACGAAGGACCCAGGCGTGGTTTCCTCGATGCATTTCGCAGTTACTGGAAAAATCGACGAAATCTTTCAACTGCATGACATTTTGAAGAGAGCAGGCTACGAAAGGAAGCTCGCAACTGCTTACACGAACTAATATAAGTTTCTGTAAATAATTTGTAAATAGATCTCCTAAGAATTGTAAATAAAAACCTATACTATCCTAAAAGCTACTGTTCAACGGTACTGAACTTAATTTCAAAAAAGAGTTAAACAAATATGTAAAGTTGACGAAAACCGATTAACGTTATAATGAGGTAATGCTACCTTACCTTACGGCACGAATTTCACGAAGCCTTTTATTCGAATTTAATTGTATTGGAAACAATTTTGTAAACATGTTCATACATGTTTGACGTATTTATGATTTCGCTTTTTTTTTTTGTAATATTTTAACAACAAAATGACGGTACAGTTGTTCTAGCAAAAAAAAAAAAAAAAAATTTCTATAGCACTTACCCAGCTCTCTACTGATTAACTGCAAACATCAACTGTAGCTTCAATCACTTACCCTGTAGTGAAACGTTTGCCGCTGATCTCGTATAAAAAAATCTGTCAAAAATCGCTGAAATTACTTGACATATATGAAATCGGAAAAACATAGTTCAAATTTTCAATAGTGGTTGGTTTGTAAGTACTTCTACGTAGAGAACTCGCGCCTCCATAAAATCTTGCGAACGCCATTTCTCAACATTACAGGCATTATTTAAGGCACGCGATAAGAAAGGAGTAGTGAAAGCAAAGAAAGTTCACAAGATTTCTTTACCTTTTGGCCAAAATTGAGGTCGCTACGAGAGAGAGAGAGAGAGAGAGAGGGAGAGAGAGAGAGAGAGAGAGAGAGAGAGGGAGAGAGAGAGGGAGAGAGAGAGAGAGGGAGAGAGAGTGAGTGAATCCTTAATAAAACTTGAATTAGTTTTCAAAAAGAATGCGACACGAACGTTTCCCTAGTCTTTGATTATTTGCCCTGAAAATGATTGTCTTCTCAAAGCGATGCAAGAAAACTACACAAGATATTAAAAAAATTAACTACTGATAGATTACGTAATGGACATCATAAAATTGTTAATTCATAAATCGTGTATGTGAAGTCATGTGTAAATTATTGCGCTTTTCAACAATCTATTCAAAATATATTTTATTTTTTCGTAGGAAAATTTTTACATTGCTTAGAAGGAGAAAGAGAATTGTAAAAGAAAAGAAAAGAAATAAAAAGTTTATATATATATATATATATATATTAATATATATATATATATATATATATATATATATATATATATATATACCTTATATATATAATTATATATATTTATATATATATTACGTGAAGGTTGCAAAAATAAATGAATAAATAAATGAATAAAAAAAAAAAATAAAAAATAAAAAAAATTGAAACGAAAAGGAACGAATAATTATTAGTATTTTATTAGGTTAAATATTTTTCGGAAAGTTAAAAAGACCTTTCACTATTTTTTTCTTTATTTTTTTTTAAAACGAAATCGCATAATTAGGCAATTTTTATTTATTAACATTATGGTTAACAGTCAAACATACAGGGTGATAGCATGTGCTTTAAGTCTTACGTAACCCAGTTACCTAGATACACTCGACTATGTTTTACGAGTTTGAAATTTGATTTGAAACGTTTTTTACAGTTTTTCTTCTTTTTGTTTTTTTTTTCTTTTTTAATTACTTCCATTCACCGAAACTAAGCCACCCTGTAAGGAATACATAAACAGGCATTTATGTATGTGTGCATATGTGTATACATGTATGCATATGTGTATGTATGTATGTATGTATGTATGTATGGGCGCGTGTGTGTGTGTATGTATGTATGGGCGCGCGCGCGCGTGTGTGTGTGTGTGTGTTCGTATGTTTGTGCGAAGTAAACGTTTATATAAATCGAGTCGTATGTACTTACATTCGGATTAAACATTAATACGTATGTAGGTCCATATGTGTTTTGGTCTTATTATGCATGAGTTCAAACATATGTATGCATATATAATAATGATAATAATAATGCATGCATGCACATACACACATACACCCATACACACACACACACACACACACACACACACACACACCCATACACAAACACAAACACAAACACACATAAAGGCGTACACACATGTGCATATGTTTGCAATAAGGAAGTGTTTTCGGTAGATAATGATTTGCCACGTCTTTGTCTGTTATTGTGTTATTATTACTATTTATTTATTTATTTATTTATTTTTTTTTTTAAACTAAAAATTTTCCTTTTCGTTTTTGTTGTTGTTTTTTTTTCTTTTGCTTTTTCTATTTTATTAAACATGTCACAGATGTTGCAATATGTACATATGTACCTTGTTGTTTTGGTTGTAGTTGCTGTTTTTTTTTTTTTTTTTTTGCATTTTGCATTTTGTCTCACAGACTTTAGGTTAAATATGATAATTGTTACGTTATGCTACACTACTACAACTAACAAACAAACATTTAATGAATTTAATTAATTTATGCGAGTAAATGTTGGTCGATAGCCAAGAAATCATGTTAAGCGCTGCCATTTAGTAAATACAACAAATAGAAAAAATGCCAAATTGTTTGGATGATTTGGACGAATCCTTAGATGTGTGAAAATTTAAAAAGATTCGACTAAATGTTCATTTTCATTCCCCCTCCCGCCGCCCTGGACATATGTCCGCGAAATTTTAATTCATTTTATTTATATGGTTCTTGGTGTTTTTTACTTTTGCCCTTATTTAAGAAAAAAACAAAAAAAATATAAAAAAACTACACCGTTAAGTTATCTTAATTTAAATTCCATTCTCATACCAGTTGTTCAGTGCCAGTTCAGAACCAAGGCTTTGAGTTGATTTCTTTTATGCGCAATTGCCTTGCACTTGTCTTCTTGTATGTATGTATGCAACTAATCTGTATTAATGTAAGGTCGTCTGCGGTCACGCATCGAGCAAGACTGGCCAACCGGTTGTATTAAAAAAAAAAAAAAAAAAAAAGAAAATGAAAAACAAAAAACCATCATAATAATACTGGAACGAAAAAAGAAAACACATGACAAATGTTTACATCTTCTGCTACTCCTCCTGCGCGTGAAGATTTGGCCAGCAAATGTTGTATCGCTTTTCAATTACGTATTGTATTTGTTTAATTTCAGCAAAGCATTACAAAAAATTAAAACAAAAATAAAGAAAACAAAAAAACAAAAGAAAAGAAGAAAAAGAAAAAAACACAAGTGATCTGAACAACATTATCTATTCATTTGAAAAAGTTCGTTAGCTTAGATAATATTGAGAGTAATAATGCTTTTGAATTTTAGATGGATATGCAGTTAGGTTCATTCAGCATTGATATATGCCTTTTGTTGTTGTTGTTGTTGTTGTTATCGTTGATATATGCAGCATTTCTAGTTATTGTTTTTGTGCGCTTGCATCCCCCTTTAATATTTAAAACGAATGAGCGAATTGGTTGCGAGTATATATATTTAATGTCAGTTACAGTTATAAGCCAAGCTGAAGGTATAAAAATCACAGTTAAAGCCTAAGCGTCTTAGAGTAACAAAGTCGCCGTTGTGACCACACCACCGAAGTTTGCTTTATCAACTCGACAAATCCCGACGTAATCGTGTTGTGCCCAGGAATTACAAGCAGCAACATTGTAGCGTGTGCCCGAAGCATTCAGTTTTGAAAACATTCAATTTTTCATTCACATCTCATCCACTAACTAAAACAAACATGATCAAGTTTATTGTAAGAAAACAAAAAAACAAAAAACAAAAAACAAAAAAAAACAAAAAACAAAAAAAAAAAAAAAAACTATCAATCAATTTATAAAAATCGTTAACCATATAGGTGTGAAGAAATTAATTAACAAAAATCAAAAAAAAAAAAAAATCATTTACTATATTTTAGGTATTGTGTGCGTTTGCTATTGTTGTGAGCACATTGGAAATTCACGATTTGGGTCATTATGGTGGTCATGAGCAACATGAACATGTGGAATACGTTCATCACGAATCCGCCCCGCAACATGAGGAAACTGATCTTCATCATCATGTCGAACACAAACACGCCACATCCCATCAAAGCGTTAAATTCCATCACTATCATCCTGTGCCAGTTTACATTAAAAAAGACGATCAGCATTTAGTTAAAAAGCCAGTAGAAATCGGTGGCACTAAGCAAAAATTGAAACAAATTCATCCCGAAACCGAGAAGAATTACAATCACGGCGCCGTGTTAGAAGAACACAGCGAATCAAAATTCCATCATTATGGCGAACCTCATTACGAACACTATCATCATCATCACGAATAAAGGCTCAAAACTAAATTGTAAACGTTCGGAGAGAAAAGCGCCTCTGTGTGATGTTCCTTTGCCGTTGCCTTCGCCTCTGTCGCACAAAAGAAAAAAGGCAATGCCAGCAATAACTCGTATTTTAACATTTATAGACAAAGTTTCCCTTGGATTTCTTTCACACGCCCTTAACAATCCATCATTTGGCATAAAAGTAATGTTGTTGCTCTTCCTTTAAGATCGATTCCTCTGCGAAATAAATTACTCGAAGCGAAAATGAATTTCACGCCTTTTAACTGAACTGAACTTTTCCAATCAAAGTTTCCTTTGCATTATGAGAAGACTTTAAAAAAGAATTCTTTCCATTTGTCATGCGTTGATCTTGTCTTCTAGCTTGCACGGCGAGAGTGCAGCATACCGCTATAAGCGATTACAAACTGGCTGGTAGGCAGGAGGCAAGTTTTTTACAAGCGCCAAGAACATTACATAAAATAGGGGTAAAGAGTGAAAATAGTAAAGGAGTTGCCCATACTCAAGTCCATTCCAATCCTGATATAGAAAACTAGTACTAGGGGAAAAGCAAAAAAAAAAAAAAAATCAAAAAACTCGTTTTGCCTTTTTTTGTGTTTAGAGGAGCAACGAAATCATCTACAAATTTTTTCACTGACGCTTTTACAATTATTATGAATATTAAGTAAAATGTCGACTGAAAAGCAAATTAACCGTAATAGCCGTAGCGTATTCAGAACAACGTCACGAGGATATCACAAACCACAAACCGTTTTCATTTTTTTTTCTTTTTGTTTACGGGCTGCTTTTGGGATTTCGCTGAATGCTTTTTCGTAGACATTTAAGCCTTTTGTTGTGACTATTCCTTTGGAATATAAAAAATTGAGACACAGTTAGCGGCTCTTATCACCCCGGCCCGAGTATACATCCCCAACATCTACGATGTTTGTGATTATCTATGGTTAAAATTCAAGTTTCACCCAGAGTCGTTCATATTTCTCTCATTTATTTTTAACAGACTTTTTCAAATTTCTTTCCAAAAAAAAAAAAAAAAATGCGTTGTTGTAAAAAATTGTTAGAGACAATTTTAAAAAAAAAAGAATTATTTTAAAAACATTGTTGATCCTTTTCGCTTTTGTTTTTTGGCTGCTAGGAAAAGGAACGGTTCTAATCTCTAATGTAGGGACAGATGATTTTTGAGAAGAAAATTTGAAAAAGAGATTTTTGTTGTACCTTTTTGGTTGAAAAGTTGTTTATGATTTTCTAAGAAAAATGTTTGCAATAGCTTATCAGTTGTTTGAGCATACTTTTGGGGGTTTGCGAAAATCCTTGTCACCTAAAAATTGTTTTTTTCGTAAGTATATCGTTTTTTTCTTTTTCATAAAAATAAGAATACAATTAATTTTTATTTTCTTTAAATATTTAAAAAAATTTATCAAATAATTTATAAATATTAAAATTTAAATAATGGGATGAGAGAGAGCGAGAGAGCGAGAGAGAGTGAGAGAGAGAGAGAGATATAGGTGAATGGAGGGAGAGAGAGAGAGAGAGAGAGAGAGAGAAAGAGAGAGAAACAAAGAAGGGAAGATAGATAAAAAAAATAAGAAAAAAAAGGAGGAGAAGTAAAATACAACTAATTATATAAATATAATTAAATAATTGAATAAATAAGATTAGCGCTGAAAAAATTCATTATAAAGATCGTCCATAAACTCAGATTATTGGCAATTATGTGAAATGTGGATTTCGACTTATTCTGCGGTCGGGATTTGGCTTAAGCTTTTGGTGGCGGACGTAGAGCGAAACTGGTCTCAACATCCCTGGCATTGGTGCTGCGATGCGAGGATTTTTTTGCCGAGTTAGCGTGTGCGCTGCCGCCACGTTTTCCACGTTTGCCAGGACTGTGGCGAGAAGATGTTAGACCTTTATATGAGTGCGGCTGATATCCGGTATAGGCATCGTGGTTGTTCGCATACTTCTGCGCATAATTATTCTCATAATCTAAAGTTTTGTACTTATGCGAACGCGTTGCGTCGTAGTTGCTATTGCCTGCATCCTCGTATTTATTGCCCGACGTTTCTTTTTTCACCACATATTGATAGGGTGTTAGAATTGGGTACTCTTCGACATTACTACCAGTGACATCTTTCTCGTTTTCACCAACTGACGAATCAGTATAATAACCAGCAAGTAGGCCACCACCACCGCTGCTGCTACCGTAACCTTTGTAATCGGGATGCGGAACGTCAGCAGCTTTTAACTTGCGATAATCATTCTCTACGCGTTGCTTTTGTTTCAAAGGCATGGAATTAATGTCATGATAAATTTCCGAATTGAAATACAATTTATTAGATTTGCTGCTAGATGCACTTGTGGCCGGTTGAAAATGCTCCTCAGTGTTTGGTGGAGTTATGACGTGAGTGTGATCGAATTCCTCGAGGTTCTTTAAGGCGGACGCATGATCGAATTGATCAAAGTTCGCTTTAAGAGGTACGCTGTAGGGCTTGGAAACTGTTTTTACTGTGGCCGTTTGTAAGGGTGCCCGGGTTTTAATCTTGTACACGAATTCCACATTCGGCGCCAGTACTTGACTTAAATCTGGTGTTTGTATCTCATGTTTGCCTAATGGCGAAACCGCTAAACTCGACACCTTATTCGAATAGGGCGTCTCCTGTTGATAATTGATGGGTGTTGAAGTGTATCTTGGCTTGGTAGTACTTGAACCAAGTGGTTTTCCCTCATTGCCCGGGGCGTTAATCAATTTATAATAAGATTTCGTATCTTTTTGTGGTGTGGTAAGGATTTTACCTTCAGCCTCCAATTCTTTCATATACTTCATGACGGACTTTTCAATTTGCTTCATAATCTCGGCTTTCGGTATTTCAGTGGAAGCGGACACACGTATTTTATCTTCTTCTTCTACTCTCTCCTCATCACCCGAATTCATTAAGTGGTATAGAGCGCTCGAAGGCTTATAACTATATTTCGTTCTGTAAGTTCGGTCGACCTCCGATTGAGCTACATTCTCATTACCAGAGTTAGGATCTTCATAGATTTCGTAACCGTGGCCTGTCATATCTTTTTCATAAACAGGAGCTGTGGGCGTGTACTGATGTGGACTTAGTTCCTCTGATAGTTGAGCTTCTTGTTGGGCGGCTGCTTGCTGCAGTTTTTGCTGTTGATCCTGCGATTTTGCTAAATATTGGCCTTGCTGCTGTTGTTGCATTTGCTCTTGAAATTGCGCCTGAAATTGTGCTTCCGTTAAACTTTTGACATGCGACTCTTTACGCTGTGTAGATGGTTGTTGTTGTTGATATTGATAATCGTTTGTTATAAGTTCTTCGGCGGTATTTGCCTCCTGCTGTTGTAATTGTAATTGCTGTGACTGCTGTTGTTGGTGTTCGTTTGCTTGTTGCTGCTCTTGTGATGGTTTTTCGGCAGCGTCTTTATTAAAAACATAATAACGATACTTGTTCGGCTTGCTAATGACTTGGAAATGTTGCAATTCCTTTTGCATAGGTTGTTGATATTGAAGTTGCAATTGCTGCTGTTCGTGAAGCTGTGGCTGAGCTATGTTCACAGTTGCTTCGGGTTGAGCTGGTATGTGTATTGGTTCACGCAAACGGGAACCAAACATACCCATTGCCTTGGCAACGTACTCTTCAGCAGTTTCGGAGTCCTCCAAAGAATCTGTCGGTATACTGATGCTACTCGTGTATTTGGTCGTTATTTTCGTATGTAACGGCTTATTCTCAGGACGAATCAGATTAATATCGACATTATTGTAGGCATAATCTGTATAAAGAACCAAAACGAGAAAAAAAGAAAGCATGTAAATACGATTTCGTGTACGCTCTCATAAACGAAAAGACATTTTTGCCGTTCCTCCATCCATCTTATCTATCTACAAAATGATGCTTTACTAATCCACCGCCTTAATCGGCCTGTCGAGCTCTTCATCATTCCATCTTTCCTAATATTTGCACATACAACTCGTGCATATACTTTTCTCATCCCATTACTCTCTCTCTCTATCTCTCCCTCTCTCTCTATCTCTCTCTCTCTCTCTGTCTTCCTCCTTCCCTATACTAACAATCCTTTCTAATCTTCACGTTCTGACACAAATAAAAGCAGAAAGAAAAAAAAAACAATTTGGAGAAATGTTTGGCTTAAGGGTATTGAGGGATATTTTGTTCGTTAACAGATACACGCTGGATCCAAATCGTTCAGATGGATGGGTTTCGCAATGATCGAGAAAGCGGAAAATTTAAATTTGAAAATAAAAATGCTCTTCGATGGATGGACCAGAATATATGATAGGCGGGTGGTATTCACATATAAATCGCAAAGTGTGGGTGAATTTACTTGCCTGCAGCATCGGCAGAATAAACGCCAGCACGACGATATTGATTGGTTTCGCTGCGTATAGAGTCGGCCGATGGTGTTTGGTCAGTTGCTGATTTTTCAGTTACATCGCTTACATCTTCGGTAGCTTTTTTGGCACTCGCCAGCATCCCCGGTTTGCGCCGGTAGAGTGGCTTATTGGTTATGGCCTCATTAAAGCTAAGCGAATGTAGCTAAAATGAAAAATAACTGTTTGTAAATGTGTGTTGCCTTAACCGCTATATACGATACGATCTTAATTAATTCGATTTAATGTTATTGACTTTTGATGTTTTTCCTTTTTTTTCCATTTTTTTTTTTTTCTCTTTATTTTTTGTTTTTTACTTTTTTGTTTTTTTTTTTTTAACGTTTAGTTGATGTGCTATGTATTTGATGATATAACGGGAAAACACTTTCGCTTTTATTTTTTTTTTTTTTTTGGCACGCTTGGTTAGCATACCCAGCCACCAATTGCCAGTTACCTACTACACACTCATGAATCCGTGCACGCACAAACATGATCATAATACATATCGCACTTTGTAGTTCATTAACATCCATTGTTAATGATAAATGGTTAAGTTTGTTAAACATAAAGAAAAAAATAAAATAAATAAATAAATAAAAAATAAAAGCATAAGACAAATATTGCTTATCCTGACATTAACATTGTCTTCTAATATTAAATCACATAAATAATTAAAGCAAAATAAATAAAAAAAAATAAAAAAAGTAATTGTTTTCACATTTTAATCCAGTTTTGTTTTTCGCTTCTCTTGGGTTTTTCATTTCAATTAGTTTTTTTTGCCCAGTTATGCGTTTCCTGCTTACGGAAGGATATCCATAAAAAAAAATATATATATATACATATATATATATATATTTATTGAATCTCAGTAAACTTTTTTGCTTTATTCGTCGCATTTCATTCAAACGCATTATGTTTTGTTTATTATGTTGCGTTGTTCATTATTATTATGATTATCATTATTATTGTGATTATTATTATTATTATTATTATTATTATTATTATTATTATTATTTTTATTATAGTTAGTTACTTACAATTAGCAGGGCTAAGTAAACAAATTTAAACTGGTGCGCGTACATTTCACTTCGATATCTAAACATCAATTGTTCGCATTTACTGACCAGTCTGATGCTTTTATAATGTGAATAAATGATTGAATGACTGACTGAATGACTAAAAACTCTTCATGCATTGTCTGTCTGCTTATCCGTTTGTTTGTTTGTTTATTTGTTTGTCTGTCCGCCCGTCCGTCTTTAATGCATTTGTAGCAAAGCAAAGGTAATATTATTATCGCATGTAAACATGCAGTCTATTGTTTTTATTGTTATTGTTGGTGAGTTTTTTTTTTTTTTTTTTTGCTTGCAATAAAACACTTTTTTTAACGAAGCAGCGGAAAATAATATAAAAACAAAGTTTTGTTTTTCTTTTTAAATTTTTTTGGTTTTTTTCTTTTTTAGTTTTTTTTGTTTTTTTTTGTTTTTTTTTTTGGCTTACTGACGATATGCATTTCTTCGTTTCCTCCTTCTCTTTCCGCTGTTACACCACCACAATGTGATAACAGTAGTTATTGCTCTTAATACGTGCCCCTCTCATTTGATTTGATTGTATTCGCTCTGGTATCCAGTATCATGACATTTTTATGATATTTCTTTGCATTGTTTTTTTATGTTATTAGTAATTAACAATTTCTTTCTCTGTAAATTGTTTGCGAGTGCATTGCATTAATCGAGCCGATATAAACACTTTGTTGTTTAACAAAACTGAATGCAACGCGTGGTTTCTTTCTTCTTTTTTTTTTTTTTGGCCACAAATGCATAAGAAGTCAAGTCACATTTTTCCACATACAAGTAATTAATATGATAATGATGTGCGTGTGTGCGTGTGTGTTTTTACCATCAGCAATAAATCTGGATCATACAAATATCGAAACTTGTCTTAATCTTGTCGTTTGTTTGTTTTTTTTTTTTCCCCGCTTGATATTTGCCTTGAGAGACTAGCCCTTGATATTGGGTTCAAGATGAGGAGTTCCTTTGGTTTTTCGAACAATGTTTGACTAGGAAAGCATTTGGGATTAATTTGAGGGGAGCAACGATCGAACTATAATATTACATGTGCATCGCAAGAAAAAAAGTTTCAACTTTTTTTTTTCAGTCTCCAACTCTTATAAAATCTTTACAAAAGCGTCGTCACCTTGCTGGTCCTTCACTTCCGCTCTTTTTAATCGCAAATTTCCTTTATCACACTATGTTTTCCCATACATTCGTTTCTATTAAAGTGTTTCGAGTGTATGTATGTGTGTGTGTGTTTGTCTGCATTTTCCCGCATTTTATTACATGTTGGGCTAATAAGTTGAAAGATTTCGTCATAATTTGCATAGTGTTTATGGTATTGTTAGAGTTCGAGTGTGAGTTTTTTTTTTTTTGTGTCAATAAATCATGCTGAAGAAGCCAGGCTGGCGTAAGGTATAAAGACAAAGAAATATCTAGACACGCGAATGCGATGAAAACGTTTTACTTCACATTATATCAGTGAAGCATAAGTCATCCTCTATGTGAAATGAGATGAAAAGTTAAGTGAAATGTTTTGTTCTGTCAACATCGGCGCTATTGTATGCCAGTGTTATGAAAGATTTCATATAATATTTTCTCAACATTTCTTACTTTAATAATTTTTTTTTTTTTTTTGAAAAAGAAACCTATTAAAAGTGATGGGAAAAATATTCTCTCCTTCTCCTTCTCCTTCTCCTTCTCCTTCTCCTTCTCCTTCTCCTTCTCCTTCTCCTTCTCCTTCTCCTTCTCCTTCTCCTTCTCC